>CM017558.1:53173407-53773407 GCA_007844125.1 Sinonovacula constricta
GATGAAGTATCACGGTTTCTTAGTTGTTTCCCATGCAGAATAGCAATGTATAATTGTTTGAAAACAAAAGAAAGAATGGCTTGTTTAATAGATATTTTAGCATTCATTTGTATAAAACCATTCTTTAAGAACACAATGTGGGAGCTATCTCTCCTTCGGACTCTTTTCACAGTAGTACAGAAAGCCAAATGGACTCAGTGTTCACATGTATAGCATGCAACCCCTTTTAACAAACACAAGAGAAGTATTCAAAGCGTACAGCCTCTGGTGTAAATAACCCACAAATACAACAAAATTCAGTTTTATTTTCTTCATCCTCCAAAGTTCTGTTTTAACTGGCACTGAAAAGATCGACAGTTCCTTCGTTTTTGGTCTGGAAACTTGTTCTGAAGTATCTGGCCAAGGGCTCTCAAGTACTGGAGTTAGTTTCCCACTTTCTTTTGGCCAGTCCTGACCTCATTTACTTCTGGGTCAAACTCTCTACTAAACTTGTGTCTCACCGATGATTCAGGAAGACAAAACTCTCTGGCTTCGAAACTTGATTGGGATCCCCTTGTTTCTTATCAGGTCCATGGCTTCCCACATCTTAGATGGGTAGTA
Organism: Sinonovacula constricta; assembly: GCA_007844125.1. Classification (NCBI taxonomy): domain Eukaryota; kingdom Metazoa; phylum Mollusca; class Bivalvia; order Cardiida; family Solecurtidae; genus Sinonovacula; species Sinonovacula constricta. The sequence continues at coordinate 53,174,008 of CM017558.1, forward strand.
CTACATATACTTCTTATATGTCTGAAAATATAAATAATAACATGATAAAAGAAGAAAACCAAGATACCATTAACTGCGACGCCTTAACTTTACTTGGTACTTAGAAAGACTGCTATACTTGCTTCAAGCAGAATAACACAATGATCGTAATTAACGCATACATCTTAGCAGACCAGTGTTTCTCGATATAGTTTCATATTTTGAGCACATTACTTTCACGTGACTTATGACATAACTAAAGGGCTTTCCTATAGAGGGACACTTGTTATGCGGTTCATATTAAATATCATTGATAACAACATGCACACCTTCACTTATTATGGAAATTAAAAAAATTGGTGAAATAATGTGAGTCAATTTAAAATTTGAGATATCCTCAATTTGGAATCTCCGATTTGCCACATTGTTCTGCCAGAGCTATCAAAATATGTGTTTGTCAAAAAATTATCACGAGAAGTTACATCAGAGGAAATACGTCATGGAAAAAAAAAATGGTGTCCAAATTGGTGAGCTTCAAATTAGGTTACAAGACGATATGTACAACATCATTTTGTATATTATATAAGCCTCGCCAGAGCTGTTAAACCATGTCCTTCATATTGATGCAGGCTAAGTGTGCTGATGGACAGTGATCTAATCACTGGCACCTATCTGGAACTTTTCAGGTGCCATTGTTTCCGTTCTGGGTAGGGGTGTTTTTGTTTTTGTTTCTTCGCTGCAGAGGTTACTCTACCACCCCCACCCCCTAGACATGCCAATAATTTGTCATGGAAAAAACAATACCATTTAAAAAGCACATTTAAAATCTAATTTAATTTTTTCTTTAGAAATATAATCTATGTGCTTTTTGCGTACACTATAAATAAGGTCTCCATTAGGTCATGAAAGAAGCTTTATTCACAGTTTGTCAGATTTATTTACTTTTTTTTTTTTTTTTTTTTCAATTATAAAGAAGCAAACCTTTGTTGGACAACAATGATTAGTGGAATAGAATATTAGCTTTGTTCATGAGATTACTTATGAATTTGTTGTCCTTTGAAATATCGTGCAGTCTTTAGGTTAAGAGAGTCAAAAGCTTTGCAATGTTTTTTAACTATTTTTAGTTCTTTCTATCAACAGCTTGGTATATATCCATGTTCTGCCATGTGGAACTTAAAGTTGGGGGCATATGTCCCTCCAAGCATTAAAATATGGAACATTTTCTTAAGGGGACAAAGACATTGTACAGCCCCTAAACAAACAAACAAACACTTACCTATATCATTATCATTACCAACATATTGTAGTTTTAGTTAATGTAGAATTAAACCTTAAAAAGTGTGTTTAGGTTTCAACTATTGCTTAAAACATTTCAAACCTTAAAAGTTGCATGCAAAGTTGGTCAAAATGCAAAACTAGACAGCATAAATGTCTGATTTTTTTGAGGCACATAAGGTTGCCTAGTAACTATGCAAACACATGCATTTAAAAAAAATGTTCCTATGTATACAAAGTAAAACTCTAATGTAACATTATATCACCATACAAGTATAAGGAACATTGCACAATTTTACTCGAAATATAGGGGAAGACAATTCTTGCCGTTGCTCATGTGCAGATGTCCACGGTAAATCAGTGTATTACTGATGTTAAGTGACTGTAATTAACTACCACCTTAGGACAATATGTGCAAGGTTTGCCAGACAGGCAAGTGTGGTTACAGACTAGGAACAGATGAGCTCGTACCTCCCTTGAAAAGGTTGAAAAGAGGAAAAGTTAGTGAATATGCTCTTCCCTGTCTAATAGGTATCTTAGTGTTAAAGTATCTGACAGCTGAAAATGCGTTTGTAGATTTAATTCTTATTCTAGTTAAAAGGTTAGCTTACTTTGTGATTTACAATGAGGAAAAAAAAAGTAAGAAAAAAAATGCAGATGGTACATGACTAAAAATCTGGAACACTTTGCTTAGCAGGTTAATGCTATTCCAACAGAGCTTCCCAGATCTCCCAAGCCCAACACTCCTTATGCAACTGTCTAAAGATGATGCTTAGGTCTAATATTATAAATTGTCAAAACAATATTTAGATGGTTTAAGAGACTATGACCAATACCTTTAAAAAGAGACTTAGAATTTGCCCCAAATTGTCAGAGAAATACATGTACCACAAATTGAGACACTAAATCATTGAACCATGATTTTAACATGTAACTTGTGTCCTCAGCAAAAAAAAAAGGTAGGGTTTACCTCGCATGGTTTTGATTTTACTAAAGTTTAAATTTTTTACCGGTATGCTTAAGTGATTCAAAAATTATTCAAGTGAATCAACTGCAAACCAACTTAGGGCAGCAATTTAAAAATCCAATTAACAAAATAAAAAATACTCTTAAAGTTTAAGTTAGAAATTACTCACTTGTAAACAATGAAGAATAGTTTTAAGAAAAAGATTCCCAATGACAAGACTCAAAAGATAATTGGTAATTTATTTCCATACAACAAAAGCAAATACTTACTGTTCCTGTTCCTCAATTATTGTTTCTTACATTACTTTTAGAAAAAAGAAATATAGATAAAAAATGTTTGGGTTTTTTATATTAATTAAATACTCAATTAACGGCACCATGTGCATGTGCAATCACCAGATATAAAACCTATTAATGAATTAATTTCACTGTAGTAAAATATAGAATAGCATAAATTAAACATGCATATAGCAACAACAATAATGACAGTGACAATTTTAACTACACAAATAAGTCAGTACACCAGTGATGTTATTTTTTATTTTATGCTTTTCAAAGGAGAGGTGTTAATCAACTTTTGTTTGTGATTGAGTTTCCTCTGCTTGAGTAAATTGATATGGATAATAATTTATACAGAAAGTTGAATGCTTGTACCGTGAAATTAAACAGTTGGTGACTGTTGGTTCATTGCTGTTTATGTCCCAATGATTTCATTTTTAAAATAGGGAAATAATAGGAATAACATAAAAAAGTTGTTGGTTAATTTGCGTTAGATCAATTTGGATTATATATTTAAGTTTGGCAGTAAGCAGCTATCTACAGGAATTTTTATAAAGGTACATGACAGTGGCTGTAGCAAAGAGGTTAGACCCACCAATTTGTAAGTCTTCAATCCTCTTAACCTAGTTTTAAGCCCCTGTCAGGCAAAACTTCCTTTTTTAAAAGTCGGCTAAAAAAAAGTTTATAAGATTAAAATTCTGGAGAACTGCTAGATCTATATCTATATCAGCTTAATGATTTTTTTAACATTGGACTTAGTTTTCTTTTTAACACATGAAGTAAGCTTTTTATGATTATGTAGCTTAAGTATCTGTTGTAGAAGTTAATTGTTGTATAACTTGCCTTTTTAATGTATGATTAATAATATTTTTCTTTAGTAAATACTGTCTGGTTAAAAAAACTCTTCACCATTCCAAGGAAACTTTAATATGCGTAATGAAATTTTCCTACTTCCATAAGGGCTAGAAAATTTCATCACATGTTTTGACATCTATACATTCAACTTAACAATGTCAATAGCTTATTCACTATCCTTGGGAATATTTGCCTTTATTTCCTTTAACCTGTTGCATAGCTTGTCAGTGAAATAACAGAAGAACACCAATTTCTAGCTCCAAAGTATCAGTGTTAGATTTTGTAAATAAGCAGCAGCCATCGTTATTTTCTTAGATTTTACCAGATTTTAAATGTTTGTAATGTCTGTGTGAATACTGTAACAAACAAGCATCTTATAAGACTTTTTTGCAATCAATAACTCTTTTAAACAAATGCCAGATTTAGTTTTTAAGTTTTGCTTTATTAATGGCTGAGCATTTTCGTTTTAAAATTAGTGCATGCACATGACTAGTACTACTTACAGACAACAAAGTGTTTTGTTTACAATATGGCCAAGCTGCAGTATTTCTGGCGGCACTGTGGAGAGCATTTCCTCTTATGGAATAAACATTTTAAGGGAACAACATAGTAGCAGGCAATTACAGGAAATTACATCTGTCCTGTGACACCTTTTCCGGAGAAAAGTATTCCACTTTTAACTTTGTAACTTGCAAAATAAAATGTAGCTTTCAATTATAAAAAGGTAGCAGACATTATTTCTGTCTAGTTTCTGACTCACAAAGCAGACATGCTTCAGGTATATCTACATGTTATTTTGGCCTGTTATTAATGGTACAGGTGGTGGCTATTGTCCAATTAACACCTGGAGTTAGTGTAGCCTTGTGTATCAGAGTGAAGCAAAAACACATTGTGGTAACATCCTTCAGTGAATAAAGATTATAAGACGTCTATTATGACATTTACCAACATGGTGTGCTTTCTGTTATAAGTAACTACTAAGATAATTGTTACTGTCAGTGTTTAGAAGATGTCACATGTAGGTAACACTGTTGTTAAGTTCACATGGATAATTGTTGTTTATTAGTTTACTGTTTTGCAGATGATGTCCAGATCAAACAGATCCTTTCAGCTAAGTTGATTAAATTTGTCTTAAGATAAACCTGACCAGTACTTTATTTGAAGGCAAAATAAATAATAATGCATTGTTAGATATACATGTTTTACATTATTTATGAGCTGATCATTATTTTCTCTTTTTGATTAGAGAGTATTTACCAGTTAAGGAAAAAAATGTTCATACAGTCAGAACATGTGTCAACAATAGTAGATAATTATCTCATTGTTTCAAACTTTAAACAAAGCTTCAACTTTTCTTTTCAATTATGATCTTTATAATTTGAGCATTGAAATGTCATCATTTACCAGTACACTGTTTTTGTTCACTGTGTTAGCTTATTTTTCTATCCACAAATTTTATTTCACAACTGTAGTTACCCAAATTGCCAAAAGCAACAGACACACTACAAAATTAACTTTAATCCAAACAAACTTACTAACACCAGTTGACACCCTTTAGTATCATAACATGGGTTATATTTGAATGTAAACATTGTGTCAGTCACATTGTATGATAAAACTACATAAAACAATCATGTACCAAGACTTAGTGGCATGGTCCCTAGAGCACTGGACTGTCATTCAAGAGGTCCAGGTTCAAGTCATATAAAACCAAGCAGTTTTTATTTTTGGTTTTATGCATTTTTGTTTATTCCATTTTTATTTTCAAAGCTTCTGAATGTTATTAACAAATTAGGTTTTAGTATAACTTTTAAACCACAAATCAATTAAAACTTGTGTACAAGGCAAATCAACTGTGCTTGCCCAGTGATCATGGCTTAAGGTTGTAAACCCAGCCTGTACTCATAAATAATGCATTACAGCACTGCTGTGGGATGAAAACTCTGTGTACATTACCTGTCTGAGATTTGTTGGTGCATTATGTATGTATACAGGTGGTAATGGCATGGAGAGGAAGTGTGGCAGCTTGAAAGTGCTAATTTTTTAAATAAGAAAGGAAAGTTTTAACTCTTAATATGCTAAGCTCAACATTATCTCACTGAGGCAAATGTAGAACTGCTATGAGCTGTCTGATCAGGATCTGTACTATTTGGTTTCAAGACATTGGAAAATAGTGACACATAAGTAATCATTGTACAAGTTATTGACAGATGTTGCTGGTTTATCTGTAACATGTACACTGCATTAATGGTCCATTTTCAGCTCTGAGGTGTTGGTTGTCCATGCTAGAGGCAAATCATAACAAGCCTGTTAGTGTTGTGCCAGTATTGTTTAGGTTATTCTGTAACCATACGCTGGAATGCAGTGATTGTTGTTGCTTCAAATGGTATGCATATAATTGCCAGTTTTCAGTTACTACAAGATAATCTATGTAACAGGATGTAGTGAATGTTGTTGCTTGAAGTGATTTATATAATAGTGACATAAGGTGCTGCTTCTGCTAAACTCCACACTTAGCTTGAAATGGTAGAAATGTTAGAGTTGAGCTTGAAATGGTAGAAATTTTACACCTCAACCTGGGTACAGTGAACGGGTAAATGTTTTTGGTTTGGAACTTGTATCGGTACTTGTTAGTGCTTTGTGAGTTAATGGAGTAACCGAACTGCAATGAATGTTGTATAAGCTTGCATTAAAATTGAAACTGTTACAAAATCTGATCTAGTTTGTTTCTCACTCATGCTTAACAGATGAACTCTTTCATAAACATTGGCTCAAGATTTGGAGAGTAAATATGTGACCAAAAACATTGACAGTATTTTGCAATATATTTAACAAAATAAAAAGACATCATTTTGTGAAATAGTTATGTATTTGGCACAATAAATAAAATCAGGTCCAGGAGTGTTTCTATGTTGTAAAAATTTTGCTTTCCAATTTTCTGTTGTCGGCCGCCTCAAGCAATAAATGTTATACATAAACAGGTCCTTTACATACATTGCAACATATGAACATTACTCCCTGTGTGAACACAGGTATACTTTTATATAGAAAAAGGTGCACTAGAGCAAGCAAACCCAAAGTGGTAAAGATAGTAGAGCAAGAGAGAAGGTAAGTCCTAGATAAATTAATTAACCAGCTAACTATTGCCAACCTTTATACATAGGAGCAACATACAAATTTGCTGTCAGTTAGAACAGAAAAGGATTTATTCCAAAACAGTGTTTACAGTGTTATTCTGGTATTGTTTTGATGTTTGCTTTATTTACTTGACATCACTTTGACCTTTATCCTGCTACATTTTATAATAATTTAATCATGTTTTCGTTTGCTAAAAACTTAATGCAATGATAACAATACACATTGATAGAATCATAGCAGCAAATATTTTAGATCTTGCTGATACAGCTTTATCAGAATGCCGATCTGGATCTACATTATTTGCTGCTATTTGCATAATTGTAATCAACGCTCAAGCAAATATGAGGGTAGTTCCACGACTGGTTGGCCTGGTGTCAGGATAATGTTACTGGGTGTGGTATCATGCCAGGTGTTCACGGCATGCTATACACAGTGAAGGCAGCACTATATCTGCTTCAAGTGGACACCGTCTCCAGATAACTTAAATACTGTTGGTGGGATGATAAACCCAATAAACAAACAAACAAACGTAATTGTAATCAGTTCAGGCCTACCAATTATTTAGGTCATCTGCATACCTTTACTATCTGTTTGCTATAGACGAAATTGTTTTTTTTTTGTGATGAAATTATTTACTGATCCACCAGTGGTTATAAATAAAAAGTCTTGTCCCAGATGTAGGTTCACCTTTTACCTGTTACAATTGTGATACATAACCTATACCAACATTTTGACCGGACCTGGTAGCGCAATCAGTAGAGTGTCGGCTCCAGGTACGGGAGGCCCCGGGTTCGATCCCGGGCCGCAACATACCAAAGTCGTTAAAAATGGTAGTGGCATAGCTCCCTTGCTAACGCTCAAGCAAATATAAGGGTAGTTCCTCGACTGGTTGGCCCGGTGTCAGGATAATGTGACTGGGTGTGGTATTATGCCAGTTGTTCATGGCATGCTATACACAATGATGGCAGTACTATATCTGCTTCATGTGGACACCGTCTCCAGATAACTGAAATACTGTTGGTGGGACGATAAACCCAATAAACAAACAAACAAACCAACATTTTGTAATAACAGCTACATGCATTGTGGGCTGAACATATTGCCATAGACTCCACTGTAATAGGCTGTCTGATCTGGATCTACACTTAGTCTACTATATACCCCGCATCAACACTTAGTCTACTATATGCCCTGCATCTACACTTAGTCTACTATATACCCCGCATCTACACTTAGTCTACTATATGCCCCGCATCTACACTTAGTCTACTATATGCCCTGCATCTACACTTAGTCTACTATATGCCCTGCATCTACACTTAGTCTACTACATGCCCTGCATCTACACTTAGGCCACTACATGCCCTGCATGTACACTTAGGCCACTACATGCGCCCCAGCTCTGGTTAAAAAGGCATAGAAGGTTTAGGATTAAATATGAATGTCTACCTAATATAGTGACATACAGGCACACACTGGACAGTGGTTAGTATTGTGGGAGTATGTTAACCCTTCACCTGCTACCTTTGTTGTTAATAACCCAGAGTAACAGTAACTCACAAGACTGCACTATCATTGCTCACAACAACATTTAGTCTACTTAGGCAACCAGGCCTACAGCTTAAAACTAGGCAGCAAATAAAACAGATCCAGACATTTTTTAACCTGTTTAAACTATTTACCTAGACCTGCTCAGTTAGTGAGGAGCAGGTCAAGATATTCATAGTCCAGTATTTGTAGGATAACTAGAGGTATGAAGGTCAGCAAAGATACATTTTGGTTTATGATATGACATTTTGTGTGCTAGAAGTGAGTGTGAATACTAATGTGACCATTGCGTGTCACCAGATAAACAGTATTTGTGAACAAAATGTACCGGGTATACATGGTTGTGGGTTGTTGTTGTTGTTTTTCAAAAACTGAGAATTTTATGTGTATTTTAAATCAGGCTTATGTCAATGTCTACGTTTAGTTCTGGATAAAATTGGATATTAATTTTCTCTCTGTTTTGGGAGTTGACCAAAAGCTCACAAGTGGATTGATACACAGAAGGTGAAAATATCTTTATGCACACGGTCTTAATTTGTACTGAAAAAAGGATACTTATTGCAAGTGACTTAATTTAGCCTGGGTATCAAACTTGCACTAAATTTAGCTGGTTACAAGTTTCTTTACAATAACCTTACTTACAAATATTTAAATACATTGATATGTTTTTGATGTCATATGTATGTATGTATAATGAGCTTGATCCTGGTGCAAGCATGATATTTTTACAAAAAACTTTTTGGCAATCCAGATAGACCTTTATACTTTTATATATACAATACTTTTGAACAAGTTTCATTTTAAATGCAGTTTTCCTGCACTGATGAAGATGACCAAAATAAAAATATTTGTAGTCTGTGGGGTTCAAACCAGCATGCTATGCACCGTTTTTACATCAAGTACTTCTTTTGAAATATAAATATCGAAGGCATTATAGTGGTACAACCTGCTCTACCTGCTACTGTTTATGTTTTGGGATTACAATCTTTGCATACAAGTCTAAAGTTATCGTCAGTGAGTAATAGTTGACCTTGTCAAGTTATATATTACTTCTGCACTGGCTAACTGTCAGCATGTTCAACCAAGTACTCCAAAATTAGGCTTTTTTTTTTTTGCAATATGACATAAACTAAGAATATAAATAATCACAAGTTACATGCTACCTTGCCTTTAGGCATTTTTTTCTGTAATAAACATGTCAAAGTTTACATTTTATCTATGTCACTAGAAGTTGTGCAGCTTCCTTGAGAATGTAGTACAGAGGAAAGGTCAAAACATGTGTACATACACAGCATAAATATTCTGGTACGTAACAGTTCTGTGATACAGGTTTAGCTCATCAACATGGGTTCATATGTTAATATCAGATCATTAGAAACTACTGTTTTATTTGTGTGACCTAGATAAAACCTGTGTATCTTCACTTAGAAGGATCCAGAGCTGTTGTCTTTTGTTACATCACATTGACATAATTATGGTTATATTGGCGACATCCAGCCAATTATTTGTGGAAGAAGACCATAGACTTATGTCAGGGTAGAACCACTGGTACACCACAGGTAAGCTAGAAAACCTCCCAACTTGAAAGATCTCCACCGGGACTCAAACCAATTTGATGAGGGGCTGAGAGATTACAAGTCGAAAGCAAACCACTTCACCACGGGTGCCCCCTTACCAGTGCTGTGAAAAGGGTTCTGATATGTTAAATTAATACACAGTAGTGTTTGCATAATGATGAATCAATAACAAAATATTATGTTTAAGAGAATATAAGTTGTACAAGTATGTCTGACTTTATATCTGTGTATAGACAAAATCCATATCACATGTAAGGATAGATCAAATATGGATAAAAACCAGCTTTTCATGGTTTATACTTTCCTAACAATTGAAGTAGTATTCAAAATTGCCTTAAGACAAGTAAAATGGTCAAGGCCAAAAATATTTCCCAAACATTCCAAAACTCATTACAAATACCAGTATTTGCTTAATGCAAAGTGTTGAAGACCGCTTACATTATGTTGAACATTACTTTAAAAGAGGATATTGATAAACTCAATGGATGTAAATTATTCAAGCTAGACTTGTATAGACTGAAGATTAGCAGTGTCATATATTCCCAGCAGTTTGTTGGCAGGAACCTGTTTTGCTGACTCCTAATGGTTTACTTTGTGTAAAATGATCAGTCATGCTAAACAACTATTGATTCAGCTTCTCTTTCTGATAACATTATCATTTCTTTGGAACTACATACACAGGCATAAGGTAACATGATGTATTGATAGAGATTCTGCTGCAAATAAAACAAATCCTGATCAGGCAGCTACCAGCTACAGCCGGTTGTTCAGGATTTCACTTTTTTGGGCCTTAATTGTCTAAGCTTGATCATTTTATGATTAGAATGTTAAGATTGAATGAATTCTGGTACCTTCTACTTGCATAGCATGTCTGATTTGGTACAACTATATTAAATAGTAAAATAAAATTTACATTTTGTAAAGTAAAAGTTAATACATGACAGATCAGTCAATATTCTACCATCATTAATGTTTCACCCACAGTGTATGTATCATATTGTATACCATTTTCTTCATTCTTTTCTGTAGTATTTTGTTTCCCTTGTATAGTACTTATCAAACAGGTATATATGTTATGCTTGCTCATTGTTACAAAAAAAAAAAGAAAGATTATTATTTGCCCCCATAGTCCGTTGCACAGCAGGTTAGCTGGAGCCTCCTCATGTTTTTTTTTCACCATGACTAGGATCAGAACCCACAGGCTGAGAGACTAAAAGAGTCAGAGCTGTGACTGGGATCAGAACTCACAGGCTGAGAGACTTAAGAGTCAGAGCTGTGACTGGGATCAGAACCCACAGGCTGAGAGACTAAAGAGTCAGAGCTGTGACTGGGATCAGAACCCACAGGCTGAGAGACTAAAGAGTCAGAGCTGTGACTGGGATCAGAACCTACAGGCTGAGAGACTAAAGAATCAGAGCTGTGACTGGGATCAGAACCCACAGGCTGAGAGACTAAAGAGTCAGAGCTGTGACTGGGATCAGAACCCACAGGCTGATCAGAGACTTAAGAGTCAGAGCTGTGACTGGGATCAGAACCCACAGGCTGAGAGACTAAAGAGTCAGAGCTGTGACTGGGATCAGAACCTACAGGCTGAGAGACTAAAGAATCAGAGCTGTGACTGGGATCAGAACCCACAGGCTGAGAGACTAAAGAGTCAGAGCTGTGACTGGGATCAGAACCCACAGGCTGATCAGAGACTTAAGAGTCAGAGCTGTGACTGGGATCAGAACCCACAGGCTGAGAGACTAAAGAGTCAGAGCTGTGACTGGGATCAGAACCCACAGGCTGAGAGACTAAAGAGTCAGAGCTGTGACTGGGATCAGAACTCATAGGCTGATCAGAGACTTAAGAGTCAGAGCTGTGACTGGGATCAGAACCCACAGGCTGATCAGAGACTAAAGAGTCAGAGCTGTGACTGGGATCAGAACCCACAGGCTGAGAGACTAAAGAATCAGAGCTGTGACTAGGATCAGAACCCACAGGCTGGGAGACTAAAGAGTCAGAGCTGTGATTGGGATCAGAACCCACAAGCTGATCAGTGACTAAAGAGTCAGAGCTGTGACTGGGATCAGAACCCACAGGCTGAGAGACTAAAGAGTCAGAGCTGTAACTAGTTGGTTATTCTATCCACTCCATCACTGGTATCCATGCATTAAGACAGCTCTCAAACGACAGCCAGTTTTTCAAGTTCTCATTGTGTTACCTCCATGTGTAACATGTTAGATTGTTGTTCGCCTGTCATTTAAAATATGTGTATTAGCTTAACAGTATGTGAAAAATAGTATCCTTCTTTCATTATTTTTATGTGTATCATCTTTGTATTTTTTGGATTTTTTATTGTTTTGGCTGTTACTTAGTTACTAGGTTAATGTGGTCTAATAATGTAAGTTAACAATGTTGAATGATTGGATGAGTGGAAATGTATACAGTTACAGTTCTTATTGCAATGTTGATAATGAGTGATTCATAAGGAGATATTTTGTAGCATTTTCTATAAAATTACTTCACCATTTTGCTGAATATACCTTATATTTTGTAATTTCACACTGTGCCTAAGTTAGATCTCTCTGTAAATTAGCAATAAATTTTGATAAGGAAAAATATTTAATTGTTTTGCCTAAACACCAACTTCATAAAATTTCTGCTTTTTTATTTTAGTTTAGTCTTTTAGTTTTCTTTTTCTTTTTCTGTTTTGTAAGTCAATCTGAACCCCACCAAGAATCAAAGCGCTGAGGGCACTGTAGTATTCATTGCTTGCAATTTGTATGAGTTAATACATGTTCCTTGTCATTTGAAGTTATGCAATCATAAGTTATAAGCATTAAGAAATAAATCATTAATGCCACATGTAACAAGGCTTTTAGCATTAGTGATACTAAACAAGGCTTGCCAATATGAGAAACCATCCTACCATTTTGGGCACGTTTTTCTTTAATCAGTATAGTTAAACATGTAATCAAACTCCTTAACAGTGAAGTATAAAATTACAAATTTTATAAGATAAGAGTTATAATTCCCATCAATTTGATTATTAATATTATATTTATTTACTTCAATGTCATCATACAGTTTGTGTCCATGTGAATATAGATGTTGAAGATAATTCAGAAGAAATTGAGTACAAGAACAGTTGGTCAAAATTTAGTTGATATTACGTTCTTTTTTAACCACAATTGACGTTATTCATTATAAATAATTTCATTATATGAGGATACATTATATTTGTTACTTTTTACTTGTCTAGTCATAATATGTTCATCTGGCTGATGACTATAAATTAATGTAATACAATTTCTTTCTAGCGTAGTCACTGTGTAAACCATTGTGAAACAGCAAGTTGGAACAATAATAAGAAATGAATAATTTATGCTACAATCATATCTACCAAAACCAACACATGATGACAAAACAAATATCATATGTAAAAAAAGCTCTTTGAAATAGGTTGTTTTTATATGTATCTCATTGCAAATATATTTCCATTTTGTATAGCATTTAATGTGGATATGAATTACTACAAATTCGATTAAGAAGCCTTAAAATTTGACTCATTTAAAATTTATGACTTGTTTAAGGAATATGTAACTTTTGGTTAGTGAGAACACGCTTAAAATCTCTTTACTTTACATGATATTAATATGATTTCTTGAGTGATTTACCATTAAGTATTGCAGATGGTTACTAATATCACGCAAAATAAGTTTGAATGTATAGTCCATACCAAACAAAATGCCAGTATATGTTGAGTTTCAAACCAAACAAGCATATATATTTTGTATATCTCCATCATATGTCCACTTGTTTTTAAATGTTTTAAATGTTTAAAATCTCCAACAGGAAGGTTCAAACCAAAAACAAAACATATTACATAATGACTTATTATCAACTTAATATGCCATTTTGGAAAAAAAATGACACCCAATACATTGATACTTAAACATTGATCCAGTGTATATGCAATACTGCACTTTACTGTACCTCATTGACCTTTTTGATAATGGTTTAGCTGATAATGATGCCAAATGGGTCAGTACACTCATTTTAAAAATCCACAGCTATTCAAATGTTTTCCAGCACACCCAGAAATCTACTGCTCCCTGCCCCAGGGAGGAAGGTCAAGAGCTTTGAATGCATCCATTATTGAAGGTTATGAATGAAGTGTATACACTTGCACATTTATATATTGCAAAATTATCACAGTCATTTTCAAGTTCTTTTCTTTTAAGTGCAAATGACCAACAGCCCTCAGACAAATCTGATTATGGTCAAATATGTACTCCCGACAGCGGAAAGACCAGCAATGCCTGAAGTTTGTCAGCACTATTTTCTTTTAGTAGAAGCAAAGGAAGTTCATGAATACAAATGTACAGGATCAGCAGTATAACAGACATAACCATGATGACCTTAGTAAAGTGTTCTGTTTGTTCATCTATTTACAATAATGAGACATTTGTTTTTTCTTTTCCAGATAACCAATATAAAAGGATAGGAATGCCACACCAACAATAATGTATGGTTTGAAAACAGATCCTACGGATGGTGTTGATGCAGACATCTCTTTCATTGACAGTGATGACAGTGATGATGAGTCCAGAGTTGCTATCTCTCAACCTTTTATGAGCAATTATGAACCATCTAAAAGTACAGAGAACAGACCTAACATGGCTGCCCCTGCCAAGCCAGTTGCTGGTGATAGTAAATCTCCCGGGCCTGTGAAGGATTTTAATCCAGAGCAGGCTCGTCAGAATGGGAGAGAAATAGGTAGACTGATGGAGTCTGATTCAGCGGAAGGGACATCCAGGCCAGAAAATTCCAACAAGCAGCTGCTGTCTGTTAACAGACAAAATGGACAAGATAGGAAGCATCTGAAGGGTAGGGGCTAATAGACCATAAGTAAATAGTGGAATATCATCTGCTGTTTGCTTTAATTCCTTTTTAAAAAATTCTTTAATTATTGATACATTTGAATTGCGATACAACAAATATCCACTGGAAAGGGCCAAAACATTTGTTAAATCATAGTCTTTAAAATCGTAACATAACTTTAAGGCATTGCTTTATACACGTATCAGCTATTTTGGTATGCTTAAATAATCGATTTGTAGTAGGGATGTAAATCGAATCCTAAAACGATATTCAAATATTCGTTACGTGTATTCGAATAATATTCAAATATTCGAAACAAATTTGATTGAGAGTGGCACATAAAAAAAAAAATTCGGCTGTACATTTAACACGCGTTTTATTTATATTTTCTTTGAATGTTGACATTACGCACCTAACTTTATGCAGAAGAGCAAGTAGGATTATGACCAATTCCTAGTGGTAAATTTTAAAACGTGATTTCACTATGGAAGTACATACGACAACATAATCACTCCGTCATTATCGTGTTTATATTGAAGAACCAGGAGCTGTGTTATATTTCTTGGTCACCAATAAGTAAATTCGGCCAATTCATAAAGTCTGATTTAATGTGTGATCCACATGTCGGAACTTGCTTGAGGAGGCATTATCAGAGGTCTAGGTACAGGTGATACAGAATTGACTGCGAGACAATTAGGCCAACACACAGGTTTTAATTAGGGGAATTACAAGTAAACAACCAATTATGAATTCGGATTGGTTGGTGGTCGGATCTTTGTTTAATTGTTATTGGTGTTAATCCAAAGCCATAAAATGTCATTTAGTGACACTTAGTTACAAATACACATGTGACAATTATGGATTGCGATTGTTTAGTGTCAGACTTACCAGACTGATGTTGTTACATGTCAATGAGCGAGACCATCAAGTTAAAAAATATCCTTGCGCTAAAACAACAACTACATGTAGTTTATTTTAGCTGGAATGATGGGTATCAAATATGTATAAAATATGTATGCTTAGTTAAACAAAGTAATATATAATATAATAATGACTTGAGATTATTTTGTTGCTTACTATAGTTTATGTGTCAAAAATAAACTTGCAAAGTTGACCGCTACGTTGATAATTTGTTTTTCGTTTTGACTTTTGAATTTTAATGAATTATTATCCTGTCTCAAATTGTTGTAGATGCCGAATTGCGACTTTAAAATTAACACATTTATAATTCTAAACATATTATCCCATATGGGAGACTCTTAGGAAAATATGAATACATTTCATACGTGTATAAAATTATAAATAACTGTGTATTTGTATTTAACATTTCCGAAGATGTTTTCAAAAGACCAATGTATTGGAGTAATTTCTCTAGCCAGGAACAGAAATGTAGTACATGGAAACGGAAGAATACGCGGAGGAAAATGTTATCAAAATATACTAATGATGTCACGCCTAGAAAGGTTAAATGCCTTATGACGTCGAGAAAATTGTCGAGCAGAAAACCGCGGTGACACAAAATTGCAGGTGTTGCGGTATTGTATGGGAGTGAAATACCCGTGCGCAGTAGAGTGGTTATAAGAATGTAAAACTAAAGTGTTGTTTTAAAAGTAATCTTGTGTAATTAAAAATAAAATAAGTTCTAGTAGACGGTAATAAAAATAACGCATGTTATAATGTGTTGCATTAATTACCAGCGATTCCGATTGAAGAGAGTAGAATCGGTCTTCCGTAAGTAGATTAGCTGACTGCCCCATGAACTGACATGTGTGTTAATTGTAAACTGACAACCTGTTTTCATAACTGTGCATGTGATGCAACAGGGTCCAGGTTGGTCTGTTAACGAGATGGTCAAAATTGTAGCCTAACCCTTCCCCCTCTAGCGAGCACAATCACACATCGCCAACGTGCTTCAGTTGTTTGGTGACAATACGGTCAACTACAGAAATAGGATTTTATTATTTTTACTACAATAACTAATGTTTATAAGTGAATAAAAATACCATGATATTCGAATATTCAAATATTCATTAACTTCCCTAATTTGTAGATGTAATGTTGTAGATGTAATGTTGTAAATGTGTCATTTAATGTGTCATAAATGTTAAAATTTAGCTTAGAAAAAAAGCAAAGCATAGGATGATAAATGTAAAATTATTTATTATTAAACACCTACCTGGAAGACATAGCTCTTACTTGCTGTTATATTGGACTTATTAGAATAACTCATTCATATCCTTTAATAAGAGAAGTCCAATCTGAATGTATTTCTTGCCAGTAGCCACGGACAGTTAAACATATTTTAATAAATTGAATTGGCATAACATGAATAAGCCATATTTGTTCTAAATATTTTATGTGAATATTTTGTACAAACTGTTTCAGACAGTGTCTGAGTCTAAGCTTATTTGCTTCCTGAACAATATTGGTATTCTTAATAAGTTAGAAAAAAAATAACTGTTTATTATGCTAATGTTATAAATTGTTTAAACTGTTTAATATGCTCACCTGCTTTCAATTATAATACACATTTTTAACCTGATAGATTTTTATATTTCTACTGACATATTTTAATCTTGACCTGATTATACTTTAACAATAAACTTCATTGTATTAGGCACTGTATGACCTATCTAGTGTTGGTGTGACGTAATCCAAAGTATCGCGATTCACCTGTATTGCAGATCTTTGGTCCTTGGCTTTGTGTCTGATGATAAACCAAGGTCAACATGATTAGTGATATATGTTAGGTATTTTGCTGGAAAAAAGATTGGAATTAACATGACCCCATTTGGCCTTCAAAGGCTGAACAATTATGTTGGTACATTTATTAAAGGTTACACCACTCCTTTGTGAAAGTACATCTGTAGAAAAATTAAAGCACTGCCTATGAGCAACAAAATATGTAAACAAAACAACAAAAAGCAAGGGCTGTCTACGTTAGAATTTCTTTTGTGTGTGCGTGTTTTTCAATATATCTGCACAGGGCATTTAAAAAAATGCAGCTAGAAGAATGTGAGAATGGCCCAAAACATAGGTCTTGGTTGAACCACATAATGGTAAGTTACATCACAATGAAGTGCATTGTAAAATTGATTAATGACTATGTCAAGTATATTGTGGGTAAACTTTGAAAATGTCAATATTTGTCTTTCTCTATTATGCTGACAGTGGTTGTAGACATGGATGACCTTGACTTTGAGACAAACAGCTACCTGGATATGGACCTAATAGATGACTCGCATGAATTATCAAAGCCTCGCAACATACCACAGACACGATGCCAGTATGTGATTTAACTGAAATATTTATTGGCAGCTAATGGCTGATATTTAATTACCGCAAATTAATCATATTTATTCATAAAGGCATTCAAAGGTTCAGTCTTTCATTTCAATATTTCAGGATTAACTATATACCATTTTATTGCAGTTTACTGGTAATACTATTTAATTACAGTTTGTTTAAAAAGGTTTTGGAACTTGCATTTGCATCTTGTACTGATTTTATGTCAAAATGTTTCAGGAAAATTGATCACATTGAAATACAATTACAGAAATGTGTATTTTGTCTAAACATGTAAACAAATACAGATAAAGTAAGGACCATAATGTTTTATAGAAATATAATAGAATATTAACGAAAATTGGTGGAGTAGATTGTATTCTCTAATCATAGGAAAGGTAAAATGGAATTTAATAAAGAATACTGACATATTTCTAAACAAAAGTAATTTTTGCAAATTTTTGCTTTTTAGCTCACCTAAGCACAACGTGCTCAAAGTGAGCTTTTCTGATACCCTGTCATCCATTGTGCGGTGTCGACAATTTGTGAACACATTAGTGGCTTCAGTTTTTTATCCAATCTTCATCAAGCTGGAATGTTTGTATGCAAGAAATCTTGGATGAATTCATAATTGGGTCAAGTAGAGTCAAAAACTAGGACATTAGGTCAATTTTTAGAAAAAATCTTGAGAACATTCTCGAAACAACATTTATGTCAAAATCTTCACCAAACATGGTTAGAATGTTTGACTGAATGAAATCTTGGATGATTTTGTCATTGGGTCACATGGGATCAAAGAGTAGGTCACTAGGTCATATTTGATAAAAATCTTGTGAACACTCTAGAGGCCACATTTATAGCCCAATCATCACCAAACTTGGTCATAATGTTTGCCTGCATGAAATCTTGGATGCTTCCTTAACTGGGTCATGCTAAGTCCAAAATTAGATCACTGTTTCAAATCTTAGAAAAACCTTGTGAACACACTAGAGACCATATTTATGATCCAGTCTTCACCAAACTCGGCCAGAATGTTTGCCTGCATGAAATCTTGGATGGGTTCATAACTGGGTTACGTGGGGTCAGAGGAAGGTCACAGTGTCAAATCTTAGAAAAACCTTGTGAACACACCAGAGTCCACCTTTATAGTCCAACCTTCACCAAACATGGCCATTTTGTTTGCCTGCATGAAATCTTGGATGAGTTTCTAACTGGGTCACGTGGGGTCAGAAAATAGTTGTTTAGGTCAGATCTTGATAAAACCTGGTGAACACACTAAAGACCACTAGAGAAAACTAGGACTTAAGGATGTTAGATCAATTTTTAGAAAAATCTTGGGTATATTCGCGAAACCACATTTATAGCCCAATCTTCACTTAACATGACCAGAGTGTTTGATTGCATAAAATCTTGGAATAGTTCCAAACTGGATCATGTGGGGTCAAAAGGTAGGACACTAGGTAAAATCTTAGTAAACCCTTGTTTACACACTAGAGACCACATTTATGGACCAATCTTTTCTAGACATGGCCAGAATGGCTGCCTACAACTTAGGTGAGTTCGTAACTGGGTCACGTGGGTTCAAAAACTAGGTCACTAGGTCAAATATTACAAAAACTTTTTGAACACTTTTAGAGGCCACTTTTATGGCCCAATCTTCTCCAATCTTGGCTAGAATGTTTGCCTGTATGAAATCATAGATATGTTTTGGACTGGGTCATGTGGATTCAGAAGGTCACTACCTAAAGTTCTAGAAAATGTTATCAGCCCAGTGCCCACACTATTGGTCAAATCTTCAATGAAGATTTCTTAAGTAAATAACTCTCATTTATTTGATGCCAGACATAAACCCACTAAAGGCCCGTGTCTTCAGATGAGCGTTTAAGTGCAATCATGGCCCTTTTGTGTAACAAGGCCCAGCTCCTTGATAAGTTTGTGTTGTAGAAGGTTTCTAAAGTTGAAATAAAACATTAATACAGAAAGATGAAATTTACAAGTATATTTTTAAGTATAGTTTTTTTCCTTTTGCAGCCAAGTCCAGCTATATGTAAAGGCTGTAGTGGAGCACATTGCATTCCGTCTCTTCACTGTTTTGCTGATCATCACAGAGTTTACTCTGGTCATCATAGACCTGGCAGCAAACAGTGATGGTCACATCAAATACCTCGACTTGACCTCTCAAATCATCATAGGGTACTTTGTCCTGGAACTAGCAGCAAGAATATTTTATAAAGGGTAATATACATTATAATTGTAATGTGCATTAATTTAATTTTTGTATTTGATGAGTCTGGGATTTTCTCTGTAGCAGAAATGATCTTTTTTTTCACAAGCAAGACAGTTAACTCTGTAAATGTATTGCAGAGTAGTCAGTACAAATGAACTCGAACTCAGTTCATTGTTTTTGGTAAGAATTTTTCAACAAAGAAAGTCTGCATAGATAAAAAAAGTTGGTTATGTAGAACTTGATTTTTATGCAGCAGCTTTTAAAGTTAATTTTCATCAAGTTTATTTATTACTCTTTACCTTTGTAAAATTGTATGTTCTTATAATTTTTTTAATGTAAAGTATATTCTGTGCCTCTGGTAACATCACTTTTTACATATTTCTAATGCATTTCAACCCTGAACAGACTGGCTGCAATAGCTCAAGTGGGTAGAGCATCGGTTTGTGGATCGGGAGGTTGCAGGTTCAAACCCCGGCTGGGTCAAACCAAAGACTTTATAGTTGGTAGTAGTGGCTTCCCTCCTAACGCTCGTGCCTAAGCAGACAGCATTACACCTGACTTGTCAGTGTCAGTATAATGGATCGGCCTGGTTCAGTCCCTGGGCCCCTCATAAGTGCCCCTGTGCTATAATGATAGAAATGTTGCTGCGCAGTATCAGCAGAAATGCAGGCAATCTCAACCCTGAACATGCAAAGCACAAATGACCAGACTTGGCAAATTGTTAAGATCCAGATCAACTAGCTCAAAATCCAGATCAGCCAGCTCCTGTTGTGAGTTGTATGATTGAGATCCAGATCAACCAGCTCCTGCTGTGAGTTGTATGTTTAAAATCAAGACCAGCCCTCTCCTGCTGTGAGTTGTATGATCGAGATCCAGACCAGCCAGCTTCTGCTGTGAGTTGTATGATCGAGATCCAGACCAGCCAGCTTCTGCTGTGAGTTGTATGATTGAGATCCAGATCAGCCCTCTCCTGTGAGTTGTCTGAGATCTAGATCAGCTAAACTCCTTCTGTGAGTTGTCTGATTGAGATCCAGATCAGCCAACTCCTGTGAGTTGTATGATTGAGATCCAAATCAGCAAGCTCCTCCTGTGATTTGTTTGATTGAGATCCAGATCAGCCAACTCCTATGGGTTGTCTGAGATCTAGATCAGCTTAACTCCTTCTGTGAGTTGTCTGAGATCCAGATCAGCCAACTCCTTCTGTGAGTTGTCTGATTGAGATCCAGATCAGCCAACTCCTTCTGTGAGTTGTCTGATTGAGATCCAGATCAGCCAACTCCTTCTGTGAGTTGTCTGATTGAGATCCAGATCAGCCAACTCTTCTGTGAGTTGTCTGATTGAGACCCAGATCAGCCAACTCCTTCTGTGAGTTGTCTGATTGAGATTCAGATCAGCCAACTCCTTCTGTGAGTTGTCTGATTGAGATCCAGATCAGCCAACTCCTTCTGTGAGTTGTCTGAATGAGACCCAGACCAGCTAAACTCCTTCTGTGAGTTGTCTGATTGAGATCCAGATCAGCCAACTCCTTCTGTGAGTTGTCTGATTGAGATCCAGATCAGCCAACTCCTTCTGTGAGTTGTCTGATTGAGATCCAGACCAGCCAACTCCTGCTGGGAGTTGTCTGATTGAGATCCAGATCAGCCAACTCCTTCTATGAGTTGTCTGAGATCCAGACCATCCAGCTTCTGCTGTGAGTTGTCTGATTGAGATCCAGATCAGCCCTCTCCTGTGAGTTGTTTGATTGAGATCCAGACCAGCCAGTTTCTGCTGTGAGCTGTCTGATTGAGATCCAGACCAGCCAGTTTCTGTTGTGAGCTGTCTGATTGAGATCCAGACCAGCCAGTTTCTGCTGTGAGCTGTCTGATTGAGATCCAGACCAGTCAGCTTCTGCTGTGAGCTGTCTGATTGAGATCCAGACCAGCCAGTTTCTGTTGTGAGCTGTCTGATTGAGATCCAGACCAGCCAGTTTCTGCTGTGAGTTGTCTGATTGTGATCCAGACCAGCCAGTTTCTGTTGTGAGCTGTCTGATTGAGATCCAGACCAGCCAGTTTCTGCTGTGAGCTGTTTGATTGAGATCCAGACCAGTCAGCTTCTGATGTGAGCTGTCTGATTGAGATCCAAACCAGCCAGATTCTGCTGTAAGCTGTCTGATTGAGATCCAGACCAGTCAGCTTCTGTTGTGAGCTGTCTGATTGAGATCCAGACCAGTCAGCTTCTGCTGTGAGCTGTCTGATTGAGATCCAGACCAGCCAGCTTCTGCTGTGAGCTGTCTGATTGAGATCCAGACCAGTCAGCTTCTGTTGTGAGCTGTCTGATTGAGATCCAGACCAGCCAGTTTCTGCTGTGAGCTGTCTGATTGAGATCCAGACCAGTCAGCTTCTGTTGTGAGCTGTCTGATTGAGATCCAGACCAGCCAGTTTCTGCTGTGAGCTGTCTGATTGAGATCCAGACCAGTCAGCTTCTGTTGTGAGCTGTCTGATTGAGATCCAGACCAGTCAGCTTCTGCTGTGAGCTGTCTGATTGAGATCCAGACCAGCCAGCTTCTGCTGTGAGCTGTCTGATTGAGATTCAGACCAGTCAGCTTCTGTTATGAGCTGTCTGATTGAGATCCAGACCAGCCAGTTTCTGCTGTGAGCTGTCTGATTGAGATCCAGACCAGTCAGCTTCTGTTGTGAGCTGTCTGATTGAGATCCAGACCAGTCAGCTTCTGTTGTGAGCTGTCTGATTGAGATCCAGACCAGCCAGTTTCTGCTGTGAGCTGTCTGATTGAGATCCAGACCAGTCAGCTTCTGTTGTGAGCTGTCTGATTGAGATCCAGACCAGTCAGCTTCTGCTGTGAGCTGTCTGATTGAGATCCAGACCAGCCAGCTTCTGCTGTGAGCTGTCTGATTGAGATCCAGACCAGTCAGCTTCTGTTGTGAGCTGTCTGATTGAGATCCAGACCAGCCAGTTTCTGCTGTGAGCTGTCTGATTGAGATCCAGACCAGTCAGCTTCTGTTGTGAGCTGTCTGATTGAGATCCAGACCAGCCAGTTTCTGCTGTGAGCTGTCTGATTGAGATCCAGACCAGTCAGCTTCTGCAGTGAGCTGTCTGATTGAGATCCAGACCAGTCAGCTTCTGCTGTGAGTTGTCTGATTGAGATCCAGACCAGCCAGTTTCTGCTGCGATTTGTTTGTTTGAGATTCAGACCAGCCAGTTTCTGCTGTGAGCTGTCTGATTGAGATCCAGACCAGTCAGCTTCTGTTGTGAGCTGTCTGATTGAGATTCAGACCAGCCAGCTTCTGCTGTGAGCTGTCTGATTGAGATCTAGACCAGCCAGCTTCTGCTGTGAGCTGTCTGATTGAGATCCAGTCCAGTCAGCTTCTGTTGTGAGCTGTCTGATTGAGATCCAGACCAGCCAGTTTCTGCTGTGAGCTGTCTGATTGAGATCCAGACCAGTCAGCTTCTGTTGTGAGCTGTCTGATTGAGATCCAGACCAGCCAGTTTCTGCTGTGAGCTGTCTGATTGAGATCCAGACCAGTCAGCTTCTGCTGTGAGCTGTCTGATTGAGATCCAGACCAGTCAGCTTCTGCTGTGAGCTGTCTGATTGAGATCTAGACCAGCCAGTTTCTGCTGTGAATTGTTTGATTGAGATCCAGACCAGCCAGTTTCTGTTGTGAGCTGTCTGATTGAGATCCAGACCAGTCAGCTTCTGCTGTGAGTTGTCTGATTGAGATCCAGACCAGCCAGTTTCTGCTGCGATTTGTTTGTTTGAGATTCAGACCAGCCAGTTTCTGCTGTGATTTGTTTGTTTGAGATCCAGACCAGTCAGCTTCTGCTGTGAATTGTTTGATTGAGATCCAGACCAGCCAGTTTCTGTTGTGAGCTGTCTGATTGAGATCCAGACCAGCCAGTTTCTGCTGTGAGCTGTCTGATTGAGATCCAGACCAGCCAGTTTCTGCTGCGATTTGTTTGATTGAGATTCAGACCAGCCAGTTTCTGTTGTGAGCTGTCTGATTGAGATTCAGACCAGCCAGTTTCTGCTGTGAGCTGTCTGATTGAGATCCAGACCAGCCAGTTTCTGCTGCGATTTGTTTGTTTGAGATTCAGACCAGCCAGTTTCTGCTGTGAGCTGTCTGATTGAGATCCAGACCAGCCAGTTTCTGCTGTGAATTGTTTGATTGAGATTCAGATCAGCCAGTTTCTGCTGTGAGCTGTCTGATTGAGATCCAGACCAGCCAGCTTCTGTTGTGAGCTGTCTGATTGAGATTCAGATCAGCCAGTTTCTGTTGTGAGCTGTCTGATTGAGATCCAGACCAGTCAGCTTCTGCAGTGAGCTGTCTGATTGAGATCCAGACCAGTCAGCTTCTGCTGTGAGCTGTCTGATTGAGATCCAGACCAGCCAGCTTCTGCTGTGAGCTGTCTGATTGAGATCCAGACCAGTCAGCTTCTGTTGTGAGCTGTCTGATTGAGATCCAGACCAGCCAGTTTCTGCTGTGAGCTGTCTGATTGAGATCCAGACCAGTCAGCTTCTGTTGTGAGCTGTCTGATTGAGATCCAGACCAGTCAGCTTCTGCTGTGAGCTGTCTGATTGAGATCCAGACCAGCCAGCTTCTGCTGTGAGCTGTCTGATTGAGATTCAGACCAGTCAGCTTCTGTTGTGGGCTGTCTGATTGAGATCCAGACCAGTCAGCTTCTGCTGTGAGCTGTCTGATTGAGATCCAGACCAGCCAGCTTCTGCTGTGAGCTGTCTGATTGAGATCCAGACCAGTCAGCTTCTGTTGTGAGCTGTCTGATTGAGATCCAGACCAGCCAGTTTCTGCTGTGAGCTGTCTGATTGAGATCCAGACCAGTCAGCTTCTGTTGTGAGCTGTCTGATTGAGATCCAGACCAGCCAGTTTCTGCTGTGAGCTGTCTGATTGAGATCCAGACCAGTCAGCTTCTGCAGTGAGCTGTCTGATTGAGATCCAGACCAGTCAGCTTCTGCTGTGAGCTGTCTGATTGAGATCTAGACCAGCCAGTTTCTGCTGTGAATTGTTTGATTGAGATCCAGACCAGCCAGTTTCTGTTGTGAGCTGTCTGATTGAGATCCAGACCAGTCAGCTTCTGCTGTGAGTTGTCTGATTGAGATCCAGACCAGCCAGTTTCTGCTGCGATTTGTTTGTTTTAGATTCAGACCAGCCAGTTTCTGCTGTGAGCTGTCTGATTGAGATCCAGACCAGTCAGCTTCTGTTGTGAGCTGTCTGATTGAGATTCAGACTAGCCAGCTTCTGCTGTGAGCTGTCTGATTGAGATCTAGACCAGCCAGCTTCTGCTGTGAGCTGTCTGATTGAGATCCAGACCAGTCAGCTTCTGTTGTGAGCTGTCTGATTGAGATCCAGACCAGCCAGTTTCTGCTGTGAGCTGTCTGATTGAGATCCAGACCAGTCAGCTTCTGTTGTGAGCTGTCTGATTGAGATCCAGACCAGCCAGTTTCTGCTGTGAGCTGTCTGATTGAGATCCAGACCAGTCAGCTTCTGCTGTGAGCTGTCTGATTGAGATCCAGACCAGTCAGCTTCTGCTGTGAGCTGTCTGATTGAGATCTAGACCAGCCAGTTTCTGCTGTGAATTGTTTGATTGAGATCCAGACCAGCCAGTTTCTGTTGTGAGCTGTCTGATTGAGATCCAGACCAGTCAGCTTCTGCTGTGAGTTGTCTGATTGAGATCCAGACCAGCCAGTTTCTGCTGCGATTTGTTTGTTTGAGATTCAGACCAGCCAGTTTCTGCTGTGATTTGTTTGTTTGAGATCCAGACCAGCCAGTTTCTGCTGTGAATTGTTTGATTGAGATCCAGACCAGCCAGTTTCTGTTGTGAGCTGTCTGATTGAGATCCAGACCAGCCAGTTTCTGCTGTGAGCTGTCTGATTGAGATCCAGACCAGCCAGTTTCTGCTGCGATTTGTTTGATTGAGATTCAGACCAGCCAGTTTCTGTTGTGAGCTGTCTGATTGAGATTCAGACCAGCCAGTTTCTGCTGTGAGCTGTCTGATTGAGATCCAGACCAGCCAGTTTCTGCTGCGATTTGTTTGTTTGAGATTCAGACCAGCCAGTTTCTGCTGTGAGCTGTCTGATTGAGATCCAGACCAGCCAGTTTCTGCTGTGAATTGTTTGATTGAGATTCAGATCAGCCAGTTTCTGCTGTGAGCTGTCTGATTGAGATCCAGACCAGCCAGCTTCTGTTGTGAGCTGTCTGATTGAAATTCAGATCAGCCAGTTTCTGTTGTGAGCTGTCTGATTGAGATCCAGACCAGTCAGCTTCTGCAGTGAGCTGTCTGATTGAGATCCAGACCAGTCAGCTTCTGCTGTGAGCTGTCTGATTGAGATCTAGACCAGCCCGTTTCTGCTGTGAATTGTTTGATTGAGATCCAGACCACCAGTTTCTGTTGTGAGCTGTCTGATTGAGATCCAGACCAGTCAGCTTCTGCTGTGAGTTGTCTGATTGAGATCCAGACCAGCCAGTTTCTGCTGCGATTTGTTTGTTTGAGATTCAGACCAGCCAGTTTCTGCTGTGATTTGTTTGTTTGAGATCCAGACCAGCCAGTTTCTGCTGTGAATTGTTTGATTGAGATCCAGACCAGCCAGTTTCTGTTGTGAGCTGTCTGATTGAGATCCAGACCAGCCAGTTTCTGCTGTGAGCTGTCTGATTGAGATCCAGACCAGCCAGTTTCTGCTGCGATTTGTTTGTTTGAGATTCAGACCAGCCAGTTTCTGCTGTGAATTGTTTGATTGAGATTCAGACCAGCCAGTTTCTGCTGTGAGCTGTCTGATTGAGATTCAGACCAGCCAGTTTCTGCTGTGAGTTGTTTGATTGAGATTCAGATCAGCCAGTTTCTGCTGTGAGCTGTCTGATTGAGATCCAGACCAGTCAGCTTCTGCTGTGAGTTGTCTGATTGAGATCCAGACCAGCCAGTTTCTGCTGCGATTTGTTTGTTTGAGATTCAGACCAGCCAGTTTCTGCTGTGAGCTGTCTGATTGAGATCCAGACCAGTCAGCTTCTGTTGTGAGCTGTCTGATTGAGATTCAGACTAGCCAGCTTCTGCTGTGAGCTGTCTGATTGAGATCTAGACCAGCCAGCTTCTGCTGTGAGCTGTCTGATTGAGATCCAGACCAGTCAGCTTCTGTTGTGAGCTGTCTGATTGAGATCCAGACCAGCCAGTTTCTGCTGTGAGCTGTCTGATTGAGATCCAGACCAGTCAGCTTCTGTTGTGAGCTGTCTGATTGAGATCCAGACCAGCCAGTTTCTGCTGTGAGCTGTCTGATTGAGATCCAGACCAGTCAGCTTCTGCTGTGAGCTGTCTGATTGAGATCCAGACCAGTCAGCTTCTGCTGTGAGCTGTCTGATTGAGATCTAGACCAGCCAGTTTCTGCTGTGAATTGTTTGATTGAGATCCAGACCAGCCAGTTTCTGTTGTGAGCTGTCTGATTGAGATCCAGACCAGTCAGCTTCTGCTGTGAGTTGTCTGATTGAGATCCAGACCAGCCAGTTTCTGCTGCGATTTGTTTGTTTGAGATTCAGACCAGCCAGTTTCTGCTGTGATTTGTTTGTTTGAGATCCAGACCAGCCAGTTTCTGCTGTGAATTGTTTGATTGAGATCCAGACCAGCCAGTTTCTGTTGTGAGCTGTCTGATTGAGATCCAGACCAGCCAGTTTCTGCTGTGAGCTGTCTGATTGAGATCCAGACCAGCCAGTTTCTGCTGCGATTTGTTTGATTGAGATTCAGACCAGCCAGTTTCTGTTGTGAGCTGTCTGATTGAGATTCAGACCAGCCAGTTTCTGCTGTGAGCTGTCTGATTGAGATCCAGACCAGCCAGTTTCTGCTGCGATTTGTTTGTTTGAGATTCAGACCAGCCAGTTTCTGCTGTGAGCTGTCTGATTGAGATCCAGACCAGCCAGTTTCTGCTGTGAATTGTTTGATTGAGATTCAGATCAGCCAGTTTCTGCTGTGAGCTGTCTGATTGAGATCCAGACCAGCCAGCTTCTGTTGTGAGCTGTCTGATTGAAATTCAGATCAGCCAGTTTCTGTTGTGAGCTGTCTGATTGAGATCCAGACCAGTCAGCTTCTGCAGTGAGCTGTCTGATTGAGATCCAGACCAGTCAGCTTCTGCTGTGAGCTGTCTGATTGAGATCTAGACCAGCCAGTTTCTGCTGTGAATTGTTTGATTGAGATCCAGACCACCAGTTTCTGTTGTGAGCTGTCTGATTGAGATCCAGACCAGTCAGCTTCTGCTGTGAGTTGTCTGATTGAGATCCAGACCAGCCAGTTTCTGCTGCGATTTGTTTGTTTGAGATTCAGACCAGCCAGTTTCTGCTGTGATTTGTTTGTTTGAGATCCAGACCAGCCAGTTTCTGCTGTGAATTGTTTGATTGAGATCCAGACCAGCCAGTTTCTGTTGTGAGCTGTCTGATTGAGATGCAGACCAGCCAGTTTCTGCTGTGAGCTGTCTGATTGAGATCCAGACCAGCCAGTTTCTGCTGCGATTTGTTTGTTTGAGATTCAGACCAGCCAGTTTCTGCTGTGAATTGTTTGATTGAGATTCAGACCAGCCAGTTTCTGCTGTGAGCTGTCTGATTGAGATTCAGACCAGCCAGTTTCTGCTGTGAGTTGTTTGATTGAGATTCAGATCAGCCAGTTTCTGCTGTGAGCTGTCTGATTGAGATCCAGACCAGCCAGTTTCTGCTGTGATTTGTTTGATTGAGATTCAGACCAGCCAGTTTCTGCTGTGAATTGTTTGATTGAGATTCAGACCAGCCAGTTTCTGCTGTGAGCTGTCTGATTGAGATTCAGATCAGCCAGTTTCTGCTGTGATTTGTTTGATTGAGATTCAGACCAGCCAGTTTCTGCTGTGATTTGTTTGATTGAGATTCAGACCAGCCAGTTTCTGCTGTGATTTGTATGATTGAGATCCAGACCAGCCAGTTTCTGCTGTGAATTGTTTGATTGAGATTCAGACCAGCCAGTTTCTGCTGTGAATTGTTTGATTGAGATTCAGACCAGCCAGTTTCTGCTGTGAATTGTTTGATTGAGATTCAGACCAGCCAGTTTCTGCTGTGAGCTGTCTGATTGAGATTCAGATCAGCCAGTTTCTGCTGTGATTTGTTTGATTGAGATTCAGACCAGCCAGTTTCTGCTGTGAATTGTTTGATTGAGATTCAGACCAGCCAGTTTCTGCTGTGAATTGTTTGATTGAGATTCAGACCAGCCAGTTTCTGCTGTGAGCTGTCTGATTGAGATTCAGATCAGCCAGTTTCTGCTGTGAATTGTTTGATTGAGATTCAGACCAGCCAGTTTCTGCTGTGAATTGTTTGATTGAGATTCAGACCAGCCAGTTTCTGCTGTGAGCTGTCTGATTGAGATTCAGATCAGCCAGTTTCTGCTGTGATTTGTTTGATTGAGATTCAGACCAGCCAGTTTCTGCTGTGAATTGTTTGATTGAGATCCAGACCAGCCAGTTTCTGCTGTGAATTGTTTGATTGAGATTCAGACCAGCCAGTTTCTGCTGTGAGCTGTCTGATTGAGATTCAGACCAGCCAGTTTCTGCTGTGAGTTGTTTGATTGAGATTCAGACCAGCCAGTTTCTGCTGTGAATTGTTTGATTGAGATTCAGACCAGCCAGTTTCTGCTGTGAGCTGTCTGATTGAGATTCAGACCAGCCAGTTTCTGCTGTGAATTGTTTGATTGAGATTCAGACCAGCCAGTTTCTGCTGTGAGCTGTCTGATTGAGATCCAGACCAGCCAGTTTCTGCTGTGATTTGTTTGTTTGAAATCCAGACCAGCCAGCTTCTGCTGTGAGTTGTGTGGTTGTGATTGGCACTATTTGCTGTTTAGCCTGTAGCTTATGTCATGGCGACATAGTTGGGATTGACAATACATGTATTGTATTCTTTGGATGTATTTTTTATATAAAAAAATAACCAGTTATAAATTCTTAATCATAGCTGACTATGTCATCCATTTTGTAACAAGGTATATTTGATAAAACTTATTAAATATTGTGTAGATCCTGATCAGAGAGCTCACATCAGGATACTTACTTTCTATATACATTTCTGTGCTCTGTATCTTTTTGGATGCAACTATTCTATATGCCATAATCTGTATTTACATGTAGCCACTTAAAGAACGCTATTTGATTGTATATATACATGCTATTATAATCTATATAGGCATGGTATTGTATATATTCACTAAACTGTTCTCTCCTGAAAACTGCATATTTCAGAGATCTGTTTTTCCACAACTGGCTTGACATTCTAGATATGATTATTGTTGTGCTGACCTTCTTGCTGGATGTAATCTTCAGTAGCTCCTCTTTCCCCAGGTAAGGTAATAAAAAATACAAGTCTGAAAGATATATTATTATATTAGAAATTGATATAATAACTTTATATGCATCATATTCTACAACTACAGTCTGTATAACAACTTAAAATTTGTCATTATTATGCTTGGTTTGATAACGACTCTGCAAGAGTGGCATTGTTTGTTTGTAACAACAATAGTTAGTATGTGCTGAAATGTATTTATGATAGTTTACTGGTAATCATATTCACCAACAACAGCACTAATTACTTTACATCTTTCATTTGTTGAAACAGTATTTCAACATGATTGACAAGTGCGTGTTTACAATTTGTCATGATCTAGATGGAGGTTCGCATATATTTTTTAAGTATTTCTGAATCCTCACGTATCCTCTCAGCTGGTTGTCTATGTTGCCCTTTATGTTTCCCTCCAACTTGTCTATCTAGTTTTGTGACAAAATATATACAGTCAACTTTTTGTTTGTTTCCATGATTAATCTACTTGATGTAAACTTGTAATAAAAATATTTTGAATTTGTTTTTCTTCTATCTCAGACTGGGTGTGATAGGTCGAGCTTTACGTATTCTGCGAATTATCCGAGGTATTTACTTGATCAATCAACAAAGGAAGCACATTGCTGTTGCCTCCAGACGAATTGTCTCTCAGAACAAACGGAGATACGTCAAAGATGGTTTTGACCTTGACCTTTGTTATATTACAGGTAAGAATGGGCACTTTTTATAAAAAATATATTTAAACAAAATATTTCAATGGAAGCAGTAAAATTTGAATGTACAATACTGTTCCTTAGAAAATAATTTTTTTAATTGTTCTTTAAACCTGCAGTTGTTAAAAATAATAAAAAAGAAAAGTATAAGTTGTTTGTAAAAAATATTACCAAAAAGCAAAGCAAATCCATCAAGTGGATTTACATAGATTGTTTAATGCATTTGTTTTCCTGAATCAAGTATATACAGTTTCCATAAAAACAAATGTCTTATTTAATATTATAAAATGTTGTTCTTAATTTCAGATAAACTGATCGCCATGTCATTTCCATCATCAGGTGTCCAATCTATGTATAGGAACAATATCTCTGTAAGTTTTGACTGGGGTACCGTAGATACAGTTGTAATTGTTTCATTTTATATCCATACCCCATCTAGTGCAGCAAAACTTTAGTAAAATTTAAAGACTTTTTTGAGTAAATCACATTTTGATTTGAAATTATTTATCAAAAATTAAGCATTCCTGTATGATTTCATTGTTTATTTATATAATTTATTTGACACAGTATTGTGATGGATATACTTGCAAATATACTTGCAAAATAAGAATCTTCAGCTTTGTTTTATCAAGTTCCAGACATTACATCAGTCATTTCCTCTCCTATAATTGAGAGGACTATATACTCTAGATGTGTTACTTTGTTGATCTACAGGAAGTATCCAGATTCTTTGAAACAAAACACAAAGGACATTACAAGTTGTATAATCTCTGTAGTAAGTATTGGATCTGTTCTACTTACTCATTATTCTTAAACCATACATTTGTCATTATAGTACCATTTATTATTGATTTATAAATATTAAAGATATAGAATAAATTTTTCTGGGCAGAGACTTTGTGTTATTTATAACTGTTTTATAAATGTAGTAATAATAATGCAATAATTTCTTTTTAAAATTTCATTTTGTTATAGACAACTGACTTCTTTAATTATACTACAGTATCTATGATTTTTTTTTAATTCTTGAAAAAATACTGAAATGGTTTGCAATATGTATTATAACCCTTGCAGTTGTCTAAAAATAACCTTGTATTTTGTTAGGTAAATGTTATGAGTATCATGATCTATATGACAACTTTTTGGAGTAAGTGTTGTAGAAAGACTTCATTTAACCCATGGTCCCTTACAATTATTGACCAGAACACATACCCTACATTACCTGTATTATTTTCTTGTACAATATGATAGTAGCCTTATATTATGGTATGTCTGTAGGTGAGAGGGAGTATGATGTGACCAAGTTTGACAACAGGGTAGAACGAGTGCTCATAGATGACCATAATGTGCCAACTCTCAGGTACGACTAAACACAGTTATATAGATCAAATAAATAATTGGATCATGTAGCCTGAATGTTAATGCATTTAATTGTATGATGCATATATGGCATTATTTAACAATTGATGATGAAATTAACTTAGTTTTCTAAATAGATTAAAGGTTTTTAACATACCTGCATTGACACATTAAAATGGTGCAGACAGCATTGTGCACAGTACAGTATTTCATCTAAGTTTATTTGAATCCGCTGACTTGCTATGATCATATTAATTCCAAGATTGTGTGATGCATTTTGTAACAGAGTCACTACACATTGAAGTTATTATGTTTGATCTTTTCCATGCTGACTGACCTTTTTTGAACTGTAATTACTTGCAATTGTCAAATATATCTAGGTGCATATGGATGCATTTAGTTTAATACTAGATGTTTATTTAAGTTGAATTCAAATAAATATGCAAGTGTGTCAACATTTATGTGACAAACGCTTATCTCATCAGTTTGCTGAACATATACCTACATAAGAAGATACCATCTTCATTTGCATTTGACATGTAAATGCATGGAATGAATATGATCAATGGCTTTCCAATCATAAGCAAGTCTATTTCTTAATTTATAAAGCAAAATTGTTGCGGTTGTACTTTGAAAGTTAATATCCTAAGAAATACCTAGTAATGAATAATGAATGGGCCTTTTATGACCTTTTTGCTTACATCTAATGTAGAAGTAAAGACAAAGTTAAGGTGTGCAAAATTATGTCAGCCATATGCAATTTTTACAAACAAGTAAATGTCATGCTATTAGAAATACTGAAATACCATTTCCAGGTAATGGTGACATCCAATAGTTTGCCAATATCAAATACATGTGCGTTATCCCTGTTTGGAGTATTTGTGCATAATGTCTGCAGAAACTCATACTTTAGTCTAAGCAAAGATGATTTTAAACACTATAGCAAAAAAACACTCAGAATGTTCATCCTTTTCAAATCTATAAATGAACAGGATTGAGATTTCTGCTAAAAATAGACATCAACATCAGAGCGAATTACCTGGATGATGATATAACATAAACTGAAATGTAAGTGCTCACATGGCTTTTTTTATCCAAACAACAGACAGATGGTGAAGTTTTGCCACAGCATGCATGAGTACCTGTCAGAACATCCAGAGAATGTTGTGGCCATCCATTGTAAAGGAGGGAAGGGTCGCACAGGCACTATGATCTGTACCTGGCTTATAGAGTGTGGCATCTTTGAGGAAGCTCAGGTAATTTTAAAGAAACAAACCTCTTTCTGAAAAATCTAAATGTTGTGACCACCTGTTGTACAAGGCTTTGTACAGACACCATAATCTATACTTATATATGGAGTGCGGCATTTTCGAGGAAGCTCAGGTTAACTTAATAAAGCATCATACCTATTTTAGAAAGCTCAGGTAGCTTTAATGGAAATATTTTGTACTTTTTTATGTCTATCGCTTGAGTAGGAAGACTGTTGACATGCACATGAAGTGCTTCTTAGTTATTTATAGTGCTGTAATATTCCCAAATGTATATGTTTAAGAAATGAACTATAATGTGTAACAATAAAAAAACTATGCAGCCAGTCCAGGACTGAACCTGCAAACAAGCCAACTTGAAATTACTCCTTGAATTTCCACAGACCATATGTTCTACATGCAGCTCTCATGCACTCTTTAATTATATAATGACTTTTGGAAGCATTGGAAAGAGAGAAAAATGTGCATCCTGTCCTTGACTCAAACCTGGGACCAAATGCTCCATTGACTGAGCAAACTGGACCGCTTACACTTTTTCTCCCTTTCACCCAGCTACAAATATACCTTTTAAAATGATGAAATATGAAAAATATGACAACAGTCAATTACTTTAGTTTTTTATCATTCATTTTCAAACTTCACTTAGCAGATATCTATCTTAATGTTCAAGGTGTGTTTGCATTATAGGCCTCGCGGGGGACCCATTACCAGACAAAAATTTGACATTCAAAGTTGTTTCTTAGTCACAAGTCAGTGTGAAAAAATTAAATTCATAAGCAATAAAGAAAAAATAACTACTTACAACTTCATTTAATAAAGAAGATTTTACATAACCGAGTTTCACCTGAATACTGACTTTATCTGTGATGTATTTTAAGAGTTTCAAAACAAGTTCAGAAAACCCAATTCCTGGACAGTTTTAAAGCCACATTACAAGCATTTTGTAACAAAAATACAGTTAAAACCTCTCCACAGCAACATTTGGCGGAGGCACGAAAAAGTGTTGCTGCTGAGAGGTGTTGCTGCTCAGAGGTTTCAATGAGACGAGAAAAAAAATGTGTTTTTTAATAGTTTTGTACTTTAGGCAATCAGCATTTGCCTGTCTATTACAAAAACAATATCGTCAGTAACGGACCTGTATCTGAGTTCTGCCGCAGCCCAACTCAGTAGCAATAGACTGTGCTGACCTTCCCTGTTCTAACAACTTAATTGCAGTAACACTCTGCTCTAACGTAAGGTAAACCTTTTTATAAGACAATTCAAGACAAAACGACCAGTATTCCAGTATTGAGTCATGCAAAGACTGATTTACCATTAAAAATCGAATATATAGTCAGACATCCTAAAACGATGACAGTTTGTATTTACCACTTAACGTAAAAATCTTTTTAAGTAAGCAATCAATACAGTGATACCTTTTAGTCTTTCGATCAATAAAAGAAAACAAACCAACCCGTTAACATCATCAATAGTTGACACTTTCTTTCACCTTCTTTCCCGCAATACCCAAGATCTACAACGGCATGTTTGTAGCATGCAGCTGGTTTCCCGTCCAACTGTAACTTGATTCCAATTAACACCTTCTCATCAGGGTACATGCAGTGATCAGCCGACCGCGTGACATTTCTGGTGTACGCGACAGACTGTTCTAAAAATAGCTGATCTGGTGTTGCTACGCAGAGGTTAAACTAGCCTCAGGGAAGAGATTTACAATGGCCGCTTACCGCTTCGCGGAGGAGTTGCTGCATAGAGGTTAAATGCGCTGAAAACTACTGGGGGGAAATGTAACTGCCGCTGCTTAGAGGTAGCCGCTGCTTAGAGGTGCCACTTCGAGAGGTTTTACTGTATTTACTTAATAATGAATGTTCTCAAAGGTAAAACTACAGTGTTCTCATTTGGTAAAGATTTGTCACAAATTCCAGGATAACTGTTTACACAATTGACTGACGAAAGCAGTCTCTCACCCAGAACCAATATAATTAACTGTACATTAATAGACGAAGGAAAATTTTAACTTCTATATGATTATGAATAAGTGCTAACAAAAAACAACCATGCAGTCCACTTTAATCCACAAACTTTGAAATTAAATAGATACTCATGTGAAAATTATCTTTTTAGTAGCCATATTTATAGTGTTAGGACTTCTTTCTAAATTTTCAAGGTTCTGAAATGTTTGTATTCATTTTAAATGTCGGTCACTTAAATGTAACAAAGTGTATTGAGTTATACTTTTACATTTTTATGAACTCATTACCTAGGCATGTGCCCTTTGATACCTAACACCCTAATTGCAATATTTTTAGATTTTACACTCAATTTAACAACATTAGAAAATGTTTGACTTTTTCACCAGTTTGGACTGCTGCTGACTAGACTGTCTGGAGGCAAGCTTTTATTTTGATTTTGATCAAAAGAATCCAAGATCTTTTGCACAAAGCATGTTTTCCTTAACTATATGCTGATTTGTATGTGTCTGGGATCTTGGTCACTTCCAGCAAATTAAAATAAAAAAACAAATCTTAAGCAAACCTTATTTGTGGTTAAGATCTGCTGTAAGAGTATTTATAATATTTTAATGACAGTGCAGCGGTTGTGTTAGTATAATTTAAATAAATGTCATAAACAAGAGGTACTTTAAAACCTTGAGTTTGAAACAAACTGTTCACACATATTCTTACTTACTGCAATTTACTCAAGAATCTATGTAATGTGTATATTTGTCTGTATGTTTTTCAGGACAGCCTTGACTATTTTGGAGGCAGAAGGACTGACTTGGATGTTGGTAAAACATTCCAGGGGGTAGAAACACCTAGTCAGGTAAGAATGGTTTCAGGGTCTGACTTGGCTTTGGAGTCAGTGGAGAAATTTAATCTGTCTCATTGCATAGTATTACATGTTCTGTCTAAAAATGGACACAGCTTTGCTTTTTTAAAAAAATCAAGGTTTATTAGAGTTCAAATCATAGATAATGAATAATGGATAATACAATTGATACTATTATATTCAATAATGTTGTGTAAATAAAAAGTTATTTAATCCATTTATTATTATATGGTACTAGTTTATCTTTGAAAACAGAGCCTGTAACTTTATGCTGACACTTAGCCAGTCTTGGCGCAGCAGGAAATATATCCTTTATTATCTCTTTAGGTTATTGCCAAACTTTCATCAGCTGGAGTTATTCTTTCTCTCCCTAGAGTCGATATGTTGGCTACTTTACTACAGTGAGGAACAAGCTTGATGGTCATCTGCCACAGAGAAGGTACCTCAAGATCACTTCGCTTAGAATTAATGCAATAAGAGGTGAGTAGCTTTATCTGATATGGAATATATGCTAATAAGTATACATGTATATAAAGACTTCACGTGCATAAAGTGTAAATATTCTACTGCAAAATTGAGGAAAGTATTAAAAAAAAGGGGTTTAAAAAGAGGTTATTTGAAGCAGTTTTAAGCATACACATACATGGCACATGCATACATTCAGAATAATATGTTTTTGTTTGCAGAAGTGTCATCATGGTTATGACCTAAAAACAAACAGTTTTTATGAAAATAAATATAAAAATGTTAATTATCATCAGTTATTGTGTTTATAAGCGAGGTACCAGAATTTGTGTTATTATAAAGTCACCTGATGATAGCAAAAGAATTTGGTCAATGGATATTATTGCGAGTTAATGTGTGACCACTTACATTATATTGTCTTTATAATTAGCAATGCAATCGTGGTCATTGCAATGTCATTTTTTGTTGTTGCCAGCTATTATTTTTGATAAACTGCCAAAAACTCACTTTGACAAAAACTTACTTGCTATTTATTGCATGAGCAATCAAAACCCTGGCCATTTTTTTGTAGTACTGACAAATGCTCAACTATTTTTTCTCTACGATTGGCAAATGTTCAACTTTTCCAGAGCAGATAAAGGCTCACTTGTTACTTTTTTCTATAATGGACAAAGTTCACTGATGGTATTTTGTGTGAATAATTTCAGTTCTGTGCCTTATTCTGATATACTTGATAAAAGATGATTTGAATCATGTTGTTTGTACCACAGTCAGTTTAATTGTCAACAGAGAAGACTGTTTTACACGATGGCACATTATCTTATCTTGCACAATTTAATAAAGGCTGGCAGAATTTACTCAGTTTGATTCCTCTCCTAGCCTAATAGAATGACTTTGCAGACAAAATATATTATGTATTTTATATTAGATGAACTAACACAAAATTCATTATATATTTTGTCAGCAAATTATTGTTTATATAATAAGTCTAAGATTTGTAAGAAAACACTTTTGATAATATGCAACGCATTAATCTCCATTAGGTGTCTCCTGAATTAACAGCTAACTTGTTAAATTGCAATGACACTTGTGCGTTAAGTCACTACCATTGTTTTATTAAAAGGTAACTATAACAGGTGAGCTTTTGTAAGCCATTTAAGTGACATGTAAGCATTTGTCTGCCCTGTGAAAATGATGGGTTAGTGTTTTTTCATTTGAAAATCACAAAGA
This sequence comes from Sinonovacula constricta, assembly GCA_007844125.1. NCBI lineage: Eukaryota > Metazoa > Mollusca > Bivalvia > Cardiida > Solecurtidae > Sinonovacula > Sinonovacula constricta. The sequence continues at coordinate 53,212,198 of CM017558.1, forward strand.
TTAATGATTTTCTGCACTGAAACAAATTATGGGTGAGCTTTTATCTGCCGCTGTCAAAATTGATGGGTGGGGTTTTGTCTTGGTAAGTTTTTTATTGGGATTTATTATTCGCTGTAAGACAAATACTTAAATGTTTCAGTTAAATGGTAATAAAATAATATATTTTGTTAATTGGGAAAATGATAAATATACATTTTGAACTTGGTCTACATTGTTCTTTAAAATTTAGCAAACTTAATACACAATATAATTGCATAAGTGTCCTTCAAGTATGAAATATAATCAGAAGGTGGATGGATAAATGTTCAAATGAATGCCTGTAGTCATGTCATTTGAAAACACCATCTAGTAATGAATATTTATGAGGTCATTTATAAAATGTGATTTGCTGTTATAAGGATAATTGCTCAAACATAAAACCTGAAGCCATGAAGTGCCAGCAATGTTGATACACATGTGGCCAATTATGGATTTGCTGGTTTCAAACATTACTTTAACGCTGATAAATTGAGGCTGTCTTGTCAGTTAGCAACCCCTTCTAGTTGCACATATTTATTAGGCCAGTTCTCTTTTGATTGGTGGTGTTGATATTAGTGCTCAGTTGTCAAACTGAAGTCATAACTAGTGAATTAGCTGTCATAACTGTCATTTACAATTGTTTCAAGACAATATGATCATTTCCAGAAAATAGTATATAAAATATACATCTAAAGTTTTAACTGAACATTTTATAACATGATTAACATTTATAAAGAATTAACTGCTCTGATCACCATTCAAATCCAAAATGTGATATTTAAGTATTTGAAATATTTGAATATTTGTTGAGATCCCTACTATGTGTGTATAGGTAGAAAATACATCTTCAAAGCATTTAAATAAATATATCAAAAATCTTGCATGATTTTTATTCTAAATTACTGTAAGGTGACTGATACACTTGAATAGCATAGAAAGTATCATATTTGCTGATATAAAAAAAATCGAGAATTAAGACATAGTTTAAGAATAGTTAGCAAGTACTGGCCTAAAGTTTTAATTGTAATTACGGCAACCACACATATTTCAGGTGTTGGCAAGAGTGATGGTAGTGACCTCTCTTTGGAGGTTTGGAACCGGAAGAAATGTCTATATATTGCCAAGTTTGCCAAGGGAGAGAACTGCACACTGACTCACAACAAGAAGGAGGATTATATCGAAGTGAAGTTAGATGGCTGTCCCCCTTTAGTTGAAGATGTGAAGGTCAGGTTTCTTTCAAAAGCTGTAAGTATTTTGTTGACATTGTTTGTTTTTAATATCTCTCTTAGTTTTCTTTAGAATATCTTTTGAGTGTCATCATTAGAATATCTTTTGTATGTCAACACTGCTTGCCCTGGTATGCCTTGTGTTGTACCATGAAGAACAAAAAAATGTGCCTGAGATGTTCAGCTATTACTCGTTACAGTGTTGCAACCCATGCTGTCCCTAAAACAGTGGTTGTATACCACTATGGTTTACACTCAGTTCATTTAACATATCCATAACTGTTCAGCCTGTTGTCTTGATAATGTGACTGTATGTCGGTTCTTGTCTGGGGTTCATGGTGTGCATCGACAGTGAAGGCAGTGCACATTTTACTTCAACTAAACAGTGTATCTTTGTACCTAAAGGATGGTAGGTGGCACATTAAACCCTAAAAAAAAATAGAAAGAAGGTCACTCTTTAGATCCATGGGTATGAGCCCGGATGGCACAATCTTTTAAAACCTTTAAGCAAGTTTGTAGTCCACATTATTAATTCTATTACGGTAGTTAAACTGTCAATGTTGTAATTCTTGTTGTATTAGAGACTTGTTTTGACACATTTTTCTGTCCTGTTTCAGACAAACATTCCAGCTGTATATGACAACTGTGCATTTTATTTCTGGTTTCACACATTCTTTGTGGAAGACAGGTAAACTGATGATTCAACATGATTTTGTTGATATTTTTGAGACTTTCCTTAATCATTGAGTGGCAAAGACTAAGTTAAAGATTACAGAGAATATATTTTATTTCTGATTAAGTTTGTATTTATGTGCTTTAGGCCAGTTATTGCATTACTATCACAAGGAGCAGGTTATCATTTATTCATTTGCATGCCTACGTATGGGCCAAAAGACTTTATAATGATGTACTTTATGGTAGCTTGATTATACATCCCTGATACAAAACTAATAAATATTCCTAAAGGACTGACTAATAAGCGCCAGGATAATGTGACAAGAACTGGTTTCTTGTCAATTGTATGTAGTATACAATCACAGGGTTCTTACCATTTTTGACATTCTTTTTATACCACTGAAATAATATTAGTGGAAGCAAACAAGTGAGACCAAACTGAGAGGCACTAAATTCTCAGCTTAATTATAATTACTTTTGTCAATAAACAAATAATTCTTTTGGTGAAGGGAAACAAATGACAGTCACCACACAAAAAAACTATAATTGAATATACACAACTGGATTTACTCCTTTTCTATGGAGCTCTGTAGTTGTATTGCAGTTCTTTTATACTATACATATCTTCCTAGCTTGCTTTTGGCACGAGAGGAGATTGACAATCCCCATAAGAAGAAGGCACATAAAGTGTTCAGAGAAGATTTCTCCATACAGTTGTTCTTTGCGGACACCAAACCTCTCCCAACAACTAGCCCTACGCCAACTGGTGACGTCACTTACACGCCAGGGAAAAATCTCATCTCGGCCATACAGAAAAAGAAGGAGGAGACTATAGAAGAAGACAACTCTTCAGATGACAGTGATCAGTTTTATGAAAATAATGATGACTTAGATGTGAGTAAAAGAGAAAACATTGATGTGGGTAACAAGGCTAATACTGTGGGAAATATTAACAATTCAGGTACCAATGACATAGTAAATGAAGCAGAGATTGCAGGCTCAGCAAAAACTGCAAAAAATGTGCCAGTTGGAATTAAAGTTGACAGTATTAAGATAGTAACAGAAACAGAAAAATAATGACAGAATAAGGCATGCAAAAATCTTGGTGAAATGATAAAGTTAGTGCATTTATACTTCGGTGTTTTTGCTCGGAAGAAAAGATTTGGATAAGACCAATATTTTCTGTGCAAGAAAAAAGTAATAACAAATGTTAATATTAAATTAGAAACAAAAGAAAGGTTTAAATTAAGATATTTTTGTCTCAAGAGTCATATGTAGTACTTACTTATTCATTTTAAATTTGTTTCTCTAATATGGCCTACTAACATGTTCCTGTAATATGGCCTACTAACATGTTCCTGTAATATGGCCTTTATCCTTGTTGATATAATTGGCCTATCTTCTGCTATTCATGCTGCTGAACTGGGGCTTAAAATTGTAACCTTTATCTATGGGAAGTTATCTATTAAAGCAATATAAAAATACCAAATATAGGTATGTATCTTACTTGCATAAAAACAGATGTTGTGTCATTTTCTTTTTCTTATGCTTTGTAATATTAGCACCAGTTGTTGTTTACATTTTAAACTTAACTTACTATTAACTATATTTTGAATGTCATTTGAAAGGAGGATACTTACATTTGGTCTATCTTTGTAGAATTTATATGTTAATATTAGCTCAGCAAAAAAATTTTTATGGCTTTGTTGCCAAAACACTGACTGTATATATAAAATAATCAATTTATATTGATTAACAGGTTCACCCAGTGCATATAATTTTCTGTTGATGTTCGTCATTACATTTGGATGCCTTTAATATATTGCTCTATGCTATGCTTAGTTTGTCGCTCACTTGTAAGTTTAAAAGTATGTTAAAGAAAAAATGGTTGAGCATTGCAAATGTGTCTTTTTATAATTTCATGATTTACCTTATTAAAACTTTCCCTTAGCATGCATATCTTCTTAAGAAGTATGCTATGTCATGATTGTGAACATGGGAGAGTACATAGTGAGAGTTTTATATTAAAAGGAGTAAACAAAATATCTTTAAGATTGCTTGAATTTACAAACCCAAAATTCATATGTTAAAAGTCTTAACCATTGAACCATTGATAATACAGACATAAATACCAGCACAAATTGTTGTTACTAACAGCCTTTGGTCAGTGTCATTCTCCGACAGATACCAGCTATTGATTTATGTGTATAGATGACTATGCATGAGTGTTAGGTGAATCTTGTTTACCCATAACTTAAACATATACACTGCCTTAACTGTGAGAACTTATGTATTGACAAATAACACACACGCACGCATGCGCGCACACACACACACATATATATTTTACTTACCGTATTTGATGTTTCTCATTTACAGTGTATTAATGCTCAACAAGATTTGTACTATGAACTGATTTATTTAAAACAGTAATGTTTAATTTTTGCACATTTACTTTTTCTGGTTCATATTTGCAACATATATAGAGTACATCGATTTTCATTTTAAAATGTTTATTTGTCACTTCCATTATACATATTGTTCAAATTATTTTACTATAATGTTTCTCACATGTCTGACACTTGCTCTGATCATAGTGAAATGTTATGTATTGTTGTCTCTTTTTTTAACAAAAAGATGCATGAACTGTTACAATTTATAACTTCCTGTTCTTTTTATTAATATTAAGTAGTTGTGAGAATACCTCAAGAAAAAAATGGCACAATCCCATAAGTGAACACTACACTCATAGAAACAGTACATGGTTATTAATATTTGAATACCTTTAATAAATGATTTTGTCAGGACAGATTCTTGTTTTTATTTGTTACAAATATTCTTAGAAAATTGGAAGTTTTAGGTAAATACAAAATGTTTAAACTGACTGGACAGATCCAGGTAGATGGCTGCTATTAGCAAACTTGTTTCCCGAGTCCATGCAAACGCTATATTAATGGCTGATTTAACAATTCACCAAATTTGCAATACAATCTGAAGAAAAACAAGAAAACCAGTTCAGATTATGTGAATATTTGTTATCATAAATGTTGATTGGGCATGGGATGTATAGTTTTAGTTAAACTCTTTGTTTATAGGTAATAGAAAATCAACATGTGTCAACTAATATTAATCCCTGTCTACTATCCAATATAGTACAAAAGGCTGTGATTATCTGGGGCAGTATGCAAGATTGTGTTGCACATCAGTGAACATCTCATGGTGAGCTAGGGTGTTTAAATCTTGGACATCAGAGTCTAAAGCCTTAACCACAATACAATGAATATTTTCATTCCCATAATTGTTTTTATTTTTTCATACTTCACTTGTCTATTCAAAGACAAATGTCTGTGGTGGTACATCATACAGGTAATAGGATTTTTTAAGCTAGTTGTCCTTAGGTGTAGATGAATTACTAATTATTAATGGGATTGTTGCAGCACAACCTTTAATGCATTTAAACTTTTTTATGTTTCTTCTGCCAAGTTTACTAACATGGTCATATCCTACAATGAAGTTTGAGGGGCGGGGTGTATAATTTGTATACCGAAACAGGAACCAGGTTGTCCATCCATCTTTCTTTTTGTCCATCTGACTGACCGTCTTTTTAAAATGTTGATTGACTCATAATTTATATCAGTCTTAAAGCACATCCACGCATACCAGTTCATCTTCTTAAATATGTAATTTTGGATGTAATTACATAACATAAGTTAAGGTTGTTAAATATGTGGGCTGTATGTAAGATTAATGTTGTAAATTGAAAATCACATGATCTCAATTGAGTATTCTGTTGTGGGGATGGAAATTAAACATTATTTTATTGTAGGATTTAATTGTGTCTTGACTTCTTTGACGAGGATTTTTTTTTTGCTGTTGACTTTAAACCTTATTTGCATACTCAAACAAAAAAATCTTCCCAGCCAAGTAAATGATTAAAGTTTTAATTCTTGCATTTGAATAAGTACTTAAGCATAAATTTACATAAATATTACACTTCACCTTTATATGGTTGTAGCACTCCATATATGCACATATAATAAACAATTTTAAACTAAGTTAAATTAGTTAATTGAAATTAATACTTTATAAATAATAAAACATAATGTATACTCAACAATAATTGATCAGCTGAGGCTGTTTAATTAGGCCTAGTATATTGCAAGGTATATGTTTGTGCATGATGGCATGAAATGTAAATTATTATCTGACGAAGCCAAATTTATGTTGAAGTGGTAATTGTATTTTTCTGTTATCCTTTTGTTGGTAACTAAACATGTATGAACATTTTCTTTCAACAATGTTTTTTTCTTAATGATTGTTAAAATAAATGTTATCATTCAGGTTACATTTATATGTATAATCATTTAAAAGCAAACTTTGTTTTGGTCCAGTATAAGGATACTTATCAGCTAAACAATTTTATGCAAAACCAGGTATTTATTTTTGTTTTACAGCCATGACATTGTTTGATGGATTAGTGATTTTTGTTGAAATGAACAGAGTTTCTAGACTAAATACCTTATACCTGTATATGCATGTACGTGACTTCTGTTGAAACGAAAAAACTTTGTGGACTAAATTCCATACATATGTGAACTAAATTTTTGTTAGATGTAGGATGCATTTTTCATGTCTGTTAATAACGTCGGTTTAGGTAATGTCAATAAATTATATATTGTTAATTAATAAATATTTTAAATGATTTGATTGTTAACAGATTATCTCAATCTTTCTTTATTGTAGTTTTGACAAATGATAAATGCATTAGCAAACTAAACTTTTTTTATACATTTTCTGGTTTTTATATTATTTTTATCAAGGTGACTTGATATTATCTTTTACAATATTGCACTTTGTGTACTTTGAAGAAACATGGTCATTTGAATTTATGAATTAATGTATGTTGTGATCTCTATTCAATTTATTAAGGAATTTATTCTATGATTCATTTTTGTATTGAATGAATGTTCATGCACCTGTGTTGCTTACTCAATAAATGAACCTTTGTTAATGCAAAAACATTTCCATTGAAAAGGTTTTAATGTTATGTTCAAACTCAATTGTTATTCTTATGCAGCAATTTGTTGCTTATTTACTTACTTGAATGTAAATATGATGTGTTGTATCTTTTCCATTTATTCAACGACTTTTAAGTTTTGTAAAATTATCTCAGGCCAACTGTTCTTTGTATCAAAGCATTGGTTGTTTTTATTCATTACTATATAATATTGTTATTTGTTGGTGATTTTCTTTTGTTTAGTTTGCCCAGTAATTTTTCCTTTTCTTTAACTTAATTCACATTTTTTTTTAAATTTGTTTTCATAATGTTATTGAAATAGTATATTTTAGGATGAAATGTTTCATCAAAAATGGTCATTTAATCAAAATCTTAAGAATTTCATTCTTAAAAAACATATATGTACAGAAAATACTTGCGCAACCATTCATTTGTAATTCATTCACATTCCATGGCCTACTTAATTATTGCTGGATTGTCTTTTTCAGCTATTTTTTAACAAATTATCATATAATAGTATTTAAATGGATAATATACATGCATATAAAATCAGGTGGTAGGTTGCTGAAGTGAAATTGATCATGTAAGCTTTGTCATTAGAGCATTCTCTTTGATATTGAAGAGTTGCACATTTGAGGCCTGGCCATGCTGTAAGTATTTCTCCATATGTTGTGGTTATGTAACTTTTAAATTTATTTCTGCATTCTTAATTCATAATAGAAATGAAATTATTAAATTGAAATGATGAGAGTTGGATGTCACATGATTTAAGATACCAATTTCTGAGGTAAGGAACTTTGAACTTATGCTGGTGACTATTCCCAAGCACCTAATCTATCAGATTTGGATAAAAGATTAAATTCATCCATCGGAATGGATGGAAATTTTCCCAGACTCGTGTTAAGATTTTATAATCTCATATCAAGAGTTTACATCCTAGTTATCTGTTATTGCTTTGGTTTGATCTACATATGGTACTTAAACCTTGATGTTTCCAGTCTGGCACAAATGTTCCATTCTTCATGAACTATTTGAATGGCATAGTGTCCTAGATTCCAATTTACTAACTAAAAGCTTTCTTGATGTTACACTATTTTTTAAGGTTTTATTTATTTGACATTTTCACATCACATATTTTAACTCAGATTTTTTACCATTGTTCATATAAAGCTGACATAACCAATATAAGTAAATATGTCTATGCTTATATTACCTTGCCAGTTATACAGTTATATTCTCATGTCATAGCTTTATTACATTTTTATAATCTTACAGGTTGTATTTGTGAATATATGGGCTACAAAATGATGCTAAGATTATCTGTTAAGCTAAATTAAAACCTCAGTTCGCAACATTGTTAATAATTTTAAAATTAAGATTTAACAGAAGTTGTATCCAGAATCATTATTTGGTTGACTATTTATTTTCTTTGTCTGGTGCATTTTCAGTGATAAGAGATGAAATTACTTTTCCATTGACTGATTATTTGCAGTTTTAAAGCACTATCATTTGATGTACTAGTATATGATGCACAGTTTATTAACTGGCTTTGTCACAATGTTTAACAGTTGCTATTGATTCAATAGTAGAATTTATCTCCTTTATATCTTTCCTTAAAATATTTGTTTTTCATTTGTGCCTTTTAAGCATCAGAGAGTTTGCTATTTTGTTACTTTATTATGCCTTTTTATTAACCTCTGTATTGTACCACATGTGGCCACTCTGTAAAGAGCATGAATTATTCATGTGCATTTTTTTTTCAAATTTGTATTTACATTTTATTGTTCTAAATTGAAATGATTTAAACTTTATTACAAGATTATCTTAATCTGGTTTTGTGTTCTTCTTTATTTATACCCATACAGAGCCTACAATGTGATGTCTGGATTCTCAGGAATAGTTCTTGTTTCCTGTCCACTGCCTGATATGCATTTTGCTTTTTAAAACAGGCTTGATGGTTACAAACCATATTTTATCTGTTAGTTTAGCTGACTTAAACTACCTTCTGATAGAATTTTTTATGGATTAGAGCATATGTGAAACAATCCTTCCCATAAACTTTCCAGGGTGCACAAAATACAGTGTTGGAGGGATTTGGGCCTTATTCAAACTTATATGCAGTATATTTTGATACAGGTAAAAAACATTTTTTTGTTTTTGGGAGTTTTGATAAAAGTAAATAGCATTTCTTGTTGTTGATAACATTTATCTTACCTTTAATGTTATATTGTTACATGAGAAGTCCCATGGCAGAGTGTTTAGAGTTGCTGACTGAACATACATATACCTCAGCTCTACAATGCTGTATTTTAAGATGTATGTATGATGGTTATTTTTCATATGAGTAGGCTTTCCAGGATGTATTGCATCCATGTTTTCTATCTACTGATATGATCCTGGGGTCACCAATGTTCACTTGCCAGATCCCATTTCAAAATGAACTCGATACTACAGTGTATCGTCTACACAGGCAAGATATATTTCTCTACTTAAAGTTTAGGATTCCTGTATATTTGTTTGGGTTATTTTTTTCTGTATTTAATTCTTCTCAACTGTCCATGTTAGATGTTGAACCAGTACTTAGGTAGTATCTATTTGGAAAATGCATAGAATGGAGTCTTGTAAAGACTAACATCCCATACAAGGTCAGGGGCCTGCACCTGGGACCCTGTGATCCTGGGTGCAAAAGCCTAACCACCAAAGATGCTACAAAAGCACAGTTTGTAACAATTCTGTATAAATCAGTTAGGAATGTTTTTCCAATCCTTCTGTCTCAACTGTTCATTTCCTGGGTAGAACCAAACAGGTAGTAACTTCCCTTTTTTAAACAGCTGGAAGTGACAAAAAAAATGTTATGGTGTCATAATATATATCACAGGAGCATAATTGCCAAACAACTTGACTACTACATTTACAAATGATTTTTCTCCTCAACATATTGATAACGGCTATTTAAAACATTTTCAAAGAAAAATACATCAGACAAAAAAATAAAAAAACAACAAGAAACAAACTTACAAAACAAGTTTAGTCAGACTATTATTTATTTAATGTTGTTTTTATCTTCATCATTTTGAATTATTATAATTTATAAAAAAAAAGTCCCTGAATCTGTTGTTTTTATACACATTAATAAAAGGTTCTAGAGAGCTCTTTAAGATTTTCCACATTCTACCATCAACACAATTAACTTAATTTATCTGTATGGTATGCTATTCAGAAATTAATATTGACATTTTCTACTCTCACAAAAGAACATTGTCATTTTTTATTTATTTTAAAGCAATTGTTTTTTAATTAGATTAGAAAAAAATTATCTCATTATCCCCCTCTTGAACTATGACGCCGTAATCGGTTTTTTTTTGGAGCCGCATAATAGTATCCCATCATCCCTGATCCATAATGGCAGCCTCCATGCTACAACGTCAGAGGAGACCTAGCTGAATTGCATTTTTATATTTTCCTCAGCTGTGTAGTAGAAAAACACAAATACCCTGGTCTAATTAAACATCTTTCTCCCTTGTTAAAACCTTTATTGATAATTTGTTGTTTAAATACTTTAGTTATGGCTCAGAAAATTTACAAATGAAGTATTGTAATGTGCATCTCGTCCCATTTCTACAAGCCTCAACATCGACTTCGGACTTGGACTAGGAGATTGGTACAGTCTGAACAATGTCCACCGTCCCCCTCTATCTGAAAGGACGTGGCAGAGGCCGCGGGAGTGATAGGTCAGTGCCGACAGGACCAGGTGGGAGGAAGCCTGGTGGTAGCAATGGAGTACCAATATCAGCAAACAGTGGAGGTGGTGGGAAAGGGAGGGCAGGGGACATTGGAGGTGCATCAGCAGGGCAGGGTGATGCAGGACTAGGCTGGAGTGCAGGATGGGTAAAACACAAGGAGCAACAGGATTGTACTGCAGGTACAGCAAAGACACGAGTACAGAGAAATTATGCCATATGGCAGTATAACACATTGAAGAAATATAGTCTCAAGTATATAAAATGCCTAAAACTATTACACATCATCCCAGATCTCATAAAAACACAATCAAACCACCTCAAGCCACCAGAAACTACACAGGAACACTACAAGCCACCTTGCAACTGACAATGATTAGATGAATTGCTATATAAACTTAGAATGAATAATTGAACCAGATGACAATGACTAGAAAGAGACCTCATTATATATGTTAGTATGGAACAGTAGATATAAGCTGATTTAAAACGCTATAGGCTTATTTTAGAAACAAAAAAATGTTTATGTATAATGAATAAATCAACATAAAAAATTATCTGCGATCCTGGAATCAATCTGTGGGCCTCTTGATTAAAGGCAAGCTACCACTTCACCACAGCGGTCACATGAAATCTTTTATGATAATTACATGTGATACTTTTTCAGAATGGTCTCATAGGGAATAAAGTCTCTAATTGTCACTGTTATAAATACACTGGAAGTCTTAGATAACTCAGATGGTTATAATTCCATGGCTCTGAAAATTTTTAAATGATAATTTTCTTTGCTTTATCTGCCAGTTCAGGTGGTGTACTGAGATGGTAATAATAGATAAATGTTACGATTTAGCAAGCAATGACAGCTAATTCATATATGTCACGGACATTAAAATCTATCGATCGAAGATGGTAGTTATATGCATACATGTCTGGCTTAGATGTTTAACACATTGATTGGCATTTATGACTGTCAACAGGACAGCTTGCTCTGGGGTACACAAAGGCTTATGAAAGAAATGCTTAGGTGTTTGCGTGATAGAGTTTATTCAAGAACATGGGATCACCCAAATTTCTGAAGTACTGGTTCTCAGCAATTTTGCCAATGTTGATTTCTTGAGCCAGCTTTGATAATTTAAAGCAAGTGGCTCTTTTGGCGAATGCCAGGGCAAGCCCCAAGTCTGACATGCCTAAATGATAATTTCAAGATTTTGACAAAAGATGCACAACAGCTGTTGGTTTAAATGTTCAGCAAATCAAATTGTCAAGAAACTCGCGAATATATTTATGAAAACACATCACTATTTTCTAAATCTTCTTGTGCCACAGCAGAGGAGAAATTCAAGGCCGCCAGCTCCCAGAATCAGGAGGCAATAAAGCGCCACCTTCAGGAGATGGATGAAAACATGTTAGACTCGTCATCAGATGAAGAAGACATTGGGACAAGTGTTCTTGACAAAGTGTTCCAGGAATATTCTTTAAATGGTACACTGACTTAGATTTCTAACTTGAGAAAAAGATCATTAAAATGATAACACTTGGTTGGATAAGTGTCATTTAAAACTGTTCAACAATCAGTCTAGTGTTTATTTTAATAAAAACAAAACATTGTTTGGAAAATACTATTTATAAAAAGCTAAGGTGTTGGATAATTTGAATGATAATCATAACAATACATAGTTTAAAGTGAAGTAAGGTAAAACAACAGAAGTAATTAAAATACTTAAATATATTTGTTGTAAAAATAAGTAATTGAAAGAAATAAATTGATGATAATGATGTTGATTAGGAGAATTTGGGTATTTATTTAAAAATTATATTGGTTTATATCATACATTTTCCACCTGTTGTAGGTGAGGATATTGGTGAAGCCCAAGATTCATTGTTGCATTCATTCCGATCTGGAACAGCTGCTTGCTTAGTTTGTATTGAAACTGTCAGGAAAACAGATCCAGTAATTATCTTTCTACTTAAATCTTTCATTCCATCTGTAATATAAGCTTAAGTCATTTACTTTCACTTTACTTCTTTAGTGTTAAGTTATATGATACATACTACTTTAAAGTTGTGTACGCAAACATATATTTGCTTGTATCAAAGGACCATTTACATATGCCTACTACATATATTTTTAAGGGATGGAGTCTTCTAAATCTTTTTTTTACTTTTTCATGTAAACCAATTTTATGTTAACGTGGGTTAGAGTCCCGTTCGGGGCAAAGGACTTAATGTGGAAAGGTCTTCCAGCTGACTTGCAGTGTGCCGGTGGTTCTACCCAAACATGTGTCTGGAATCTTCCTTTACCAAATAGCTGGACATCCTATAATGATCATAACTGGTCGCTGCGATGTATCTCAAAAACAAACCAAGACAAAACAAGATTTATATTGCCTTTAACTTGAAGTGCCTCTCTTTTGAAAAAGACCTTTAGTCCCTTTCAGAAATCATATGTCTCAGTTGACATTCATTACACAACTTTTTGTTTAGATCTGGAGTTGTGAAGGCTGCCATGCCATATTCCACATTCAGTGTATCCAGAAGTGGATCAGAGAAGGAGTGTATCAGCAAATCTACAAGTCAGATGACGATAACCTCAAACCTGATGATATACCTTGGCAGTGGTTGGTGGACTTTACAGATTCAAATACAAATAATCCTGTGAAAGATATAGCAAATCATGCACTGGAAAACAGTGGAGAAACTTAAAGAAAACACAAATGCACATTCAGTCTCTGCCTTTTTTCCAGGATTGGCTTAATATTGTAATTTAGACTTGGAAAATAACATCCATTATCGAACAATACAACATTTTGTTAATATCACTTTTTTTTTGTAATTTGTATACAACTGGATAGGAAAATGATGTGACATACTCTATACCATGTCACTCTAGATGGTGATCAAGCTCTTTTTTATGTTAACATTAACAGAACAGTGAAGAAGTTAGTTCAATCAACTTGAACATATAACAGTTTATCTTTGATCATAGTGCAACTCTATACATGCACATAGCAGAGCACATTCAATACTCCTTCAATGTCTAGTGAAACAGAAACCATTGACAATGAGTTTTGGTTATGATAGTGATATTGACAATAATGATGATGGTGATTTAAATGGTAAATTTGACATGCAGTAGCTTTTTAGAAAGTTTTGTTCAATGTGGATTTCCCCCCTTTCAGCCCAAAGTGTAGACTTGAGTACAGTCAAAAGAAGTTTCCTACTCGCTACTTGTGTTACTGTGGAAAGGTTGAAGAGCCGACCTATGATCCCTGGCTGGTACCCCATTCGTGTGGACAGGTCTGTGGCCTGCCCCTGAAACCAGCCTGTGGACATTCCTGCAGACTCCTCTGTCATCCAGGTCTGTATTGTTTACATGTCTTCTAGTTGACATCTGTTTTAAAAAAATTTGTTCTAAACCTTTTACCATATTTATACTGGCCACATTCAGTAGTTTGCCAGTAATGGTCACATTCAGCAGTTTAACCAATACTGGTCACATTTAGCACTTTAACCAATACTGGCCACATTCAGCAGTTTAACCAATACTGGCCACATTCAGCAGTTTAACCAATACTGGCCACATTCAGCAGTTTAACCAATACTGGCCACATTCAGCAGTTTAACCAATACTGGCCACATTCAGCAGTTTAACCAATACTGACCACATTCAGCAGTTTAATCAATACTGGTCACATTCAGCACTTTAACCAATACTGACCACATTCGGCAGGTTAACCAATACTGGCCATATTCAGCAGTTTAACCAATACCAGCATCATTCAGCAGTTTAACCAATACTGGCATCTTTTATCAGTTTAACCAATACTGGTCACATTCAGCAGTTTAACCAATACTGGTCACATTCAGCAGTTTAACAAAAACTGGCCATATTCAGCAGTTTAACCAATACTGGCTATATTTAGCAGTTGTGCCAATACTGGCCATATTCAGCAGTTCTGCCAATACTGGCCACAGTCAGCAGTTTAACCAATACTGGCCACATTCAGCAGTTCTGCCAATACTGGCCATATTCAGCAGTATAACCAATATTGGCCATATTCAGCAGTTTAACCAATACTGGCCACGTTCAGCAGTTTTGCCAATACTGGCCACATTCAGCAGTTTAACTAATACAAGTCACATTCTGCAGTTCTGCCAATACTGGCCACAGTCAGTAGTTTAACCAATACTGGCCACATTCAGCAGTTTAACCAATACCAGCATCATTTAGTAGTTTAATACTGGCCACATTCAGCAGTTTAACCAATACTAGCCACATTCAGCAGTTTAAACAATACTGGTCACATTCACCAGTTCTGCCAATACTGGCATCATTCAGCAGTTTAACAAATACCAGCATCATTCAGCAGTTTAACTAATACTGGCCACATTCAGCAGTTTAACCAATACTGGCCACATTCAGCAGTTTAACCAATACTGGCCACATTCAGCAGTTTAACCAATACTGGCCTTATTCAGCAGTTTAAACAATTCTGGTCACATTCAGCAGTTCTGACAATACCGGCATCATTCAGCAGTTTAACCAATACTGGCCACATTCAACAGTTTAACCAATACTGGCCACATTCAGCAGTTGAACCAATACTGGCCACATTCAGCAGTTTAAACAATTCTGGTCACATTCAGCAGTTCTGCTAATACTGGCCACATTCAGCAGTTTAACCAATACTGGCCACATTCAGCAGTTTAAACAATTCTGGTCACATTCAGCAGTTCTGCCAATACCGACATCATTCGGCAGTTTAACCATTACTGGCCACATTTGGCAGTTTAACCATTACTAGCCACATTCAGCAGTTTAACCAATACTGGCCACATTCAGCAGTTTAACCAATACTGGCCACATTCAGCAGTTTAAATAATACTGGTCATATTCAGCAGTTCTGCCAATATTGGCATCATTCAGCATTTGAACCAATACTAGCCACATTTGGCAGTTTAACCATTACTAGCCACATTCAGCAGTTTAACCAATACTGGCCACATTCAGCAGTTTAACCAATACTGGCCACATTCAGCAATTTAGCCATTACTAGCCACATTCAGCAGTTCTGCCAATATTGGCATCATTCAGCAGTTTAACCAATACTGGCCACGTTCAACAGTTTGAAACAATACTGGTCACATTCAGCAGTTCTGCCAATACCGGCATCATTCAGCAGTTTAACCAATACTGGCCACGTTCAACAGTTTTGCCAATACTGGTCACATTCAGCAGTTCTGCCAAAACTGGCATCATTCAGCAGTTTAACCAATACTTGCCTCATTCACCAGTTTTGCCAATACTGGCCACATTCAGCAGTTCTGCCAATACTGGCATCATTCAGCAGCTTAACCAATTCTGGCCACGTTCAACAGTTTGAAACAATACTGGTCTCATTCAGCAGTTCTGCCAATATTAGCCTTATTTCGTCACTTTAACCAATACTGGCATCATTCAAAGGTTTAACCAATACTTGCCACATTCAGCAGTTTAAACAATACTGGCCACATTCAGCAGTTTAACCAATACTGGTCACATTCAGCAGTTTAACCAATACTGGCCACATTTAGCAGTTTAACCAATACTGGTCTCATTCAGCAGTTCTGCCAATACTTGCATCATTCGACACTTTAACCAATGCCCGCATCATTCAGCAGTTTAACCAATACCAGTATCATTCAGCAGTTAACCAATACTGGCCACATTCAGCAGTTAACCAATACTGGCCACATTCAGCAGTTTAACCAATACTGGCCACATTCAGCAGTTTAACCAATACTGGCCTTATTCAGCAGTTTAAACAATTCTGGTCACATTCAGCAGTTTAAACAATTCTGGTCACATTCAGCAGTTCTGCCAATTCCGACATCATTTTGCACTTTAACCAATACCGGCATCATTCAGCAGTTTAGCCATTACTAGCCACATTCAGCAGTTCTGCCAGTATTGGCATCATTCAGCATTTGAACCAGTACTGGCCACATTCAGCAGTTTAACCAATACTGGCATCATTCAGCAGTTTAACCAATACCGACATCATTCAGCAGTTTAGCCATTACTAGCCACATTCAGCAGTTCTGCCAGTATTGGCATCATTCAGCATTTGAACCAGTACTAGCCACATTCAGCAGTTTAACCAATACCAGCATCATTCGGCACTTTAACCAATACCGGCATCATTCAGCAGTTTAGCCATTACTAGCCACATTCAGCAGTTCTGCCAGTATTGGCATCATTCAGCATTTGAACCAGTACTGGCCACATTCAGCAGTTTAGCCATTACTAGCCACATTCAGCAGTTCTGCCAGTATTGGCATCATTCAGCATTTGAACCAGTACTGGCCACATTCAGCAGTTTAACCAATACTGGCATCATTCAGCAGTTTAACCAATACTGGCCACATTCAGCAGTGTAACCAATACTAGCTACATTCAGCAGTTCTGCCAATAATGGTCTCATTTAGCATGTAACAATAGCATAGTTTGCCAAAGAGAAAAAAATTAAGTAATATAAATATTGAGCAAAGATTCATATTTTGGCACGAAATCCTTTCTTCTACATCTTATTAAACAGACCCCACTCTACTGACATATCTAGAGTTGAGGTACACAAGAAGTCAGTATAAATGTGGGACACTAAATTTATGTATTCAACATACGTTATTCTTTTACATGTTCATCCATTTCCTGACTGATTCTGAGCAACATATTCCACCAAGTATAGGTGAAGTTTTGTTAGTTTAAACATTTTACATTTTTATTCATTATCGTCTATTTGGCCAATTCTTATTTGATTTCATCCCTCATATTTTAAGCAAAGATTCATTTATCCACTGAATGACCAAACACAACAACAGTTGTTTGATGGCAATGTTTGAACAGTTTTGTAAGTTTTAGAATTATTCAAAATTCAGGTGCCTGCCCTCCGTGTCCCCAGACTGTACGTGTGACCTGTTACTGCGGTAACAGTGACCCCCAGGTGAGAAGATGTAGTGCCCGGCCATGGTCCTGTAACAACCAGTGTAGAAAGCTTTTATCCTGCAAGCAGCACAAGTGCTCCCAGACCTGTCACCCAGGTAATATTCCCATTACAATGACAATTTAAGCAGCTTTGCTTACAATAAAAAAAGAAAGATTATCCGGTTATTCATAAGGTTACATTTACTTTTCAAATTATACTCTCCATTTATTACTTGTTGAAAAAAACTGCACTTGGTGTATAATAAATTGTGTTTGATTATTAGATGTATGACCAGCCGCAATAGCTCAAGCGGTAAAGCGTCAGCTTGCAGATCAGAAGGTCACAGGTTCAAACCCCGGCCAGGTCAAACCAAAGACTTTAAAGTTGGTATTAGTGGCTTCCCTCCAAACGCTTAGGGCTAAGGGGACAGCAATACACCTGACTCGTTGCTGTCAGTATAATGGACCGGCCGGTTTCAGTCCCTGGGCACCTCAAAAGTGCCCCTGTGCTATAATGATAGAAATATCGCTGCACAGTATCGGCAAAAAATGGCGACAAATCCCTCAATCCCATCCCTCAGATGTATGATTACTCTGCATGAATATTGTATACATTTTTAGGTCAGTGTTATTACTATGTATAAATAAAATGTGATTACCTGCTATATTTATACAGTGTTTAATGATGTTCATTAGTGTTAGATTAACATGTCTTCATGCTCGTGTTATACTTGCATCAGACAGTTCCTCAGTAACTGTTTCATATATGATTACAGTATGTATGATTACAGCATGTATGATTAGGAAAGGAAGGCAATGCATGATTTTACAGAGTTATACATAGCTTTAAGAGCAGACACAAAGTGATTGCTTATACTCTTATTTAGTCATTTCTGCCATAGTAACAGATGTTTAATGCAGTCAAAGAATTGTTGATAATCTATAAAGACGCAGTAAAGCTTTTGCTTTACACTCAGCGTTTTAGTTGTTTTTGATTACAAGACAAATATACAGTCTAAAATTGATATGCCCTTCTGGAAACCAAACTGATTTGGAGTTAACTTTGCATTAATATCTGACCATTTATTTAATCTATTCAGCAGTATTTGAGAATAATTTTTTTTCAATTATGTTTGTTAGAGTTATTCCTCTGTAGTTTATAGCGTCTTTAGGATAGCCCTTTTTGAATACTGGTGTAATAATCCCTTTACTCCATGAAGGCGGGTACTCATGTGTAAGAAATATACGATTATACATCCCTTTTAAGAAAGGAAGCATAATATCAATCAAACATTTGAAATTCTGAGCAGTAAGTTTATCGATTTCCGGGCTCTTATTATTATTTTGAAATAGTATTGCTTTTCTTATTTTATCATCTGATAGTTCTGAGTCTTATAATTCACCATTATTTGCCCTGTCATCGTTCATATGTATATTTTCATTATCATTTGAGTTACTATGGTCGTATACATTTTTGAAATGATTGTAAAAATCATCAGCTTTCAAATTGTCAGATTTATTTTCTTTCTTTTTATTTTTATTATTTAATATTTTTCAAAATTATATGGATTTGATTTTGCTAATTTACTTAATTTATGTCCTTCTGTACTTTTATATGTAAATTTAGCCTATTTTTTTTAGTTTTGTTTCTAACAAACAATCTTACACAAGGTCCTCTACTTGGCCATTATTTACATTAACTGTCAAATGATCCAATAAATGGATACTGTTTTTAATTGGTCTTGTAACCTTTTCTGAATCAAAAATAATGCAAGTTACATCATTTCGTGAGTTTGTCTGTATGCCTTCTGAGTCAGAAATATCATATCTTTTACGTATTTTCATTGAAAATACTAAACAATCATGGTCAGAAATTTTTTAAATTCATCATTTGTAAAAAATTTAACCAAATCGAATGTATCATTTTTCAGTAAGAGATAATCAACTACACTTGCGTCTCTGCTATTACAAAATGTAAATTCTCTTAGAGTATCTTTGCCAAGCCTACCATTGGCTATAAGCAAACCTGTCACATGACATAATTGTAACAAATATTGTAATGATGTATGATTATAGCATGTATGATTACTGCATGCGTGATTACTGTATGTATGATTTCAGCATGTATAATTACAGCATGTATGATAACAGCATATATTATTACCACATGTATGATTACAGCATGTTTGATGACCACATGTTTGATTACAACTTGTTTGATTATAGCATGTTTGATTACAGTGTGTTTTATCACCACATCTATGATTACCACATGTATGATTACAGCATGTATGATTACTTATGTATGATTAATGCATGTATGATTAATGCGTGTATGTTTACTCCATGTATGATTATTGACAGTATTATTTATCTATGAATGATCATTGTGGTTGTAGGAGAATGTGGTGCGTGTCCTCAGACCAGCAGACAGCCGTGTCTGTGCAAGAAGTCTCAGGCAGTTCGACCTTGTGCTAGTCTGGGCTGGCAATGTGATAAAGTAAGTCATGGCTGTGTCACTTTGTTGATATTAAGAGAAAATAATTATAAACAGTACCTATGTTTTATAAGAGCATACATAAAAATAATTAAGGATGCCCTCAAGCTCTTATTTTCACTCAGACTAATAAACTGGGAAACTATTATTGATTTCAAACTGACACAATAAGTGTTCTACCAAGGCTGTGATTTTGCATCATTCTCGCTAAAAAAATAAAAATGATGCATAAAATTAGACCTGTGGTGAGAAGTGTTGCATACAAACTTGGGAACAAAACAAAAGTAGTATGTCATCGTTGTAGCATGGATCAAATTGCTTCTTTTTAATGTATTCACAATGAGGTTGCAAATCTCAATCAAGTACATAAATATATACGTACACAGATCATAGAATCATAAATTACTGATTTTGCCAAACAGTGGAAAACAATAATAAATTATTGTTATTTTTGTTAACAATCATCTGCAGTTTAAGCAAATAAAAGCTCTTATAGCAGCAATAATAATCATATATATGACATGTGGTCTGTAATCAAACCCGAACAACCTGTAAATGTTTGAATGTTTTACAAATGCCTGACAAAGGCACATAAAAATCAAATAAGACTCGGTATCTACATTGAAAGTAACAGTCTGTGAAACAAAAACAATCTCACAATCTGCGGAAACACTGTACAATCATGGGTTAGAATTAAAATAATATATTAAACAACTCCTTTTTTGCTAATTGCCAGCACATTCATCTTTATGAGCAGCCCCATTTAGATTCTTAGAAATACTGCAGTGATGTATGTGCTTATTATATTGCTTATGTTAGAAATTGTTCTCATTTTTCTATTTTAATCCTGCGTTATATTAAACCTACTATTTTTATGGGTTTATTTTAAGCTGTTTGTTTACCACAGTTGTTGTGTTTCTAAATATAGCCATGTGGTCGGCCCTTGTCATGTGGCAATCATGTGTGTGAGAAGGTGTGTCATACAGGGTCCTGTGACTCTTGTCCCCGCAGTGGTCTTCGGCAGTGTCCATGTGGCAAAACAGGTCAGTTACAAAATTGTGGGATCAATGCTAATAGTGGAATAAGAAAATATTGTGAGTTATGAACATTTGTTTTAACTTTGAAGAGAGAAAAATTATGAAGTACAAGTAACGATTTTATGTTGATATGTTCTCTTCAGCACTGCAAGGAAAATATTTTATGGAAAAACCTTAGTTTTTTTTCAGAAAACAGAAATTCAAATCCATATGACCATTGTCAATGTCTATTTAAATACTTAATATATATGTTGTGATTTTACTTCACCTTTCCTACTGATACAACAGTCTTAAATATTTGTCAATAATAATAGTCTTAAAATGATTGCTTCTTGAGTTTAGCAGTCATTATTTGCCAATTTTCACTATTGGGTGAGTTGGTAAATCCAAACAAAAAAAAAAAACATTTTTTTTTTTATATTTGAATTGTTTGCTTGATGAGTATAACATAGTCACATTATCGTTATTCTAGAGTTTGACCTGCCATGCACGGAGGATATCCCTACCTGCGGTGACACCTGTGGTAAACTGCTGGATTGTGGGATACATCAATGTGTTCAGAGATGTCACATGGGGGCCTGTGGAGCAGTAAGTGGAGTTTTATAAATGGCCATATTGGCTGTTGTTCTACAACTAAAAGAGAAATTCACCACATGTTTAATTGGAAATGATAATCCTTGTTTTCTGTGGAAAGTTTATCATAGCAAGTTGTTTATACATGAATGACATAAAGGTAACCGTTAAGTTTAAGTATGAGATATGGAAGGTCCTAGGTTCAGTATAAGTTCAATTCATATGTCTTTAATTATGGTAGAATACAACGCTTATGCTAACCTTATAATTGTTGTTTCACTACTGTTTGGCATGCTGTTGGGACATTGTGATAATTGGTAGTAGTGATTTCTTGTCAGGTGTTTTCATAATTTTCTATTACAGTAAGTGTAGCACAGTATTTGCTTTTAAGTAAGCAGTGTCTACATATCATGGAATTCTTTAGTGGGACATATTAGCTATGAAAAGGCAATGTTATTTTGGATAAGTTCATGCTTCCTAATATAGACATCTAATCTTGAGAGCTTATTTGTCGAGTCTGTCTTGTAGAATTCTTCATCTATGAGATATTGATTTTTACTGCACTGCCAACATATGTTCACACCCAGACCAATGTACCATTCCTTCAGCATAATGAGATAACAATCAGACATAAGACAATCTAAGTATCTGTTTTTGTTGCACAATAAGGCAATGAGGAATATGAGTCTGTAACTAACATAGGTTATGCTGATCTGCTCTGCTATAGGAATGCAGTTGATACATATCTGACCTGAAGTATGTAATCATAACATATAAGTTTTGAGTAAATATGGTGGGTCTTATGTACATCTGCAGGCTATGCATTGTAGAAATACGAAGAAATCATTAAAAAATAAGTCAAATGGGGTGTACGCCGAGGCAGTTTATAAACCCACATATGGTATAGCAAAAATAAACACAAGAGATAGTTAAAGTAGTGTTTCGGATCTACTTGCTCCAACAAACGTAACCTGCCATATACACCTTGTTGTTGCTAAACTAACATTTGTTAAACTAGACAACAGGAAATAGCAAAGAAAATGTTTATGTGTTGTTTTTATGTTACTTTGCAGTGACACATTTATGGCCATATTGGTGACATCCAGTTAATTATTGGTGGAGGAGGAACCCAGACATATGTCTAAGTAGAACCACTGGCACACTGCAAGTCAGCTGGAAGACCTTCCATAATGAAAGTTCTAGGCCTGACTGGAACTCGAACCAATGTGATGAGGGGCTGAGGAGTAAAGTGTTACAAGTCAGCGACTTAAACCCCTAGCCAAGGATGCTCCTTTATGCTTATTTCATTTAACCTTCTTTTTTTATGTTTTTAGTGTCGTCAGATGACAGTTAAAAAGTGTCGCTGTGGAGCCAAAGAAAAAGAAATTCTATGTTGTAAAGAATATTTATGTGAGACCAAATGTTCAACGATGCGAGATTGTGGAAAACATCCGTGTAAACGCAAGGTATGTATGAGATCTTTTGTTGTTACAGGCATGACTTTGTTTTGCTATTAAATTTTATTTATTTATATACCACGCATAATGACAAATTGAAACCTGGTATAGTATTTCAAAATGTAAGCTTGATGAAAAATTACACATTATATCCAACTTTAAATCCATGTAAGTCTTGGTTATTGTCAGAAAGAAACAAAAACATCAGTAGCTAGTTCATTCCTAGTCTATGTTTTTTTACGACACTAGTAAGGTTTGTGGTTCATATCTTGTTAGAATTGGATGTTGTCTTTTTTCCTTTTTCTTTTCATACACATTCAGTTTTCTCCTGTCTTTTTTGCATGGCTGTCTTTCTATGTCTCAGATTTTTTAAGCGTGTCAATATCCAATTCGTTATTATCGGGTAAGTTTACTTTTCAAGTAGGTGTTCATGATACCTTACTTTATTGCTTTGCAGTATTGTGATGGATTTATAGCTTTATGTTGAGTGTCATCCTCCTTCCTTGCTATCTTTGTTCTTTCTCTTGTAGTGTTGTGATGGATCATGTCCCAGCTGTGAGCAAGTGTGCAACAAACTGTTGAGCTGTAAGAACCCCAACCATAAGTGCATCAGTCGCTGTCATAAAGGTAAGTACATTGGGGCCACAACCTTCGCCAGATAACTGACAGTGTGTTGGTGAAAATCATAAGCCTAACAAATTCATGGCCCCAAACCTATAAATGTTATGTCTGAAACTTAAGCATACTTGGCCAAGTTTGATGTTTTATCTCCTAATGGTTGGGTATATTTTGGTGAGGGACATTTCATAAATTTGTAAAAATGACATTACCTTCAAGTGACAGTTAAATGTTTTAGCTGTTAATGCTGTCCATGTAATCCCCTTGAATAGAAATGTTTTGTAGCGCTTTAGTTTCCTACAAAAAGCTCCAAGATGCGGGATTCTATTGTACATTTCATACACTGATGTGAGATCCTCCTATTTCGGCTTTTTATTGTGCACTTTTTACATGTAACCTATAACCTAACATTAATATGTAACCTCTGAGTCATGACACGATAAACTGATAATGAATTCATTCTCGTATTGATGCTAGATACCTTAGCTCACTCTCTCACTGTGTATCTTGCATCATGTTCAGTGAAATTATTTGATCTCGGTAACTTTTTCATTTATGTTCAACAGAATCCATATAATAGTTAGTTCATCATGCCCAGTCCACTTCAGCTTCATAATGTTGGCCCTGTTAAGTTTAGCACATTTTAATTTTATTTATTGAATAATTATGTTGTATGCTTATTCTGCTGTTAAATCTCTATTTACAAAATTTGCCATTTTGAATTATGCATATGAAGTCAGTAAACTATAACATGACTGTTAAAAATGAGGTACAACACTTTTGAGAAAAACATACAACTGAATCAGTTCAGCGGACCTTAGTTATAGGGATATATTCACAAGATAGCATTAAGAGTTAATTGTAAATTCAAAAGTGTGATTTGGGACAGATCTTACAAATATATGAAATGTCCTCATTTTATTGATTGTATTATTTGTATATAATTATTGTGCCTGAATAATATATCTCAATATATGTGTACTCTGTTAATCCAGGTCGGTGCTACCCATGTACAAGCACTGTGGACATCTACTGCAACTGTAAGGCCACAAAGATAACAGTACCATGTGGACGAGAAAAGGTCACCAAACCTCCCAGATGTAACCACTTGTGCAAGTAAGAACATTTCATTTCTGTAGATTTTTTTTTGATCTGCCAATATGTCATAAGTTTAAGCACTGTACCACAGATTACATTGGGACACAAATGGCAAAGTCATTAGAGTCTCAGTTTGTCTAGGATCTTCCTGCATTAACTTTAGTGGAACCTTGCCAGTGGGACCATAACTGTTTGTGAAAATTGTATAAATACAAGCCATGTATCTACCTGCATAGTCCAAAAACTTTCTTGTGTGAGTTGACCCAATTTCTTGCTTATTTCAAGTCACTGCTTCAGTTTTAATGTATTTTGAGGTCTGTTGCTTCCTGTAAGTTGAATGCTGTGGATGTGAGCATTATAGTACTATTATGAGATTTTATCTGGTATCATATTAAAATGTTGAAATCATGCTTACAAAGTAATGGATTTGAGGGAACACATTATTCATATTTTAAAACATTGTTTGGATGCTGCATGAAGATAAACACTTGGTTTACTTATACTTTACTTGAAAAACAAAACCTTCCAAAATTTATTCCTTTCCATTTCCTTTCACCAGAGTTCTGCCAGCCTGCCATCACAAGGCTCGTACCCAGCACCGCTGCCACTTTGGTGATTGTCCACCATGTAGACAGATCTGCCAGAAGCCTCTTGCAGGATGTGATCATAATTGTCCAGTCACTTGTCACACAGCAGTCAAGGTCAAGGTCAAAGACAATGTAAGCTAAAATTAATTGGTATTAATTGATTTTAAATAAATAATTAAAATGTTCATCTCTATTAAAAAGTTTGATGTATTCATTTCATGATTAATGTATTTTTCAGTGAAGATAGTATTATTGCTTCATACTTGTTCAGGCTATGATTCTTAACCAGATTTTTAAATCAAAATATTAACACAAGAAATCAGAGTTAAATCTATATTATGTAATATGAAAATAGAGTTCCTGATTTCAGTAAGTATGGAGATTAAAAATACTATACTTGCTAAGACTGCTATTGATAAATATTTGAAACGATTTGCATTTCTGTTAACAAGCTGTTACTCATGTTTTAATTGACTTCCGGTTAGTATAATATTGCTGTGTTACACATATGTATGTATACATGTAAATATGAAGGTCAAGTGGTTATATGGGGGTTACATTGTTAAGACCAGACCTGGTAGTGCAATCAGTAGAGCGTCGGCTCAAGGTACAGAAGGCCCCGGGCTCAATCCCAGGCTGCTACATACCAGAGTCGTTAAAAATGGTAGTGGTATAGCTCCCTTGCTAACACTAAAGCAAATATAATGGAAGTTCCATGACTGGTTGGCCCGGTGTCAGGATAATGTGACAGAAGGCAGTATCATGCCAGGTGTTTAAGGCAGCACTGTATCTACTTCAAGTGGACACCGTCTCCAGATAACAAATAATGTTGGTGGAATAATAAAACCAATAAAGATAAACATTGTTAAGAGGTTCTACTCCAAATGAAAGTATCTTGTTTGAGCCCCAGATCAACCACATGATGACCGGACCTGGTAGCATAATCAGTAGAGCATCAGCTCCAGATACCTCAAGCCCTTGGTTTGATCCCGGCCCGCGACATACCAGGGTTGTTAAAAATGGTTGTGGTATAGGTCCCTTGCTAACGCTCAAGCAAATATAAGGGTAGTTCCACGACTGGTTGGCCCGGTGTCAGGATGATGTGACTGGGTGTGGTATCATGCCAGGTGTTCACGGTAAGCTATACATAGTGAAGGCAGCACTATATCTGCTTCAAGTGGACACCGTCTCCAAATAACTGAAATACTGTTGGTGGGACGATAAACCCAATAAACAAACAACCACATGATGTTTGTCTTTGGGCAAGACTCTTCACTGCACCAGTACATTGCTGCAGGTAGTTACTTCTTCAGCACTGGTTTACTCAGGAAATAGGCAGTTGATAAAGATTATTACAATTTCAAGATCTTGTTTCCCTATCAACTTCATTGTATTAACCTTCTTTGCACAAATTGATCAGGCTGGGACAAAAAAATAGCATAGATCTGGATCAGTCTGCTCCCACTATATCAGGATCTGGACAGTTGTTATCAATACATCTTGTTAGCTTTGCATGTAGTAAATATTAAGTTAATGATGTAACTAGTAAGGGTTAAAGAATAAGGATAAAACCAATTAAGCCAGTCATACCTCTGTCTCAGAAACCACGGGCAGGACCATGGGAAGGAGGTCCTCGTGTGATGGAGCAGGTGATGGACAAACCATGTCCTCCTTGTACTGTGCCCATACAGATGAAGTGCTATGGAAAGCATGAGGTTTGTGGTTGTCTTACTTGTAAAATGATTCTGGTTTTAAGATACAGTTTTTAACATTATATTTCTGTGTGGTACTTGTTTTCTGAATTAGTTTGTGTCTGTATTATGTTTTTTAGTCAAGCTGGGGTAGAGAGCCTGTATAATCAAATATCTAAAGAAAAAAGTCCAAATAACTTAGGAAAAGTGGCATTGGCTTTAACTTTCAGATGCTGCTTATGCAATTAAAAAATAATGTAAAATATATCACAAAGTATGGTTAAGTGTAAATTTTATAATTCTGTACTTAAATAATGATACTACATGCTATGAAATTCAAACATTTGTGAAGTAGTAAGTCTTACATCCCACAAACAGCCATACAAAGGCAGAAAGCACAGGTTTTGTTATATAAGATGTGTTGCATAACATAATGTATAAAAAATGTTGTGCCACACACGACATGGGTTTGAGTCCCAGTAAGGGCAAGAACTTGCATGTTAGAAGGTTTTGCTTTAAAGCTGCAGTGCGCTGAGGTTCAACCACACATAAGTCTGGGAGTATTTCTCCATGTATGATTAACTTGATGTTGCAAATATGACCATAATTGTGTCAGTGCAATGTAATAAAAGAAAACATTATTGAATTTCAGGTGGGCACGTTTGCCTGTTCTGCAGTTCAACCATATTCTTGTGGTAGGAAGTGTGGTCGATCTTTAGCCTGTGAGAACCATGCATGTGAGATGAGCTGTCATACAGTGGCCGGAGCAGAGGATGATAAGATGGTATGAATCAGGAAACTGTGTCACTTGGACAGAAGATTTCATGTCCTTAACTTCTAGTATGTAACATGTCATTGTTGAATTAAGAGTATTCTGTGCTTCAGTGCTGAAGTTTTTTTGTTTGCAACCTTGCTTATCATTATTGAAAATGTTTCAGAACCTTTATTTCTACTTAGAAGCCTAGTAATTGATTGATCATTTCTTAGCCTAATTAAAAAATAATTTACATTTTTTACAAACAGAATAGAAAGTCTTGTGTTTTATTCATATTTCATAGGCTGGTACAACATGTCAGGAATGTGAGAGACCATGTGAGTTTGATCGGCCTGAGGGGTGTGATCACCCATGCACACGTCCCTGTCATTCAGGTCCTTGTCCCCCTTGTAGGCAGATGTTCCGCATGCGCTGCCATTGTGGGGCAATGATGCAACATATTGAATGTAACAAGTGGGTTGCAGCATCCCCTTCAGAGAGAAACCAGATGAAGTCATGTAGTGGACTGTGCCCAAAAGTGGTGGGTACTTTTTATTTATCTTTTTTATTTTTTTATTTATAATGTTGAGGAGAAAAAGCATTAAGTCTTGATTTTAAAGCTCCACTAAGCTTACTTGAAAAATGCTAAACATGCAACTCTAAGAAAATCTTGTACAACCCAGTGATTAAAACATCCGTCCGCCAGCATTTCTCATTCCATCTGTCAAGTAAACAAGTCAAGTAAGTTACTGCCCATTCTAAGACTTTATTAACTGTACAATTCTGTTTCAGCTTTCCTGCGGCCATGCCTGTTCTCGTACCTGCCATCCAGGAGACTGCTCGCGTGCCGATGAGTGTGAGAAGAAGGTCAACGTCCGCTGTAAATGTCGCCGTCAGAAACGTGATGCCAAATGTAAAGACAGTGAAGAAGAGAAGAGCAAACTAGTGTGTGATGAGACATGTAAGAAGGAAATTGAAAGGAAAAGAAAGGTTAGGGATTTTTAATCAGAGTAAAGTAATGCTTTACTAAAGTTTAGTAAGTAAGCTGTATTGTTTTGATTGTAGCAGTTTGCTGATATAAACAAATGAAGATAAAAGAAATGTTAAAAAGGCTGCATAATTGTTATACCAATACTAAAAGAGCTGCTAAAGGTGGATTTGGTTTTGAAGAGGACTTTTTTTTAAGAAACTGGTCACCTTTAAAGCAAATTAAAGGTCATATAAAGTAAAATGCCACTTTGACTAAAAACATGTTTTTCTTTTTGTAATTAAATTTATACAAATATCCGCATGCTGATGTTTTACTTTTGTAACCCAATGTGTCGCAGTGCTTTTGGAGGTCAAAGTCAGCAACTTTATCGTAACATGTAAATCCCAACATGCTTATCTCTCTTGCGATGACCTAAAAGTCAGCATGACTTACAAGGAATACCGGCAAACAGCCTGTCCTGTCACTGCACTAATTAGGCTGCTTAGAGGTGCTATATTATTCATTGTGCAGCATCAGGTGTTACTCACAATCCAGTTGCCTATGACCTACCAATCATTTCCATGTTCATTTTCATCAAGTACACGAATTTGAGCTAAGTTTGTGAAAGTAAGATAGAAAGCTACAAAAAAAAATAAAAATGGATGCCCTTGTGATGACCAGCACAGAAAGTTGTGTTCATTACATTATAGAGTGCTGTTTTGTGTTCCAACAATTTTTTTTAAATGGTGGAGTTAGACACAAATGAAGCATAAACATTGTGTGGCCAATGCAGTTGCCACACCTTTCCAAGAAATACAAGCCTCAGATGTGAAAAGTGACCAACCTGGTCTCTCCTTAAAAAATGCAGAAAGCTTGAAGTATGTACAGTAGTTTAATAGTTTTAATTCTACATTGAAATTGCAAACAAAACAATGGGCTTGTTATACATTTGTGTACTTAACCTGATAGATTGTATCTATTTTGTAGGAAGAGGAGGAAGAGATTAGAAAGAAAAAAGAAGCTGAGGAGGAAAAACAGAAGGCTGAACTTGAAGAATTTGAGAGGAAGCGTAAAGGAAAGAAACGTAAACCAAGAAGACAACAAGATGATATTGTAGAAGAAAATATCTTTCAGCGGAACAAGAAATGGTTTATACTTGGGATCAGTTTGGTAGTACTTGCTGCATTTGTTATGTACATTATGAAATTGTCCTAGTCATAGCTTCCTTCAGATTTAATGCTCAGCATCTAACAGCTGTTGATCATACAACAGGTAGGCAGTGGACATTTTGATACTGATCTATATTTTCTCATATTGATACCATAAACATAGATACCTTACTTGGGAAAATGCAATGTGTTAATATGAAATTATAATTGGGTATGTGAGTTTGAGGTAAACTTAGAAAAAATGTTTATTGATGTTTTGTATGTTTGTGTTTTATTTGTTCTTATTCATTCATTCCAGGCTAACAACTTAATGTTTGAGTTGTTCCTTCTTTTGTTGTTTGTGATGTATTGTTTGGTATAATTAGTTACAATATTTGTTGTATAAACTTGTAAATGTGGACATCTGATTCCTAATTGTTTAACAGTAATTTTGCATGGACTTTTTCTAAGTCTTGTTTGGTCATATCTGTTACTTGCTGCCTTTACTATGTGGTTCTATTTGTTATTTAAGTAAAATTGCAAGTATCTGGGAAAATTTCACTACCTTTAACAATGGTGACAGACTCCTAGTGCAGTCACAGTCTGTTTAAATTTTGCCTCATGTTGAAAAATGCTCTTTGGTATTTGGTAGTATTTACCGATGGGTATGTGAGGATAAAAATAGTGAAATATAATTGTTTGATTTTAACTTGTTTTATTTGTTTGGGCCTGCATAAAAAGCATGGTTTTAAACATTTTGACTGAGAACTTATTTACTCAAATTAAACATACTGATGGATGCTTTACATTGTTCACCTGTCTTGCCAGAATGAAAACAAGGTATATATATTCTTCAACGTGTATTTTTCTATTATGTTGCATAGTGAAACTATTTAAATATAAAGAGGTCTATTTTATGCTGAGAATAGAAATAACAAGAATTAGCAAGATTAAATGTGGTTGATTATTGTGAAAACACTTTTTAGTGTTACAGAATACACCACTGTTCACCAACTCCATGTGATCGAAGTCAGTGAATGAACTCCTAAACATTTTCAGACCATATTGTGACAGTAGTTTATCAAATTCCACTGCTTAGTCTAAAATGTACTTAAAATTAATGTTTTCCTTTTTTGTCAGAAAAAAAAAGTTGTAAGTATTACTTTAAACAACCATTACATGACCTTACATTTTTTTCTGCACATAGCATAATGTTATCTTTGTACTTATATCAAAATATAAAACAAGCTTTGAGGGGAACTTGCAGAGAATGGGGTTCCAAATGGCAAATTTAAATATTTAGTATATTTGAAACATTAAGTTCTGGGGATAAAATAAATAGAATGTTTGTTTACTTTAGGTGTAATATTGATTTAATTTTAAATCATGGTCAGGAAAATAAGTATTTTACCAAAATCATACTTTGCTACCACTCTGAAATGTTGAACCCAATCTGCCTCAACAAATGTCTTCTTTGTGGTTACAGTTACCTAAGTAAAAATGCCAAGTGAAGTACCAGAAACTATAAGCATGTGTGTGTATTCAGTTCTAAAGGACTTACAATGGAGCAAATGTAATGCAGCACCTCCAATTGAATTGTAACATATATAGGCCTAAACTGCTTTGAAACTGGGTGTGGGCTTGGGAAGTCCAAATATGGGCAAAATGGATGGGTTTTTTTCTTCCTACATTTTCACCAAGACAATTTTCTTTCTATCTTATGTAGTGATATTTCACATTAGATTTTTAAATAATTTGTGCTTGATTTATAACAAATTTCTTGCCTTGTATATTCAAAGTCTAAAAAAATAATGTTGTAAAAGTGTTATATTTGGCAGTATCAAATAAAATTCTTTATGGAACGTTTTGGTCGACTTTAAATCATGTAGCATGTTTAGTTGCCAAGTAATACCCAAGCAAAACACATGTTGTAGGGGTTGACATTATATTACATTTGTAAGAGGAGTAATCGATTTCTAAGAGAAAAAAACAACCTTTTATATAAGAATATTACGCAAAATATTTTAAATACTGAACAAGATCTTGAATTTAGTTAACATTTTTCATAAACATGTCCTTTAAGGTATACAACACAGTTATGTTAATTTTTAAATTTTGTGTATGGTTTATTACACTTGTTAACCTGAAGTTCAATATGTAATAGAGATATTGTTTCATGTTTTATGCTACTCGTATTTTATGGTTTAAAAACAAATTAAATGAAATTTCGTGTCAGATTATGATAAAACTTTATCAGTTTGGAATTTTGTGCACTTGTTATCAAGGAAAGTTGTCTGCATGATGACATGTTACAGAATTGCAAAATGTGTTCAACTACACAATATCTGTTAATAAAGTTAATTGAATAAAATTCCTAGCTTTCTTTATTTTTGATCACTCCATTGTGAAAAAATTAACTGTCAAGGCATGCTGTAGTTGTGACCATGCATTTTGTAAGGTAATGGATAATGAGGGCATGAGGCACTCATGTTCATCAATGGATAATGTGGGAATGAGGCAGTCATGTTCATCAATGGATAATGTGGGAATGAGGCAGTTACATTCGTCAATGGATAATGTGGGCATTAGGCAGTCACATTCATAAGTGGATAATGTGGGCATGAGGCAGTCACATTCATCAATGGATAATGTGGGAATGAGGCAGTTACATTCATCAATGGATAATGCTGGCATGAGGCAATCCTGTTCATCAATGGATGTGGGAATGAGGCAGTCGCGTTCATCAATGGATAATGCTGGCATGAGGCAGTCACGTTCATCAATGGATAATGCTGGCATGAGGCAGTCACGTTCATCAATGGATAATGCTGGCATGAGGCAGTCACGTTCATCAATGGATAATGCTGGCATGAGGCAGTCACGTTCATCAATGGATAATGCGGACATTAGGCAGTTACGTTCATCCATTGATAATGCAGGCATAAGGCAGTCACGTTCATCAATGGATAATGAAGGGCATGAGGCAGTCACGTTCATCAATGGATAATGCGGACATTAGGCAGTTACGTTCATCCATTGATAATGCAGGCATAAGGCAGTCACGTTCATCAATGAATAATGAAGGGCATGAGGCAGTCACGTTCATCAATGGATAATGAAGGGCATGAGGCAGTTACGTTCATCAATTGATAATGCAGGCATAAGGCAGTCACTTTATCAATGGATAATGCGGGAATAAGGCAGTTACATTCATCAATGGAAAATGCTGGCATGAGGCAATCATGTTCATCAATGGATAATGCGGACATTAGGCAGTTTCGTTCATCAATTGATAATGCAGGCATAAGGCAGTCATTTTATCAATGGATAATGCTGGCATGAGGCAATCATGTTCATCAATGGATAATACAGCATGAGGCAATCGTGTTCATCAATGGATGTGGGAATGAGGCAGTCATGTTCATTAGTGGATGCGGGCTTGAGGCAGTCACTTTATCAATGGATAATGCAGGCATGAGGCAGTCACACTCATCAATGGATAATGTGGGCATGAAGCAGTCACATCCATCAATGGATAATGTGGGCATGAAGCAGTCATGTTCATCAATCGATAAAACAGCATGAGGCAGTCACATTAATCAATGGATGATGTGGAGCATGAGGCAGTCAAGTTCATTAGTGGATGATGTGGGGCATGAGGCTGTCGTGTTTATCAGTGGATGTTTTTGATAAGTGGGATGGATTCTCTAGGTGCCTGTTTATGTTAGGTAAAGGCGAGCCCAGATATTCAGAACTTTTTAACGATGTCTTCGATACAGTTAAAAATGTTATAAGCATATAAATCACAGGTTAATTATTATTTGTTTCCTATTTTACTTTAAGAAATATTTCTATTTGAGATAGCCGTAACCCTAACCTGTTAAACTGTTCCTTAAGGTTTTATCCAAAACAAATTTCCTTTACATCATTACAGTTTATTCAAATGAGATTTAATGTCACAGTTTACAAATGATAATATACAACTATTCACAAACATGTCAAGAATACATACACGTCACAACATTTACAATAAAGGTAATTTGGGGTAAAGAAATGTAATTATGAACCAGGTCTAGAACACATCTATTACCTTTTGTGCCTCAACTTGCAATACAAGTTGCTTTATTGGCAACATGACATCTACAATGAAATTTTATTAGGAAACCAATTTTAATAGGAAACCAATGTTACAATGGAATTTTGTGATAAAAAATTATAAATTTACAAATACTCTTAGCAATTTACTTTTGCCAATACACTATTGACATTGACAAATAGGATAAAAACAATATAATGAGTGCAAAGGTTAATCTGATATTAAAGAAAAGCTTGTATGAACCTTCCCTTAAATGAATGTCAAAATCCAATATTAAAGATACAAGTTGAAAAAATTTGTTCACAGAAAAACTACACACAAGAAGAATGATGCTTGTGATAAATTGATGACAAATTAAGACAAAGAACTGGAAAACAATGAAAAACAATTTGCAAAATGTCCATGTATTTGCCATTTACTCTAATCACTCACCAACATGGTACAAGGTAGCCATGATTGGACCCTTTATTCATGATCCTTGTCAAAATGTTACCACAATTCTAATGAGATTTCTTTTTTGTTAGCTAAATACATGTGGTACTAGTCACTTGAGATCAATCTAAATGTTAAAAATATGACTAACAGTACACATAAAACTATTATTAGTAAGTTCAAATGTTTTATAATGTACCATATAAATATGTAGACAAAAAGTCATATAACATGTCAAAAATAATTGGTTTGTTTCTTTTGTGCCATTCAAGATATTTTCTGAACATATATGCATATATTTCTTAAAAAATATCCTTGGAGAGCATCTAGATCTTAACCAAAAACATGATTTTTTATTTAGCCAAACAAGAACCTGTTGCATAACATCTACTGCGGTTGTGATATTGTGACTGGTCCAATAAAGTACAAACACTGATTTGAGACATAAGTTAACGTATTATAGCTTCTCATTTCTTCCTCTGTTTTGCCTTGGAGTTTGCGCTAGATGGTGTTTCGGCTTTCCTCTTGGATGCGGTCTGAAAAAAATTGGAAAAGTTTTTGTTTTAATTTAAGGAAAAAAAAAGAATAAATAATTAAGGTGAATGTATTTGTACTTATAGACTTAGGTATTTGCATCTTAAGACTATACATTGACAGGCTCAAACAAATAAATGTTAAGAGGAAGAATAAACATGCTAGTCTAGGAGTAAACGATATCATTTCCAATTGCAGAAATTCTATGCATGTTAGTTTTTATATCTTGCCGGAGCTTGATAGGATTTGTATGCTTGTTGGCTGGAACTTCAACATCCCACACACTTCTAACAGATCAAGGACATTTAAGCTTAAATATTGACAAATATGAATATGAATCTGTATCCTTATCCTGTTACAATATATATTACTCAGACCTAATATCATCACAATCATTTAATGTCATGTTTCCAAGTTCCATCATGATTATCATATCAGCAGCAACAGCCATTTAATGAGCTGTTTTCAAGTTCCTGGGTTGCATGTGCAATCCCCGACCCATCTCTGTTGAGAGCTAGAGTTGGACTCTGCGTAAATTTCTTTAAATACATTGCAGTGACAAATTATGATCATTACAATGATGTCTAGCTGTTTTGGTGGAGGCAGAACCACCAGCACACTGAAGGTCAGCTGGAAGACTTTCCCACATTAAGACCTTCGCTGCGAAACAGGACTCGAACCCATTTATAGTGAGGCTATGCAGTAAGAGGAGTTACAAATAGGCAACTCTACTCTTATGCCACAGGCGCCCCGCATATAGACAGAGAATAAGTCTGATCCGAGTGAATATTGGCTGATCAGAATATTAACTTTTTGCCAAAGCATGACTGATTTAAGAGAAATAATCTAGGGTAAACATTGATGCGGGTTTGTCTTTTTGCTGTCCTTATGCAAACTCAGAGGATTGGATTTATTTAAGCTTCATATCTTAATTTGAAACAATCTTTTGACAACTTTGGTGAGACAATAAAGCTTACCTTAGGTGTGGACTTGCCCTTTCTCCTACGTTCTGCTTTCTCTCTCTCTTCCAATTCCATGTTCTCTCTTTCTATAAGGGTGATCAAGGTGTTACAGCGACGCTGCAAGCTCCTATTAAGTGTAACAAAGGGAAACTTTCAAACATATACCCAAGTCACCATTTTTTTAACCAGTACAATTTGTTCAAGGATGTTTGACAATG
The DNA here is from genome assembly GCA_007844125.1 of Sinonovacula constricta. Classification (NCBI taxonomy): domain Eukaryota; kingdom Metazoa; phylum Mollusca; class Bivalvia; order Cardiida; family Solecurtidae; genus Sinonovacula; species Sinonovacula constricta. The sequence continues at coordinate 53,248,510 of CM017558.1, forward strand.
GCTCTGAAATCAGTTGTCTTAATTTCTGTGAAAATGATGTGATATTTATGATAAATATTGTTCAATGAATTCATTAAATGTCTTAAGATGACAGTTTGTTCAGAAATCCTCCAATTAAATCAGGGAATGATAATTGACATTAACTTAAAATGTATTCAAACTTTGGTAAACTTACATTAATTCAGGCACAAGTATTTTCAATGCAGACAAAATGTGAATGACAAATAACATAACAGGCCCACCCCCAATAAGAGAGACTGTCTGACATTATGGTCATCTATACTATTATATCACTGAACCATTCACTAATTGTATGAAACTCCTCCCCCAATGATAGCATGACAAGTCAGGGGTGGCGAAAACAACCATTCAGGTTGTATGTGTTGCCCATTTTGACTGGAATTTTCATTTTCACAAATCCGAGAACAATCAGAATATTCCAGCGGTGCATATGTAAAAATTATATGGACAATTTTAGGTTTGATAGTCCATGGACAAGTAAGAATTTCTCATATTTTGCCACCATTGCAAATTCTATTCATATCTGTTTTGCCAAACAGTATTACAAACAAACAGCAGGTGTTCTTTTGCTGAAAGTAAGTGAACCATTCCCTTACACTTGCACTGATTGGATGCAATGGTTGATGTATACAGACTTTACAATCCATTACAAAATAAACAACAGTCAAATAAGTCAACAAACAATAATAGATTAGAAGTAAAGATAAAAATGACCTTAACTTAGTATAGTACATAACTTACCATAGCAGTCCTGGACTTGATAAACCAGTCAAAGCGGAACTGTGGAGCCTGTCTGATAGCTGTACGTAGCTCATCATACACATTCTCCTTGTCAAAGCCTAACTTGTGCAGCATACATATAAGGAACCTATCCTCCTCCTCTGTGTAGTTTTTGCCCTTGTTGGTGCCATACTGAATCCTAAGCTGATGGAATGGTGCCTTGTATCGTAGCATCTTGGAGTCCAGGGCACGTTTGATGCTGAATACGTCGCTGAATCTTTGCCTCTCCTCGCTCAATCTGTGCCATGATTCGCTCAATGTCCTGCAGCTCATTGCAACGCTCCCAGAACACCCGAGAGTACTCTATCACCTGCACACAAGAAAACAATGGATATAGGAGTCTTATTTGGTGTAACATACACAACACCTTTAAGTATGTACAAAAATATTATGCCATTCGCTGGGATATAAAGCTCTTACAATGTTAACTATATATAAAAAATGTTGCATAAACTCGGTCAAAGTGAAGTCATACCAAGCCAACTGCCACAAATATGATTTCCTTAGTTAAATCAGCTTTGCAGAATTTAGAATTTTATGGAAATGTGAAAATAATAGATTTGTTAAAAATTCAGTCATGCTGATAAATACTTTTATAAACTGCCCCCCTTATTATATTTAATAATCTACTAAAAATTAACAAATTTAAGTTTAAATCAGTAGTATAATTTATTCAAAATGTCACACTTAGTTTTGTTTATGTTTATTGGGATTATCGTCCCACCAGCAGTATTCCAGTTATCTTGAGTCGGTGTCCACTTGAAGCAGATATAGTGCTGCCTTCACTGTGTATAGCATGTCGAGAACACCTGGAATGATACCACACCCAGTCACATTATCCTGAACACCGGTCCAACCAGTCGTGGAAACTACCCTTATATTTGCTTCAGCATTAGCAAGGGAGCTATGCAACTACCATTTTTAACTGACTTTGGTATGTGGCAGGCCAGGGATCGAATCCAGGGCCTCCCGTACCTTGAGCCGCCTCTCTACCGATCTGCGATACCAGATTCCGGTATGCACTAAGGTTTACATCTGATTTTTAGGACCAAACTTTGGGAAGGTAATACTTGTAATGAAATGATTTATTAAATCTGACTAACCTCTTCAGGTGTTTTTCCTTCTACCTCTCTGCAGATCTTATCTATGTCGTCGCGGCCATACTTCTCATTTGCTTTAATGAACTGGTTGAAGTCACGTTTACTCCACTCAGTGAAGCCCTGATGACAAAGGAACACAGCAAATAGAACAAATGAGTAAATATATAAGTCATCTGCATGAATAACTTAACAGTTTCTGTCTTGTATTAACTAAGGTTTTATTTCTAACCTGGTGTGTGATCTTTCAGCATGTCTGGGACAGGTTTTAATCATTTTTTCATTTAAAAATATCCACAATGCATACTGCATCATACTTCCTTTTTTATACTTTCTGCAGGCTATGGTCTTAATAGTCTTAACTGAAGTGGACATGAGATTATTTTTAAATGCACTTGCTTTCTGATTAAATTTCCATCATATTAGTTACATATTAGTTCAAGGAAATCATCTTTGAAGAGCAAACCTACTTACATTCACCAGCAGAATTTACAATTAACAAAGCATATCAGCAGTCTGTTGTAAAATATTAAGACTTGATTCAGTCATAGTCAGACATACCTGTTTAAGTAGATCATCTTTCTCTGCAATCTCTTCATCATTCAGCATCTCAGACTCATCAATCTTTGCCTGCTCTTCTTTTCTGATTCTCTCAGCATCAGCACCCAACTCCATGTTCTTTGGAACCTGGAAACATACACACAGATCAATAAAAAAGGTCCACTTAAAAGTGTGCTATATTTTGATAAACACTAAGCTATTATTAGCATAAAAAGATGGTAGACACAAATTTCAAAAACCCACTGTGCAATGCAGGTAAGATGCAAGACCAAGAAAAGGCAAAGAGTTGTATGTCAGCAACTTTAACCATTCAGCAACAGCCGCCCTGACATAAATGATTTGTATCAGCAGAAATGAAATAAACTGTTTTTGATAACTAACTCCAACATTATAATGTTGATCACCCATTAGTACTGGTGGGAGACTGTGTAGAACTAATAGGTTAGATGAACAAATTAGTTGAAAAATGCTGTTTAATGACATTTTAAAATTAAGATTTCAGTCTGGGATTGACTTGCATCTTATGGAGGAATAGATATATCTAGTTGTCAATGGAACTTAACTAACACAATGTTCGAACATTAACATCCAATTAAACTGGTAACACATATTATTAATTACAAACCCTGTAACCAATGTTCTTTCTGTAGAAATAGATTTCTTTGTCCAGAATTTCAAACAGTCGAGGAGGGAAAAACTGGAAGTCTTGCACATTAGGTTGTTTTGGTGGTCTTGGGGCCTGTAAATAGATAATGTTTTGTTTAGTCACAAAACTAATATGTGAAAAGAAAAACAACAAGCAGTAAACAAGCTATATTATTCAAAAGCCAATAAAATAATGAGTTACAGATTTTTCTGTTAATCTAAGTCAATCTTAAGCAGATCACATTTTATAAAAGATGAATTATAAAAGCAAAGGTTCAAACAACAAGTTATTACATTTTGATTTGTTTAAAACCATAATTACTTCTGTAAAATAATGTAATTTTTGCAAAACAATTCAAAACAAGAAGCACATAGCATAATAATAGCAACAAAAGCAAGTGTGATTGACTGCTACTTGGGCCCAAATTTTATCCAAATAAACTAGAAGAAGCAGTTGACAACCCTTCAAAATCATCACATTGTTTAGGTTGAAATCTACATGTTAACATACTGTCAGTTGACATGTACAAAAAAAAGCTACATAAAACATACAAGTTAAGATTCAGCGGTGTAACTGGAAAAGAGCTGGACTGACATGCAGCAGTCCACTGATTGGAATCGTACAAAAAATAAGCACTACTTTTATAGTCTTTAACATTTTCATCTTTTTCTGTTGTTTTCTTTGTTTTGTTTTTTATGTTTTTTTTTTTTTTTTACAAAGAATCATATTAAATTTTTTATCCGGCTTAAAAAACACACACAACCCTAATCAATATCCATTGAAAGAGCCAAATTGATTCCATGGAACATATATTATGAATACAGAAATTCCCTGGCAGTTTCTTAAGCCACAACCTACCACTTAATCATCTCACCTTTGGAGCCTTGGGTTCATTCACTCTCAAGGCTTCTCTGAAGTATGCATCAACGGCATAATTGGCTTTCCTCTCTCGCTTGGGTGGCTCAATCCAGTTCATACCAATCTTCTGTTTCTCTCTGTAGTCCTGGCCCTCAAACTGGTACACTGAACCTCTCTCTGACTCAGCAATATCCAGCGACAAGGTCTTTAGACTTGACTCTCCCAGCTTATCCATCTTTTCCTTGATCTCTTCTGTCTGAATAATAAAAAGATGAAAATGTTGCAACAACACAATCATCGTCATCAGTGAAGCTTAAAGCAGCTTCACACCCAAAAACATAATCAAAAATCAAAGCTATTGTATCAATTAATGTCTACAATCATTGTGCGCTGACTGGATCTATAAATGCTTATCCATATAGGTGCTGATACATATACATTTTTAGATGTGAACTCAAATAACGCTGATTACCTTTTAACCAAGTCAGTAATTCACTGCATTGAATTTAACTGTTTAAGTCCCATTTACAATGAATTCCTAGTCTCAATGTAATGTTACATTTTGGATAAGCTAAATTTCAAAGTATTTAAAAAATAATTTCAAACCAATATATCTTAGATTGTATTGGCCAAAAAATGTCCCTTTTTGAATATGAAATCAACAGCTATCACATGTGTTTTGTAGTAATGCTACAGTTTACAAATGCCTGATGGATTTAATTTCAAATGTTCAGATTAAAAAGCCATTCAAATCAACACTGTGAGGAAATTTCTAATTGATTCAAAAGTATTTCACACAAAGGCTTTATTCAACATGTGCAATGCACACAACACAGTGGCTCCTGCTGGTGGCATGGACTTATTTCTAAGCATCCGCTATACAGGATTAAGAACAAGAGTCGGGTAAACTGCTGCCACTTATCTCGTTATAAGCTGTGTAGTGGACTGTTTATACTACACTTTAAGTCACCAAGCTTAATTTTGTTAATAAATATTAAACAATTTTGTGAAGTCATTCAGATATTTACCTTTTTCTCTCCCTTGGCCAGGATTGCATCTATGTCTTCTTCTGTGATTTCACTGTCCTTGGAGGCAAACACATGACTGGCACCATGTCGAATCATGTTCAGCACTTCATCCTTACCAAGCTTAGAGGCAGCTGCATCAACCAGTCGACCTACAGCCACAGAAGTTGAAATATTGTAAAATAATTTAAATTGTATTTTTTTTAAATACTTTTATCACTAACTAGCCATCAGCCAGGAAAGGAAAATGCTGATCAGGCCTAGTTTAAGATAGAAGTCATCAACCAACCCTACGGAAAAAATAAACTTTGGAATATAGAACAAAAACAAACAACATTAACAATGATAAAAATACATATTGATTTTATAAATGTAACATTTAAAATATAATTAAAAAGTGTCTGAGCATGTCATAAACAGATTCTCCGTTCATGGCTTTGTAACTATTCTAGGACAATAAATTGCAGGACAAAGTCTCCAGTCGTCACGAAAGGCTCACCTTGCTGTATGACAATGTTGTCCTAGTCTCAGTTTGGTCTCTGCCTTCTCAACAATTCTCTCCTCAACTGTATTCTCTGTAATGAATCGGAACACTCGCACCTGCTTCTTCTGACCAATACGATGAGCTCGGTCCTACAATTGAATCAGGTGATGGATTGTTTAGTTATGGATACAAAGCTTGACAGCTGACACTCTCTTTCTGCTCTGTGAGGCAGTTGTATGTTATTTCTATCAAGACCTACATTTCTAAATGTGTTTATCCTGTGATTTACCATACTGTGAGATGCAAAAATGAGTGAAGAACCAAATCCTATCCAAATTATGTTCAGTGGGCTAGCACATAAAAGACATTTCCTTTGTGATAGTTTTAAACAAAAATGTGGCAAGTTCAAGCTTTTAAGTGGCAGAATCAAATAGAACCAAACACCTTTACAGCTTATCTACCTGCACATGGTATCAAAATAACTGTGAGTTTAAGTTTAATTGTGTTAAGTATTGCTGTATACATGCATATCTAGATATCTCTTTGATGTATATCTAGATATCTTATTATCTTCAAAGAAAGTGAATTGTAGTGCTGTTCTGATAAATCAACTTAGTCCTGTTTAATTTGTAAGCCTCCAGAATTATTAACTTGTAAATTCTGCAATTAGCCATAAAATAACTACCTAAATTATATATACATTTATCTGTAAATAATTGTTACCCTGCATCTCTTTTAGTTTGAAAATCAATTCTACTGTCGTAACTGCCAAACCGATTCAATTTCAGCCTACAATAGCATTTATATTACAGATGCACTTATACTACTGTATATCATAATGACTCAAGCATCTACTATTATGCTGAATACATTAAGCTCAATGTTAATTATACTTTGCATATTAATGTTAAACATTTAATCTAATAGAAAAAATACTACATTTGCATAAGTGATGATTGATCACAAAATCTAAATGATTTAGAAAACTATCATACTGCAAGAAGGCCCTACCATGGCCTGCAGATCCACTTGAGGGTTCCAGTCAGAATCGTACAGAATGACCACATCAGCTGTGGCCAGATTGATGCCCAAACCTCCAGCTCTCGTGCTCAACATGAAAATAAACTTCTCACTGTTTGGCTCATTGTAAGCATTGATTGACACCTGAAATATAATAAAACTTCACCAAATCAGCATATTTTGTTTCATTTTTAAAGTCATTGCTGGACTGGACCTTAAGCATATATAATGGAGACGATTTCTAAATTGTCAGTTTTGTCTCTTTACAAGAACTTGCTTATTTAATCAAAACATGGTGAACAGACGACTTGGTGCAAAATAACAGTACTTTTTGTTTGTGATACTATCATTATTATTTCTATGATATTAGCATTTGATCTGGGTATGTATAGATACTGTCAAAACCGTAAGACAAAGAGATAAGCTCTGTTCTGACATGCTCACTAACCTGTCTTTCTTCGTGGGGTGTCTGGCCATCCAGTCGACAGTAATTGTAGTTTTTCCAGTAACAGTAGTCCTCAAGAATGTCCAACATACGGGTCATCTGACTGAAGATCAGCACACGAGATCCCTCCTCCTTCAACCGGGGCAGAAGCTTATCCAGAATGACCATCTTGCCGCAGTTGTCTACTAGATGCTTGTCAGTGGTATATGGTGGGCCTTGAGAAACCAAATGGAATTGGCACCATTTTTAAAGTATTATTAAATAAAATGGCATTAATTTTCCAAGTGCTCTGCACTTTGAGATTGTAGGGATTTTTTTTAGTCATACACTTTTACATTAATATAATGTGCCAGTTATGTGCAGTTGTACATAAGAAAAATATTTTGGATGAAAACACACTCCTTTTGTTTTTGAAGCAAATGCACCAGCACAAATATGAGCTGGGGTATCTGTAGACTTGCAGACAGCATTGCTAAATTAGAACTTCAAGCCCCTCTCCCTGTAAGTTTGAGTCCCAGTACAGAGCTTATTTCAACATAAAAGCAGGTTGTGAACAACTCTCCCTGATACTAGATCCAGTCACAGTGTCACAAACCTGACCGACCAGTCAATAAACTACATCTATAACTACCTGAGTATAAGCAGGGGAGCTATGCCATTACATGTTCGATTTTTTATTCAACTTTGGTGCGTCAAAACTGGAGTTTCTAAGACCATACAAAACAAAAAGCAGACACATAAGCAATTGGTAGTGTCTCATTGCATATATGACTTTGACATGGAGAGCACTGAGGCTGCCCTTTACATGAATACTTACCCGGCTCTGCCCCATCAAACAGGTATGGGTGGTTACTGCACTTGCGCAGCTGCATGAGAATATTCAACAGACGCATCTTGTCAGACTTTCCTGCTCCATTCACAACATCAATGTCCTTCATCAGAATTCTTGTATACCTAGAGTAAAAAATTGATAGAATGCATAGAAATGAAGATATTCAAATTTATTTATTGATGCTGGAATCAACAAGTGGTCCAAGATGACACTTTACATGCTAAGTAATAGTTTTTAAGCAGATCAGATCAGAATCATTGTAAGTTTATTTGTTGTTGTTTTTTTTTTTTGTTTTTTTAATATATCGCAGCGACCAATTATGATCATTATAGCAACGTCCAGCTATTTTGGTAAGGGAATACCCCAGACAAATGTTTCCGTAGAACCACTGGCGCACCGCATGTCAGCTGGAAGACGTTCCCATATTAAGTCCTTCGTCCTGATTGCGAATCAAACCCACACGGTGAGAGGCTAAGCAGTCAGAGAAGTTACAAGTCTGTGACTACCACCTCAGGGGCGCCCCTTGTAAGTTTATAAGAATCCTTTGGAGAAACAGTTTCAATTTAATCTAGGAGTCTGGTTCAACAAAAGTTTCAAAACTTAAAAGTATGGGAGTGATCAAAATAGCTCACCCTAACCAAATGATTGTTTTTTTGTTTGTTTTTTATATGGCACCGACATAATTATGGTCAAATTGGTGAAATCCAGCTAATTACTGGTGGAGGAAGACCCCAGACTCATTTCGGGGTAGAACCACTGGCGCACCGCAGATTAGCTGGAAAACCTCCCCAACCATGAAAACAAAGTTTGCTATCCTTTTTGACTCATTGTGTGACAAAATCTTTTTCATACAGACCTCTAAATTTAGTAGTTAAAGAGCATATCAATAAAAAATAAGTTTTATTTGGTAAATATATAACACAGAGATACAACACAAAAACCTACCATTCTCTTTGCATCTTGCTGAGACCAATGAAAATTTTAGTTTCCTTCTTTGGCAGCAGTCTCTTCTCCACTTCTGACTTCAGTCTTCTTAGCAAGAATGGCCGCAGAACCTGGTATATCATTTTTGCTTGTTCAAAATTTTGTTTATAAATGTAAATAACCTTCACATGAACATAATGATGATGTTTAAAGTCTGTCCATACACTTAATTTTTGTGCTTTTGTTGTTTTCCGATTGTTCATCACATAATATCACAATGCAGATTTGTTCTCCATCAAATGGCAAGACTTTATGTCGAAAAATCTATCATATGCCATTTATTCACAAGTTTTCAAAAACCAATGTATTATATTTTAAAGAAAAATTGATAAAGGTTGGTTGAAGACAAACCCTGATTGTTGGCAGGATTACCCACTGAGGCACTACAGGTTAGGTGCAACTGTTTTTTGTTTCATGTTTTGTTTTGTAATGACTCAAATACGCATTGTGTCACTTACCCAGGATTCATAAGTGGGCCATGCAACAAGGCTTACAGTGTAGAGGTTTGCATTTTACTATATAGGGAGACACAGAACACTAATCCATATCTCTGTCTGAGCAGTCTAGCAATGATAACATCCTGAGATAAGTAGTGGTATTGTGAGAACTCACCCCATGCAATCTGGTGACCAGCTCATTGTTCCCTTGCATATCCTGGGTATTGAACCATGCATCAAAGTCCTGAAAGACAACAAATGTGGATGTAATAGTCAATGTTAAAACAACAACAAAAACAACTATTTCCAGTGTTTTTAAGAAATTGAGTATACATGAAAACAGACTCAGTCTAAAGGTGTTTATTTTGCCAAAAAAATAACTTCTGAGGATAAATTTAGCAAATTATAACTTCATTTATTCAGATGAAATAATAAATACCTCAATTTCTAAACTTAGAAACCATCTGCACACAAACAATAAAAATTCAGTAAAAAGAACACAGTTTATTATTACAAAACACTGATTTTTAATATACATGCAGAAAACAGTTTTACACAATCATGCTTGAACTTAATGTATATTTCTAATTACATCTATAGTGAAATGTGTTTATTAATGTTTCAATAATTCTGCAATAATAAAATAATATCTGAGAAGTTATAAAAAATCCATTCTGCAAAAATTATGCTCTATAGCATTTAAATCTATTTGATGCTTAAGCATTTTCTGAAAGAGGGCACATTAATTGCTAGATATTTTAGACAAAATAAATGGAATGACTAAAATTATGACTTAAAACTGACAACATTTTTGTAATCAATATTCTTACATCTGATGAGTTAAAGACGTCGGGGAAGCAGAAAGTTAAGCAGGGCCCAAAGCTCATGAAGGTTGTTTTGAAGTGGGGTACCAGTCAGCAGCAGACGATTGGCTGTCTTGAACTCTCTCACAATCTCTGATAACTGGAAAAGAACAAGAATGAAACAATCAGTGACTAATCAAACTGATTCAATTAACATAACAATTGTATACAAACATGATAACTAAAATCAATATAAACTTGCAAAGACAACATTACTGAAATATTTCAATGTGAGCAAAAATGCAAAGGCAATTATCATGCAAAATTAGTAGACCATGTTTTACTGTGATAGCTACCACACTTAAATCTTTCTGTAAGTGCTATTTACATTCACACAAAATGCGTATTCAAGTTCCGTTACAACTTAATATTTATAACATGAAAAAAATAATTGTGTATGCACACAGTTCATAACGTTTCTTCTAGATAATACTTGGTCTGAGTATAATAACTATGATTTAAGTTTCCTATAACATGATAAAATTCTTTTAAACTAAATGAATAAACAGCTCAATTCATGACATCACATTTTTTTTCATAGTAAAAAAACACGTATTCTATTAATTTTATTTTTTAACCAGACTTTACTACAATGACAATAGAGAAAATTACCCACTTTTGATTTTTCATTTTTGATTCTGTGAGCTTCATCAATGACAAGGTATCTCCAGTTGAACTTTTTGAAGACAGATTTCTCACGTATGACCATTTCATACGAGGTGACACAGACGTCCCACTCTCCTGGTAGCATAACATCCCGGATAATAGCTGCCTGTCAAATCAAAGGTAAAACATGTACAAAGTAATGAAGGAAGGCGGGGTTTGTTTTTTTATGTCTGGGAAGTTTGGGAATTGTTACTACGATATTTAACATCAGCATCAACTCAATTATGGAGATTAACAGTAACTTCAAGCTATAACCTTTATGAAAATTCAACCAAGACAACTATCTGATTTGCTTTGTTATTGAACTACATCACAGCAATCAGTTACTGGTAATCAAGCTATTTTGGTAGAGGAAAATGGCAGAAAAATGGTTCACTAGAATCACTAACACAGCGCAGCTAGAAGAGCTTCATAAATGAAGTCCCTCGAACCCAGGTGGTTAGAGGCTTGCTAGTAAGTAGAATTAGAAGTCTGCAAATGTAGGATGGAGAAGGAAGACCGCCGGCAAATATCTTTGTAAGACAAGCAATGTGCCGTAGGTTAGCTGTGCATACATCATGTCATGATGAAATATGCCAACCCTTTATCAGCACAACTTACCAGACATTTAACTTGCTATTTATATTCAAAAGATGGAAGCATTTACAACATGAGTACTACATTACCCTCTGTTCAGCACTGCCAATGAGACACACAGTTTTGAGTGATGGACACCAGCGGGTAAACTCATTCATCCAGTTGGAGAGAGTGGATTTGGGACAGATGACTAGGTGAGGGCTTGGGATGTGGCGATAATGCTTCATGTAACCCAGCAACGAGATGGTCTGAAGAGTCTTACCTAGACCCTTTAAGAAACAACAGAACAAAAATAAGAGTATAAGTAACAACACAACTACAATAACAAGGTACTGAAAAAGTAAAAAAATGTATAAAGATGCTATTTTTTTTTTAACAACAAACAATATAAAAAAAAGAACACCGATAGGATTATACTGGCAGCTAGGAATGTGTTCAGGTGCATGATCATCATGGCTTATTGCAAAGTTTAAAGGCATACCATAGGAATGTGCATACTCACCATGGCATATTGCAAAGTTTGTTTGTTTGTTATTGGGTTTATCGTCCCACCAACAGTATTTCAGTTATCTGGAGACAGGTGTTCACTTGAAGCAGATATGGTGCTGCCTTCGCTGTGTATAGCATGCCGTGAACACCTGGTGATACCACACCCAGTCACATTATCCTGACACCGGGCCAACCAGTCGTGGAACTACCCTTATATTTGCTTGAGCGTAAGCAAGGGAGCTATACCGCTACCATTTTTTACGACTTTGGTATGTCGCGGCCCGAGATCGAACCCGGAACTCGAGCCGACGCTATTGCAAAGTTAAAAGGCATACCATAGGAATGTGTTCTGGAGCATGATCACCATGGCTTAATGCAAAGATTGAAGGCATACCATAGGAATGTGTCCTGGGGCATGATTATCATGGCTTATTGCAAAGTTTAAAGGCATACAATAGGAATGTGTTCTGGTGCATGATCATCATGGCTTATTGCAAAGTTTAAAGGTATAACATAGCAACCATTCATAACATAACATACAAATATACAAACTGCTGATTCATAATTAGAGTCAATGAAGCAAGACTACAAACCATTTCATCAGCCAGGATACCATTGATGCCGTTCTCGTAGAGACTGATCATCCAGTTTAGACCACGGATCTGGTAGTCTCTCATCTCTCCAGCTTTGATGTCTAAACACAAAACAAAAACAAAACAGTTCTGAGATATCATAAATAAAAGGTTAAATTGACAACCAACAGTATCTATTATCGAGGATAATGAATACCACCATATACTGCTTTCACAGTTATAATAAATGACATTCTATGCAAGTTTCTTTCAAAACAAATGGTTTGCAAGAACATAACAGAAAAAAAATTATTCAGAAAACATAACAAATGGCTATAACTCGGTTAAATTTCATCATGACATGCTAAGGTATGAGCAACTAGTGCTGGTGCTAATTATTCATCTAAAATGAAAATGAAAGAGATCAAATCCATCTCTAGGATTGGCAATTCAGCATGTGAATGTAAACCACTTGATAAAAAAATGAGCAGCTGACACATTCTTAAGTGGGGATCTGCTGAGAACCCGTTATTGTGCCATTGTCGCTTAAAAAAATAAAAAAAAGTGCAAACAAGATGTTCATAGATGGGTCCATGAGTACAAGAAAATTAACCAAAAACACATAAAACAAGAGGGCCATGATGACCCTTAATCACTCACCTGATTACACAGGCTTTTAGAAGGCTCAAATATGGCATCAAGTAATTAAGAGTTATTTACTTTAGAAATCTTTGTAGAAAGTTGGACCATGGCCACTGGGTTGATAACATTTTCTAGAATTTTACCAAGTAACCTACTGAATCCACATGACACACTTCAAAACATATGTAAGATTTCATACTGGCAAACATTCTGACCAAATAAAGTGAAGATTGGGCTATCAACGTGGCCTCTTAAGTGTTTTCCCAATGTTTTTTCTAAAATGTGACCTTGTGACCTACTTTTTGACCCATTGTGCCCCAATAATATACTTATCCAAGATTTCATGCAGACAAACAACCTGATCAAGTTTGGTGAAGATTGGGTTATAAAGTGTGGCCTCTAGTGTATTCACATGCTTTTTCTAAGTTTGAACCTAGTGACCTTTTTTTTGACCCCACGTTGCCCAATAATCAACTTGTCCAAGATTTCATGCACACAAACATTCTGACCAAGTTTGGTGAAGATGGGCTATAAATGTGGTCGCTAGCGTGTTCACAAGCTTTTTCTAAGATTTGACCTACTGACCTACTTATTGACCCCATGTGACCCAATAATAAACTCATTCAATATTTCATGCAGACAAACATTCTGATCAAGTTTGATGAAGATTGGCCTATAAGTGTGGCCCCTAGTGTGTTCACAAGCTTTTTCTTAGATTTGACCTAGTGACCTACTTTTTGACCCCACGTGACCCAGTTACGAACCCATTCAAGATGTCATGCAGACAAACATTCTGATCAAGTTTGGTGAAGATTAGGCAATAAATGTGATCTGTAGTGTGTTCACAAGCTTCTCCCAAAATTTGACCTAGTGACCTATTTTTTGACCCCACGTGACCCAATAACGAACTCATCCAAAATTTCATGTAGACAAACATTCTGACCAAGTTTGATGAAGATTGGCCTATAAATATAGCCTCTAGTGTGTCCACAAGTTTTTTTCTAAGATTTGACCTAGAGACCTACTTTTTGACCCCATGTGACCCAATACACCTTATCCAAGATTTCATGCAGACAAACATTCTGACCAAGCTAAAATGTTGACGCCGGACGAAGGAGTATCACAAAACTCTTCTTGAGCACCTTGAGCTCAAGTGAGCTAAAAAATATTAAAAAGATTGTTTTTTTATGACTACTGCATTGTGTCCTTTCAAGTTTTTTTTTTCATGATTAAGTACCCTACTCAAATTGCGGTATGATGTGATCATATCACCCCGGTCATTTCCTCAGACAGTTTTACTTGGAATGATGCAATTTTTTCGATTGCTGAAAATAATCTAGTTTTAGCAACATATTGAATAAAATGGCTTTCTAACAAAATACATTGGATGAATTAGCATAGCTTCTGTCTCCAACAGCTAAGACAGACAACTTTATTATTTCTATTAATTTTTCAAGTAGAGTTACATTGGTAAGTTAGACATATTGCCGGTCTCATTTGCAATTATAATTTATGCAAAGCATTTCTAAAGGCTTACAATACAAGTAACATCAATCGTCAGTCTCACACGAAACTTTTTGAAAATTGCTGTCATTTGTTTCATTGTTATAATTTTGATGTCTCAAATTGTACCATTTCCGCTAAGTGACCCATTTGTGGCAAACATTAAAAAAAAAGTATAATGGCAACGAAATGCTAAACTTTCCTGGATTATTGTAGGTAAATAAGAGAAGATTCTATCAAAATTTCCAAAAAAGTATATATATAGAGAGAGAGAGACAAATAGTGTATTGCCTCCTTCTGTGAAATACACAAATTTATATCCCCCTTGCCCAAACATTCTGCATGCTGCTTTTCCTTTTATAATGACAAAGACCTACCTGCATTCCATTATGGACCAAACAAGTAAACATCCACATAATTATGGACCAAAAAAGTAAACATCCACATACTTGATGTGTTTCAATGAGCAAGAAGAATAACTTACATGAAGGACTTTCTTCAAAGCGTGTCAGGATTGATGTGGCTTTCTTGGCTACCGTTATGAGTTCTTCATCTTCCTCAGTTTCTGTGCGTCGATGACGATGACTGGAAGCAGACAGTGAGCTTTTGCTGGTTTACAAAAGTCACAAACTTAATATTTAGATATATGTTAGTTTTTTTTATTACAAAAAGGATATAAATGAAGAAATACAGCAAAAATGTCAATGGAATTGGTGTATGGCCACAAAGATGCAGTTACCTTGAATATGACCTTCACCTTAATGGTTGTGTTAGTAAAGAGGAACAGCAATTGGAAAAGATTATAAATTATAAATGCAGGAACAATGTGACTGCTAAGCTGTCATATTTATGCCCATTCTATTAACACAAACATGCCCTACCATAGTAACATTTCTAATGTAGAAAGAAGTACAGATTAACTAAACTCAGCATATACATCATTTCATACTGACAAACTGTTCATCAAGTTAAAGTGAAATTAATTTTTTCCACTTCTGAACATTTGGTTAATCTGCTTATGATGTTAACAATGTAGAGCAAAGCTTGGGGTTACCTTTCAATCCTTACGTATTATAAAGTTATGGGGATTTTCTTCATAAATGACATTCCATGGTTATAAGCTGGTCAACACTACCAATATAGCAAGTACAATAACAGTATTCATAAAGGCAGTTTGTACATTTGATGATTTTAAAATACATGTACTTTGAGGAAGGGGATTTTTTATTGCCATGCCTGTTTTCACATGTTTTAACCTCTAGCATGATCATTGCTGTTTGAATATATGCTATACCAACAAAGAAGGAGAACTGCATAAACCATTTTCCAGTATATACACAGTAAATGCAAAGGACAACAGGATTATCTGCTGTTGAAAGTTAAGTTTTAAACTGTGATCACAATTTATGTCAATGATATCCCTAATGCATTTAGATGTAATGTATTAAGTCGTTTCAAGCCTTATTTACTTAATACTACACTATACAAACTTACTCTCCAGCCTCCACCAGCTTTGCCTTCTCTGCCAGTTTACCCTTGCTCGACTTCTTCATTTTCAGCGGGCTTGTTGGTGACTTCATGCCCTGGTTCATCCCAGTCATCATAAAATGTGCAAAGATTTCAGTCTGCTTGAGCAAGAAGCTAAACCGATTGATTCTGTTACTCTCCTGTAAATATCAAAAAGACAATAAGAATTATATCTTGTGGACAAGGCACAATGAATGGCAAAAAATGTAAAATATTTTTATCTCTTAAATCTTTTAGAATAAATTCAAGGATATTGTGTTAGGTTGAAAACTGATTAATATTTATTAATATTATTAATATTCTTCATTAAAAAAAGAAGAGAGTAACAATTAAACATATTTTAAAGATTTTGCTGTACTTTTCTGTGAGGCATGTTAAATTTGATAAAGTAAACATAAATAAAAAATACTTTTACCAAGAGTTCAAATTAAGACATCAATACAGATTGTAACTTGCTCTCTAGTAACCTGATAGGAATTAAACTTACAATTTTAGCATCATAATCCTCTTCCTCTTTTTCCTCTTCATCATCTGCATTTTTTCCTTTGGGTGGAGCTTTCAACAAAACTGATGGTCCTGGGACCTAAAAATAATTTGAACTTGTTCACATTCTGTCCAATGTCTGGCAAAGAAACAACATATACTGTGCATATGGTTCAAGATAATTTAAAACAATTTATCAAACAATTTATCAAACTAATACATGTAGTTTCTGATGACAGTTAGCATGTGGCCATTTGAGAATGCGAGGCTGAATAATTTAAGTCACCAACTTGTTTCTCCACAACTCCTAAACATTTGATTTCAGATATAGTAACTACGATTTGACCTAGTGACCTGTTTTTGACCCCACGTGACCCAGTTACGAACTCATCCAAGATTTCATGTAGACAAACATTCTGATCAAGTTTTATGAAGATTGGCCTATAAATATGGCCTCTAGTGTGTTCACAAGCTTTTTCTAAGATTTGACCTAGTGACCTACTTTTTGACCCCAGGTGACCCAATAATGAACTCATCCAATATTTCATGCAGACTAACATTCTGACCAAGTTTGATGAAGATTGGATAAAAACTGTGGCCTCTAGCGGGTTCACAAGCTAAAATGTTGACGACGAACGACAGACGTCAAACGAAGCGGTATCACAAAAGCTCCCCGTGAGCACGTTGTGCTCAGGTGAACTAAAAATAATGTCATGTTTTGTTTTCAGCACTCAACTATTTTTAAACAGTGAAATTTAGGCTGTTCCCTGGTTGGCTGCTCAATACAAGTGTGACTGTAGTTAGAAACTGTTTCAAGCATTGCAGGTCTTATTTAATATAAGTGAAGAAATTGTCATTTGGGAAAGGGGTGTTGTGCCATACATTTTGAAAAGAAATGACTTCAATGCATTATCCTTATTTGCTTATCTTATGATATAAAATAATAAAACAAATACCTTCTGAAAAAAAATCCTAGGTGATGAGGAAAATGAGAGCATGAGAAATGTGAAATCACTAAATCGATACAGATTGCCTTTTTTTTAAAAAACAGAATAATATCTTAAAGTTCTGGCCTCATCAGTAGGACATGAATGTTTTGATCATGAACATCAATCTGAAATGTGCAATATAAACTTATAATAAGATATATCCATTTTCGTGTAAAATATATGGGTAAACTGGGTAAAATCTGCATACACACCGGACACAATTGTAACTTATCCACCACTTGGTTTGATTTTGACAGCTTACCCAATGAAGACAGGCCTATTATATGGGTTGTATTAAGCACTGTTTGTCATTTGTAAACAAACTGTCAGTAAGAAATTGTCAAGAAAAGTTGCCCGCATCTCAATTGACAGATAGCAAACACTGAAGCACTTTTTGGCAAAGTTAGTGACAAGGAACCCAACGTTAACAATAATGATACTGACAATCTAATGTCGCACACTAAGAAATTTATGTTTCAATAACACTGGCTAAAACTACTTTGTGGTTATTGTAAAGGTGAAGATGAAATTTGGTAGATGAGGTAATATTACAATAATTAACCGATAACATATATATATAGGGACCCATTGGTTTTTGTCAGGACCCATTATTTTAAAAAACGTGCATCCTGTGGACACATAAGTAAAAAAAAAGGAAAACAATCACTGATACCCGCTCCTCTGTGTACCTTCTGTTTGAAGTGAATCTCAAGGAATTCCTTTACTATACTGTAACAAGAGACAGATGTCACACATAGCACCACATTCGGTGCAAAAACTGGGGCATCACAGATCAATTAACATTAAAAAAAATCTAAATATAATATAAAATTGTTTTATTGTCACTTCAGTCAATAAATGCGAATTAGTCAATTAAGGCTAAGCTCAATTTAAGGAACCATTTAATCAGTGAATGCAACTTACTGGTAGTCCCAAATGTATGTTGGCCAATAAACAATTGCCATTCATAAGCAGCTTGATTGTCACCATCCCTAATTCATATCAATGCATTTTCCATAATTGGTGTATAATTAAGTGTTAACAGTATACACTTGTAATAATAACATCAACATTAGATTAGATTTTTTTTCAAAAGTTGTATAATGTAAATAGTTTGTACTTATTTTCAATGGCATAACTATAGAAGCTTACAATCAACATTTTATTCTAGGTCTTTTATCAGTAGTGCTTTTTATCCAATAATGTTTTTAATATGTGGTGAATCATTACATCGTTTTGTTTTGCATTTTAGGGAATCGATACTATACCAGTACACTATGGCACTGGTAAGCTTCATCCTACACCCTCAAAAAGTCACCAACGTAAGAAAATGTACATGTCTGATCTAGAAAATTTGACACCAAAGGCAACTAAGATTTGTGCAAATGATTTATGAATGTTTACATGACTGAAATCAGAAATGTTTCTGAAAAGATATGTCCACAGGCCTTTGCCAACTGAACATTTCCGATACTTATTAACAGACAGTTGTCTAGTCCACTTAGGTCGAATTTTGTTATTTAACGTGTTTTGTGATGGCTTATTTGCAGGACTTCACATTATGACATCACTTTGTTGTTCGAGCACTTTTCCCGGGCTCTCCAAATCTCAATAATGACTAGATCTACAACAAAGGGGCAGGAAAAAGGTAAGGAAACGAAAGCTCGTTACAAGCCGCTCAGTAAGTCAATACTTACGGATTCTTCCATGGGCTCTTGTTCATCGCTTATACTCTCTGATTCGGATTCCGACATGTTGAAAATGAATTTGCAATTAAACAAATGTAAACAAAAAGGCCGGTTTTTGGCGCTGCACGATTCTGACTGAAATACAAGTCTCGCGTGATCTCGCGCCGCTGGTCAAGTTGATATCGCGGCACGTCCTCAGTACGAGTTATCTCCCTTCCCACCTTTGGTCAATGGTTATGTAAGGCCAAAAAAAATTATATGTCTGGTTACGGTGACCCGACCGACCCTATTTTTTCCCGCCGACCCTAAACTTTTTTTCCCCGATTTTGGTAAAAAAAAATAGCAGCAAAGGTACGAACATTACTGGGTACGAACGAAAGGAAGCGGTGCAAGCGTCTACATTACAAACAGAGATGGCGGTGGCGGACGAACCCGCGTGCATTTTAGTCGTGTTTGCTGATAAATGTATTCATCGCCATGAGGCGTACAGAAAAATGTCATCTTTCCCCCTAAAGTATACGTTCGAGGATGTTTTTCGTTCATTTCATATTCAACCAGTCAACAATTTGTCAACAAAGGCATCCAGCATGATGAACGGAGAAAATGCTTACGAGGTTTTTATTTTTATACATATATTGCGATATAGTGTCAGTAAAAATTAAAATGAACTGGCTGTTGCCGGGCAATTTTTTTTAAAGATATAAATGCCTGGTTCTCAATTAATATTTTAAAAAGCTGGCCACTTGTACTGGCCAAATTTTATTATAAAAATTAATCGACTTGTACTGGCCAAAATGTTTTTATAAATATTTATATAAAGGATGATGTGCCAAACAAATTGCAATGATATTAATTTTAAATGGGGGCTACTGCCCCAAACCCCTGCTTCTCTCGCCCAAACGTATCTGGTCTTGTTGTGTCTTCAACATGCGTCTGCTTAACTAGATTCTATCCACTGTAAAATCATATATTTAATATTATATACAATATTTTGCTGGGGTGTCAGTGCCAGATAAATTTACATATTGGAAAGGCTCGAATTTAAAACAATTATATTGTGTTTATTGTTCATTTTGCAATCTGAAACACTTTTCTAACCTTTTTCGAACCTTTGCACTAAGGGAGTCTCATTAACGGCCTATAGGGTTAATATTGTGCATACCCTTCACCGTGAAGCTATGTAACTGGCAGGTTAGCAGACAGAGGATGACTAAAAAGCCAAAAGGTACATAAAAAGCTGTTATATTGGGTTTAATACACACACAATATTGGGTTTAATACACACACGCAAGCAATTATTGGTGAATACATTTAGCTACAATGAAAAGACTGATATGCTTTCCAACAAGCAAAACTACAAAAAAAAAAAAAAAAAAAAAAAAAAAAAAAAAAATTGCCTACCTACCCTATTTTTGTTTAACATGTCACAGTAACCAGACATTTTATTTTTTTTGGCCTAAACACTAAACAGGTCCGTAAAGCCCGGCACAAAGCAATGGGCTGTGTGTTCACAATACGTAAAACTGGGTCACCTCTTGGAACAAGTTAAACTTCATGAAAATATATGAATCTTGTAATTAAGGACTTAAATAGGCGCGTGTTTATTTATTGATTAAAAAATCAAAGTACTAACAGTACCTGTATACAGCAAACATTTCTCAAACACCCACAGAAAATGGCAGACTATTTTACATATACGTATTATTTGATAAAGGCATACCATCGGATACCACGTGAAAGCAGATGTGCAACTTGTTGATGCAATCGGTGTATTTTGTCATATTTTCAACCCGCTTTCTCACTGAGAGATCCGAATTGCTTAACGATGATTTCGACATACTTCCCCGAAGGAAAAATAGAAGAGGACGCGTCTTCTCCCCCACACTTGCCAGCCACCAGGCATGGAACCGGCCGCTCAAGCCTGGACCACTGTCTTCGCGCCTGAGAGGTTTTGTGCGCCTCGCGTCAAAGATGGCAATAGTCTTCAAGGAAGGCACACTAACGCACCTGAAAGCACAAGTCCCATAGCAGTGAAAACTGCACGAAGGACATTTTTCGATTGCTTTGCAAGCACACTTGCCAGCAACTAGGCCTAGAAGTGACCGCTCTGGGCTCCAGCCGAGGCCGCTGACCTCATGCCTGAGAGGTTGTATATACACATAGAACTGACAGAAGTGCCTAATATGGGCTTTTTGTGCCTCGAATTAAGACGGTTGCTAAGGTCCGGGGGTCCTGAAACCTCCCGGGCGTTCAACCAGGCGCCCAGCCCCATGCTTGAAGGCTGGAAAGCAAGTATACATAAGGCATGAAGAGTGCCAATGGTGCAGTTTGTACTGCTTTCGGTCGCGACCAATGATGGCATGCTATGTATTCATAGAACTGGCAGAAGTGCAAGAGAAGGGGGGCTCACCAATGTCGGGTGGTTCCGAAACCTCTCAGGCATGTCGTCAGATGTCCCACCTCTTGAGCCTTGTGTGGTCGGTTCCAGGCCTGGCGTCTGGCAAGCATAAGCCATAACACGTTTGCCAATGCCACAACAGTCACCTTCGTGGTCTAGGAAGTGATAAGCTTAGCCATCAGAAATCCGTAAAACAAAACGTTTTTGGACGCACTTACACTCTGACTATCACACATCACCACATCACAAAACAATACGCCGATCTCTTAAGCTCCATTTTCCGAAAAATAATTTCGTTTCATTTCTTCTAAATGACAAAGTTAACGTTTTGCGACAGAAACGAATCTTGCACAGATACTGAAACAGCAGGAATATGGATGGCCATGAATGTCCCTGTCTCTATAGGCAGCGAGGTCATACCCTGAACTCGGTTCTGATTTGCTGGTCGCCATACTGTTCCATAAGATGCCTTTCTCTAAAGTATGTTCCTAAAATGCCACATATTACATCTATACCGGTTCTACGTTTAGCAATAATATTGGTGTTATTTATTTTGTAGAGTTAGTCAGTCGGTGCATGCAGCCTTCTTTATTTGCTGGACATTATTTAAAACACCATCTCCAAGTAAGTTTGCATCTGCTGCAAGAAAAAATAGGTGGCAATCGACAATTTGATTATATCACATACATGTCACGATATAACCCCCGTTACCCCTTTGGGGGCTGGGGATTTAGTTATACTTTCTACATTATCTCATACAAAGGTCTTAAGTAATGGCGATTTTGAACACTCCCTCTATTGGTAGACTGTAAAAATTGTGGAACAATCGCTCTAAATGTTCATTTTTCCAAATTTATAAATAAGAACTATATGGATTTCTGCTGAAAGTAGATATCGGCGTCAGAGCGAATAACCCGATTGATCTTAACGTGATATCCAGAAAATCCAGACAGAAAGTGGTCTCGTGGTTTTCTTAGGTTATAAATAGATAACTGCAGGGCCACTCAGACAGTTAAGTCAGGTTCGATCTTTCATAACACAGTAATTTATCTGTTGTATTCGACAAAATTGTGGGATACTAATTTTAAAGAAAACTGCATTCTAAAATCTAAAAATATACTTTTTTTTAACAGATGATTAGATTGTTTTATTGAAAAGAATATTCAAATGAACTCAACATTTTCTAAAGTTATATACATACCCCTAATTGTCAAACACATGTTGATCTAAGTTTCATATGTAATGGTTTATTTTATGATTTTTATGATTTTTTTAATTTTATTTTTCGTCCAAATTTGCTTTTTCAATCTTAATGCATAATTTGGCTACAATTCTTTAGAAACTGTTGAGTTTGTTTAAGTATTGCTTTTAAATAAAAAGAATCCAATCATATTCTTATTAAAATTAATAAATATTCATAAGTGCTGTGTTTTTTGTTTGTTTTTTACTTCTCTACCTCTATCATAAGTTTTAAGCATTTTTCTAAACATACACACCTATCAAGTTTTCATGTTGGCTACCGTGGGAACAAGCAATTATCATATAGCCCAAATGAGTCGCATTAAGCTGCCCTACTTTTTCACGACTCATAGCCTGCTCAGCACGACTACAGTTGCAGTAGGAAACCAGAAAATTCTATTAGTGCAGATGAAAGACGGAACAGAGCGAGGACTTCCGATTTGTATGCGCCAATAATTCAATAAAACATGTTCACTGAGCTTATTGTCCCAACAACTGATGTTAACATAGAAATCCATAGCAATCTTTTATTAGAAAACGACCTTATCATTTTTTTTTTTTTTTTTGTTTATACATGTACATATCACATACAATTCGTTCTTCGCTTGTTATCTAATTTCTTCCACCACAATCAATGTTTATGCACATGAGTATACACATTATTAATAAAAACCGCAGGTTTAGTTTTGGAGATATATTGATATTGAAAGTATTTGAAAATCTTCGCGACACTTTTGGTTATGTCTGATTTTGTGTGTTAGGAATTTGTATCATTTTACTCAATTTACCGCTCAGGTTTCGAATGCCAGTAAAACGGCGTAAACATAAGATTACTGTGTTTTGTCGCTGTTCACATACTAAAACTCCCCTTCTTCATTTTATGCTAAACGACATTCTAAAGAATTGCATGACATAATTTTAACTACAATTCAGCGGAAATAATACACAATGAGCTCTAATTCTGTGCATGAAAGGTTGTCCGTTTTATCAACATTTGAACACGTCCATTTTCTGTTTCCAATGGAAATTAATCTAACAAAAGCAATTTAGAGTCAATGATCACATGCAGCGTCTAGAGCATGTCACAATAAAAGTTGTTCTGCTTTTTAAAACTTACAGTCACCTGGATGAGTGTAATGAATTGTGTTTATAAATTAATGTCCTATTCTATTTAAAGGTGGTCTCCGACAGTTTGCCTTTATCAAATACATGTAACAATAACTGATCCCTTTTTGGGATATTTGGGCATAATTCCGACAGATGCTCATATTTAAGTATAAGCAAAGCAGATTTTAAACACTACCTCAATCTTTATACAATGATAAGAGACAAGCTGAATTCTGATGACGTCATCAACAAAACTCGCATAATGGCCCTTTCTTTAAATTCGCTATTGCGCCGTTCGATTTTTTTTCATATCGTAAATTCTTTTTTGAATTGCACATTTTTAACGCTCAATTGTTATCTTTGGACACACAACTATAAAAACAATGGCCTATGCAAAATGGTAAAACACGCGGAGCAGGAATAGCTAATGGCCTTAGAAGTATTTATAAAGCGGTCAGTGCTATCTGGTATGAAATACTAGCTTTTTTTCGGGTTATTAGATTTATTTCGGCATTATTTCAGACAATTCCTGTGTAAAGGATGAAAGTAAACATTGCTATAAAAATAATAATGAAATTAGAAAAAAGTAACCATTAAATGTTATGAATTTATTCCCGTCTTTGTATATTACATTGTCGCTCAGTTATTTAATTTGACATAAACATATCATTAAAAACACATCTTCACTTGTTATAACACTTGTTTTTACTTCAAATACGATTTAAACTAAACCATTTATTAATTAAGAGAATGGAACAAGTATTATTATGTTGACACCTTGTCGCACCTCAGACATATGTTAGGGGAGAACAACTGGCGAACAACAGATCAGCTGATGGATCATACCACAATTTCGCCCCGACCTTGACTCGAAATAACGCTGGGAAAAAAATCTTTTGGACAAAAGCCAAATAGACGATCTTTATCTCTTTTCCCGTCATCATATTTAATTTATCGCTTCACTGCTCGTAATTTATATCTGAAAATAACTTAACTTGCAAGGTGATCAGGAAGTGAAAATAATGTATATTGATAAATGCGTTTTGATAGGCCATGCGCGTGGCGGGGGGGTGGGGGGTGGGGGGGGTGTAGAAGTTTGGATTGTACATTATGCATAGCTAGTATTTGTAAAGACTTAAAATTATTAATATATAATTTTAAAACCTGAACATAAAATTATGCAATGTATATACAAGAGACCGATACGGTTACCATATGTACACACTAAAAACAGACAAATCGTATGATGACAGATTTTGTACACAGGAATCTTGGATGTGTTTGTTCCATAAATTTAAGTGGGCGTGCGTCGACGGGTGTTCCTACTTAATCCACAGTTGATTTATGAAATGTGTGTGCGTGCTTGCGTGCGTGCGTGTAAGTGTGTGTGTGTGTGTGTGTGTTTAGCACGTGAGAACGCGATATATATTGAAAATAGGGTTGGTTAACGATAGTATCTTGCACTTTCATAAAATGAAATAGCAAGTGAAACATAGTGACATCCCAGTCCATTAACAGATAAATAAAGCTTCATCGTCGATAGGTAGTTCTAGGCAGAAATTCAGATAAAGTTTAAACCAAGATAAAATATAGAGTTCAGATAGATATTTCATCGTTTCCACTTAGGAAGTATGGTAATATTAAAATTATAACTTAAGAATACGGGATGCCAAAAACAGCTTCAAATACAAACCTGCATGCTTTCGTGTTTTTTTCTTCTGCATGTCAAGCGAGCAAAGGGGCGTATATTATCTTTAAATTTGAAACTAATATCATAACACAACGAATGTAATCTACACATAAGTAGCATGATTATACATGTATACATGTAGTGTATAAAGTATGTCATGGGTAATAACATAATGATATTGGTCGAACATGATAAAATCAAGAAAGGTATACGTACCTCGAAATGACAATAGGAGACAACATATTGCTTATAGAATATATTTTGTATGACCGACATAGCTTACAAGGTGCTAAACGATGAATTCGGCAGAATAAATGAAATTAACTGAACATAACCCACAATTTACAATGCAATATGTATACACAATAAATGATAATCCATGTGTGCAAGCCAACAGGTTTTCATATGTATCAGTAGTCCACAATCGGCAAAATAAACCAACAAAAACATAACAGAATCAGCAGACAAGTCATGTAACTCTACTGACCAAAGGCCAACATGTCTTCATCTGTCAGCTGCTGTAAAGAAATGGGTGTCATTGCATTGAAGTTTTCGGACCATATATATTTATTATCAGTCCTAGAAGATGTAGACACCACTAGCAAATATCTGTATGGTTTTGAAGCGAAGCCTAGGCTTTTAACTGAAACACACTACTTTTCACTAACAAGCTCTATATGCAGCTATATACCGAGGGTAAATAAGGGAAAATAAGGGTAAATTGGCATAACACATATGTAACTCCTCAAAACTTTTTGGTCTATACTACATATACTTCTTAGATAGCATGGCTTGCTCTGCTTCATGTACGTTCTGTACTGTCATTGAGGTTCGTACCCATGCTCTCTCGGGCTACTCACAGCCGCTAATAGTTCAATACAGTGTGGTATCGTTCAAAGCAGCAAATACAAATTCGAGGTTTGTCATCACACGTAAGGCAGATTGTCTTGATGGACCGCCGTATCCCGCGCCTAGAACACACCTTGCCCCGGGCCTGAGGCTTATATTGCACCCAAAACATCTTGTTGCGTCAAACTTGCAGCACGCATTGGACGTGATCATGCCTTTAAATAATTTACGATTACACTGTTCGGATGACGTAAATATGACGACATATGCTCTTCATTGTTGAAAAGTAATGACAAAAACATATCATTTACTGATCAAATAGCCTAGCAGCATGCCAGCATTCTTTAAGACTATATGACTGTAGACAGAAAAAAACGTCTTATAGCACAAAGTCATCCAGACTGCCATTGAGAGATTGCGGACCGACACTAGGCTTCTTTCCACTTAATTGATTGATTAATTAATTAATCAAAAGCCGCCATGTATGTTTTAGCCAATCAAAATTCGCGCACTTGCAATCTTTCTAAGAACGCAATTTCATTCGTTCCTTCGCTATAAAACGTTAAATCAAGTAGATAATTGTTGTTTTTTTGTTTTGTTTTTTTTTGTAAAAACCATTGGTACTTAATACCATGGTATTAACCCAACTTTTCACGAGGAATCCGTTTTCCGCTTTATTTTTTTTTTTTGCTTTATGTCTTTATAACGAAAAAGATGTTTTTGCACGCATTATTGTATACAACAAGGTAGCACGTGCAATTTAAGTACTTTTAGCGCCTGCTCTTATGAAGTGGTCCCGTAAAAGGGTTAAAACAAGGTAGTGTTCTTAAGACGAGACATAGGACCTAGAACCTTCGAAGAAACAGCAGCCTGGCAATGTGCAAAAGTGTCGCGATCTCTAAATAATCAGGGTCCAGGAAAACGCTTTCTTCGGGACGTGGTCGATAGTTTATGTTATACAAAATATATAAAAAAATGTAACAATTGCAACAATCCACACAAAATTAAGCATACAGTTATAACATGTAAAACAGAACTAAAATGCAGTAGCCTGTACAATCAATACAATGCGTCTTTGTCATTTCTAAGCATTTTAAGCTAAATAATAACCTGTATCACATCACTTGTTCATTGCACGTTTTCACAATAATATCTTAATATGTAAACACTTGTGTCGATTGTTCATTCTCAATGTACGGCTTGAATTTGTGATATACGAGCTCTGTTATATCACGTGTTGACTGCGTGTATTTATAATGAAAATCATCACTATGTGGCGAAATTCACTCCTAACAAAGTCAAATCATATTTTAGTTAATGTATTACTTATAACTTGAAAAGGTCACATAAAGTTAACTGCTCTATCTATTTGGATTAGAGTGATAACTTATGTTTGACACAGTGGTCTATGAAGGGACTGTTATACAAATTAATGGTCTTGTTGTTTTTTTCTTACGCTTCCATAACACTTTGGCTTTTTTATTTCTAAACTAGTAGAATATTAAATAGCTACATAATTTATCGAGAACTAATTTTTGTAATAGATTTAGTGTCACTATTGAATATATAATTGCAACTCTTAAGGAAGCATTTATTCAATGATAACGAAAACAGAGCAAAATTTGAATGATACTTCCTTGCCACGTTTTCATAAATATTGATATAATGCCACGATATTGCTATAAAACGACTCAAAATATATAGTGCTATTAAATGATGAGATGCTGTCAATGTGTCGAGTTATATTAATCAACTTTTCAAGTTAAAAAAATCAATTCGTTTGTTAACTCCATCATGACCTTATCTCATTCACAGAGATTAACACTTACTTTAAATACCTGCAACATGCTCATGGACCACGGACACTATTCTTGTCCTTGCCATTTAGACAAAAAGTTAATAATCTTGTATGGTTTTGTACATTTTATATTGCACATGACGTTTGCATTACAAAAATGTACTGGTTTAAAGATCTTTACTTGGATAATTTAGCACTATTTACTTATTTTCTGGTTATATTACGAAAGGCAGCTAAGTGTGTGGGTGTAAACTTGGACTTTTAAAACAAACACGAACATATAGTGTCCTACGCGACCATTTTGATAAGAAATGTCATTGAGCATACCATAGTAGTTTTTACGATAGGTATATTGTAAAACAGGTATAACAGTCAACAAATGAATCAATAAACCAACAAAAACAACATAATTTAATAAAATTACCAAGTCAATTAACAAATCGTAAATGAAAACTCACATGTAAATACGCCGCCTATGAATAATGGTATACACAATCAGGTTTAGAATACCCCCTATGTTAGAGAAGATCGTGACTAAATGCATGACGGCTTGGGGGATTGACTTTTCATCGATCAAGTTCCAAACCCCAAGCATTGCCATTGCCCACCATTGCACGAAGAAGGCCAACACAAACATAGACATATTACGAGCGGCCCGATGGGATGCCCGCATTGCATGTGGAATCGGTTCAAGGGACCGCTTTCTGGTCTTAACCTGGTCGTAGATACGCTTCCATGTCAGTATGTACAGCACGATGTTACTGGCTACAATCAGCAGAAGTACCACAGTCGTGAAGACGATGCTAGAGTAGCGGCCCTTGATCGGGTCAAAGAAGCAGCTGCAAGAGCAACAAGAATGGGGTTTTACATATAGCAGCAACACAATATGGTTATATTTGCGACGCCCGGTTATAACTTGTAGAGGAAAGCCGCCAATAATAAAGTTCAATTACAATCTACTGTGGTATTGTGCTTCAGTTAGTGTGTATTAAACACCTTCAAATATAAACATTCAAATTCTATTTGACTAAATTCATCAAATGGTAGAAATTTAAATACAAGTTTTCCATTACAAGGTCACCAATATAAAGCTTTGATTTATAACAAAACTAACTCAAGATCACAAGTGTCTTCCTGATTTCCTGTAATTCTAAACGGATATGTACTTACTATGTTAACTATTACCCTGTCGTCTGGGTTGTTTATTTAAAGTAAACATTTTTGTCAGGCAAAGAGTTGTATAGGTGTATGAACGTATGGTGATTTTTTTGTTCGTTTTGATATTTACATTGCAACAGTGAATGATATTTATGACGCAGACAAATTTTATGACCCCGAACAATAACCGCCGCCATCCGCCACCCCATCCCCCGCCCGTTACCTCATCCTCGGGACAGTATCCAGGTCGTGCCATCGATGAGTCGCTGGTCACTTAAAAGACGTATTAATGTTTTTATCGTTTTTGTCCATATTAAGACTAGACGGATGTTGGGGAGCTAGATTGTGTGACAATTCGACGCAACTTGGAAATTAAAGCTGTGAATTACTCGAAATACAAACTTACAATGATCCATTTGTACCTAGCTGACCAAATATAGCAGCGAGAGTGGCGCCAACAATGGGCGTCCCGAAGGTCCACATAAGCAACTTCCAATCCCATTTTCCAAAGTTAGATTCTTGTTGAAGTAAATCAACATGAACGCATTGAAAGCCACACAATTCACCATCAAGTTCTGTGCAGTAATAAATGCAGTCCAGAGTAAATCCGTAAAACTCACAAAGTTCTTTTGGGCGCACGTGGTCTCTGATTATCACGATGTGTAAATGATCCGTGAAGTGAGCTATATTGAAGAGACCATCACATATCGCCAAGTACACAATAAACCGATCACTCTTGCTCCATTGCTTGAAAAATAATTTCCTTTCCTGTCTTCTAAAAGACAAAACTAACGCTGCGATGACACAAATGAAACTTGAACAAATACAAACAAGAGCCGGAATGTGAATAGCCAAGAACGTCCCTGTCTTCAAGCCATAGACCTCGAGGTCATATCCTGATTTCGGTTCTGACTTGTTTGTCGCCATACCGTTCCAACATATGTCTTATTTAGGGTACTGTCTTTACAATGAAATCTTAATAATTCTATACCTGTATCATGCAAAGCAATATAAATATACTGCACTGTTCGCTCAAAAATACGTTTTACTTATAACTTGCTGTGGCTAAAGCGACTTATCCGAAATGTTGCTTCAAGCAGAGTAATATGCAAACAAGAGCTTTTAACGATGTATTACGCATGTCGGAGAATATTTGTTGCAAGTTTTTTTGAGACGGGGCTTTCAAAAGAAAGCGTGAGAAAATGTTTTCTTATTGGTTGACATCTGTCTGTATTATAGGAGGCAGTTGTGTATTGATGCGTTTCCTTACGTAGTGAAAACGGTAGCATCAAAACTGTGGTAATGGGCAACGAGTTTCAATATGACATACATACACAATTTATTGGCAAATCAACATGTAAGTCCTTGGCCATTTGCAAAGTAGAGATCGTGGCAAAGACGCATTTACAAGAATAAAACATATAACAAAGAACAGAAATTAAAGAACAGAAAAAATGACAATAAAAACAGTTATTAATGACAGGGTATAACTAGACTTTCACCAAAACACGTCGGATAATTATTAATAAATGTATTACATTATTATTAAAGTTATATTTGAACACAATGTACTTAAGCTGTATTGAGAAAATTATTTCTTATTTCAAAAGCATGCATTAAGAATCTTGACAAGTTTAACAATTTTAATTCATTTGTATGAGACATGATTTATATAAATTTATTTATATTAGGCCAAGGTGTATGACCTTAATAATTAATTTTAATGTCATTATATTTGGGACAACACATAAGAAAATGATACTCTGATTCGATTTGTTTCATGTTGCATAGTTTTCAAATTCTATTTTCACGAGGAACGTTGTTGAACCAACCAGTTCCTTTTCTAAAGACGTGAGCTTAGTCTGAACCAACAGAGTTGCTTAGGTAACTTTACATTGTGAACAAGTTTTAAATAATTCTCAAAACAAAAATAGTTTAAATACAAGCTCTCCATTCTTGAATATATTGGTCACGCAATGTTTTTCTCAATAGCATAAATGTGTAAGAAACATGTGGAGGATGAGTTTCTGTACGTAGGTACGAAAGTCCTAGGTGAACGTTGATATAGTATATCCTAGTTGACCAACAGCTACCTGAAACTAACTTATGCTGATCAACGTAACAAGAGTATATATAGGATATGTTTTCACTGTCCAGTATTTTTAGCCAAAATTGTATTGCACTTTCTTTGCAAATAAGACTCACGGGGAAACGCCCGAGTTCACCATAGATCACAGAGGTATTTGTCTGTGTTTTCACTTCAAGTACATGTTTACAAAAGCGAAGATGTATAGAGTATATTTCTTTGCAACAACAAACTCCTCATATTCTGAGTTATATAAGAGAATAAATGCAATCAAAGTATCGAATATTTTAAACTTAGTTTTGATGCCAAAGTTTAATTTATCAAAAAGTACAGCAGTGATAATGTGCCAGTATATTTAAATTTTATTCCAAGGTAATTAAAATCCTCAACCATTTCAATTGTTTCATTGTTTTTTTCATTTTCATTGTTTATGTATATGTCAGAATGTTCTTGTTGGGTTTTTTTCTTTTCATATTTTGGTTTTCTTTACGTTAATTTTCAAACCCCATTTACATGAAGAATCAAAAATATTATTGAGCTGATTTTGTAGACTGTCGTGACTTGTAGTAAATAAAACAATATCATGAGCAAAAAGTATAAGATATAAACTTAATAAATCAATATCACGATCAGTCAAAGTATCTAAGTCAATACTGGACTTTATATCGTTGATGAAAAATTAAAATAATATTGGCGATAAGGGTTCACCTTGTTTCATGCAAATGGACACATAAAAGAACTCAGAAATATAAGGATTGCTCGTAGAGGCATTACTGTTAAGTGATTTAACACATAATTTTATAACTCTATACATGGACTTGATCATGGTAACCATTTTACAACTAACGCCGACTTCTATCAATTTACTCCAGCGAGCGTCGTGAATAATTCACCTTTCCGCGAGTCTAAAAATAGAGTTTAAGCTCCGCCCCCTTGCCTACAAACAACCTGGTTTAAAAGTGACAGATCTTACAGATTATCTTACAGGTTCGCGAAAATATTTTAATTTGATATCTCCCAAATGCAAACAGCTTGTGATGGAGATGTTTAGATGAAGATTAAGACAGTTTAAACCCAATGATGCATTCATGACACAAAATTATGAAAGAAAGTTGTTGCTGGAAATACAGGGAAATTTTACCTTTCGATGCCAGAAATGGACAATCCTCATCCAATAAACTAAATTAAGATGCAAACAGAAGGCGATTACAGACAGACAGACAGACAGACAGACAAATACTTTATTAACACTCATGTACATACATGTACAAAATGAGGATCTGTACCATTTGTTTTATATATTACTATGTTAAGTTCGGTCAAACAAGTGTAATTCTGGAATAGAGGTGATGTTAATGGAAGTAGGGATATTTTGTTAGTAGGAAGGTTTAGGGGGGTGGGGAGGGGGGGGGGGGGGTTGGATGGGGGACACATAGGTTAATATAGTTTCTAAACACAAAGGTTACATGATGACATAGCAAATGAAATTGTCGTAGAACAGCTGTTACACATTATCATTATACAACATATACTGATAAAGAGAAAACAATAATAGATAAGAAAACCTTATAAGTAAAGTATCTCTATTTTTGCTTAAAAATGGATAAATATTGTACTAGTCTTGCAGTAAAAGTAAGATCTTGAGGTAGTAGTTGTGAAAAAGTATGATTAAAAAAGTCTGTGATATTCTATTAAATTTGACAAAAGAAGAAACAAAACGATTTGCCTATTGGTATTAAATAACAGAAATGGTGATGCTATGCGTTCAACATGATTGAAATTATGTACAGTATTATAATTTGTAGTGTTTTAACATGTTTTTCTTTTTCCTAGTAATTCATAGAATTACACTTACACCTATCAATAGCAAAGCATGTTTTACTTTACAATATTGATTAAGGAATTTTTTTTTGGCATATACTTATATATTTATGAACCTGTGCAGTAATGACTCTGTTACAAGCAACTATCATATATGTAATGCAGTAATTGAAAAATGATCATAAATATTCATGGCTAGTGCATGAATAGGCAGATAGGAATAATAAGACAATAATGTATTATTAATAAAGAACTTCTTATCATTAATTAAAAAAAACACTTAAAGATTATGTAAATGTTGCTTGTGATTGATTTTAAGAGACTTTAATAACCCGAGGCTACCACTGAATTTATAAAATACTAGGCAACGTGGTATATAAATAAAAGGCACATAAGTAGAAGAAGAAGCTCAAACTCACATCGTAGAACAGGTGTTAATTTTAACAGACATTTAAACAGATTTCAAAGGAAAATAGAAATAATGATAATTAATAGAATCTACTTTGTGAGATTACAGAAGTTTTCTCCCATTATATTGTGTTGCTTACCGAGACGAAATGTAAGACACACACGGGAGGGGCATAATAACATAAATTGTTAGCAAGTTATCGAACAATCTATCAAGCGCACCAAATGTATGACAAAAGTTGTAATAAATACATGATGAACAGTACACAAAACTAAGTGAGATAATGATATTCAATTGGCAGTTACAAAGCAAAGTGTACTAAATACAACTATCTTAAAAAAATAAATAATCGTGGAGGTATCTTTCACAGTGTTTAGGGACATTAATAATTTTAGTAGGCGCTTAATGTGGGTGCGCTGTGTTTCGGAATTGCGCCATTATTTTCGACAGGAAAAGGGAAACGTGTTGGAGGAATTCAGGTTGTGCAGTAGACAGGAGGAACAGGGGTTGTGGGTTATAGTACATACTGTGCGAGCCTTGCTGGAATAAATGGAGCCTTTCAGAGTGAAAGAATGAGCACTCTAGGAGGAAGTGTGTTTCAGAGCCAACTGCATTCGTGTAACAAAGTGAACATGTACGGTTTTGGAGTGGGATGTCTTCATATCGTCCTTTTTCAATTGGTAAAGAGTGATTTGCAGTGCGGAATCTAAACATGGTAAGTGTTTGTTTTTTGTTTAAATGTTTGATATAATCTTCCATTCCATGATTTTCTTTAATGCTTAAATATATTCTACCTTTATTAGAACGTGTTAATTCTTCATGCCAATTTTGTTTAAATTGATCAATAAGAAATTATGTGGAAGGAAAATTGT
Organism: Sinonovacula constricta; assembly: GCA_007844125.1. Taxonomy (NCBI): domain Eukaryota; kingdom Metazoa; phylum Mollusca; class Bivalvia; order Cardiida; family Solecurtidae; genus Sinonovacula; species Sinonovacula constricta. Next base: position 53,283,125 of record CM017558.1, read on the forward strand.
TGTGTCAGTCTTGCTCCAAAGATTATTACTTTGGTTTTCTTAATATTTACTGTCATGTGCCAGACTTTACAGTAAGAGGAAAATAGGTTAAGGTTATGTTGTAAATCTTGAGGAGAATCAGCTAAAATAATGGTGCCATCGGCATAAAGTAGTACCAGTAGTTTAAGCCAGCAGTTCATGTTTCCATGGTCTCCTATTTCTATGCCTGACGAGCCATTTGTAAATAAATAAGTTTTGATATCGTTTAAGAATATTGAAAACAGTAAAGGGGATAGATTTTCACCTTGCCTAACTCCGATATTACTTACAAAAATGCTTGAGAATCGTCCATTAACTGACACACATGATTTTATATTTTGGTACATATTGTATATAACATTGTAGATTTTACCATTTATGCCATTATTCAGGAGTTTAAACCAAAGACCGGATCTCCAAACAGTATCGAACGCTTGGGCAAAATCTATAAAGGCACAGTATAATTTTTTCTTTTCTTTTTTCATTATTTCAATCAAAGCATGGAGTGTGAATATATCGGTCTGTGCATGAATAATCTTTCCTAAAGCCTGCTTGGTTTTCATCTAGTACATTGTTTTCTTTGAGGTAATTGTTTAGTCTATTATTTAGTACAGAGGTGAAACAGTTTACCCAGACAACTAAGTATTGTGATAGGTCTATAATTATTGACGTCGTTTTGATTACCTTTATTTTTATAAATTGGTAGCATAATACCTTCAAGCCAAGAAGCTGGAATGTAACCTGTATTAAGAACTGAGTTAAAGAGTGCGGTAAAGAGTGGCAAACACTTATCCTGTGTTGCTTTTATGTGTTCATTTAGGACTTTCATCAAAAGGGCTACATGCTTTGCCGTTCTTAAGATTCGAAATACATTTTTTTTAATTTCATGCTCTGTTATCGTTTTATCTAGATTATTGTTCGATTGGATATTAGTTATCTTATCAAACCTATTGTCGTTTATATTATTTTCGTTCAGAGTTTCAAAATGCATAAAAAAGTCATCTACTGTTGGGATTTCTTTATTTATTTGTTTTGGTTTAAGTGATGATATGTATTTCAGTATTCTTTAGGGTTTGTTCCGTTTAAATCTCGTAGTTTTGTTTAATTATTCTGCTTTCCTTTGGTTATATAATGATTCATAGTTTTCTTGTATGATTTGCTTAATTCTTTAAGCTTAGTTTTTATTCAAATGAGGGGTATTTTCTGTAAATGTTTCTAGCGTTATGATAGGCATTTCTTTCTTTCTGACAATTACTGCCAAACCACGATTTATTTTTTGATTTGTATTTTTCATAACTTGATCTTTTTATTTTGTCGTTAAATGTTGCAGCTGATGCAGTCCTTAAAAAGTTTATTTGTTTTGTTGTGCGTTCAATTACTTCTGGTGTTTGGGTCTGAGAGCATTCATGTACGAGATTGTTAATGACTTCAGAATCTATGTTTACAGCAAAGCAATCTGCAAACATATTATCCCATTGGGGGTTTAGTAGGCGTTTTCGGTGTAACTTCCTCGTTTTGTTTAAAAGTTGTTGGTATGTTTAATTCAATATGTAGTGCATTATGGCCGTCAGATAAAATTGCATAAATATGGTATATTTCAAATCAGGTGATGTTTTCAAAACATTCAGCAGTAGCAATTGCATAGTCGATAACTGATTGGTCTCTAAATGTGAATGATCCTATACCCCGGTCGTTAACATTCTGCCATTGATAATAAAGGGATTATTGTTTCGGCACATTTCTATCAGTCTTAATCCATTGGTATTTGTTAATTTGTCATGTGAGCTTCGTTCAAGGGGGACATTTAGTCTTTCTATAATATGGTGTTTGTCAAATTGATTAGTTATGTCGTCTGTTATGTCAAAAATATTGTTTTAATGTATGGTCAGAAGGTAGATAGTCTCGAATGCTGCCAGTTCTTCCATTTGTATCACCTAATAAGTAAACATATTTGTTTTCTGTACAAGTTCGTGATACTTCCTCTTCCAGTTCACTTAAATATTCTTCATTTAAAAATCTCGAGTTAGCTGGGGGGATATACATAGAAGCAGTTACTATTGGTTGTGCTTTAGTGTTCGATTTTAGCTTAAGCCACAATAAGAATATATGACAAAGTCCTATGAGTATTGCAACATATACCAACCTCCGAAAAGGCACAGAACAAAGGTATTTCACATGCAAGCCAAGCGAAAAGTAAAAACAAATTTGTGATAGTCATTTAAGGAAAAGAGCAAACCCGACAGTTACCGCCTTGGAACGGTCAGTCGGCAATATGGACCAACTGGGGTGCTTAAACCGGTTTTACAGAGCTCTAACCTCGCACTTCCTGACGAGTTTCTCAAATGCAAGCAACGAAAAGAAAAACGATCTATTTGAAAACAAAATGTCCATGCGCTGATATTTTCTATACGTTATGACGAAAGTAGTGACGTCATCGAAAAATAATGTCCACATAGTGTTCAGAAAAGGAATAAGGTATTATTTCGATTTGAAAAAACAACACAAAAATGGTTGACCACAAATAAAATGAACTTTCTGAATTATGAACAAACATGACCAGAGACGAATAAATGGTTGTAGCATCCTGTTCATGTGAAGATGGAATTGAAGAACCAAAGTTCAATGTCCATCAAAGGAAATACACGCAACAATCCTTATAGGATCAATTTAATGACAACATAGATTACATGCACGGGGAGATTTTGTGACGACCGCCACACTGCACAAGTAACATTGTTGTGATCATGAATAAGAATATATGACAAAGTCCTATGAGTATTGCAAGACATATTCATATACATAGGTGTATCGATTAACTCAACAGACAATTTATTTGAGACAAAAATTAAAATTCCGATACCTCCCGATTTCCTTTTGTAATATTGTTTTCGATTTTTATGATAGAAGTGGTAGCCCGGGATATTAATGATATCATATTGGTCGAGATGCGTTTCTGGAACACAGACGATATCAAACTCATTTATGTATTTAACAAAGTCAGGATAGTGTATTTTTTTTCTTTAAACCACTGACATTCAGAGCACACACTTTAACTGTTGTTTTTTTTTTCTCTTTACAGGTACGGGTTCCCCCGACAGTTCCTATTGTGACGCCACCTGCTGTTTGTCTCCAGGTACAGTGTGTGCATGCCGGTTTGTGTCCCATGGACGACTGAACGACTGGTTACCGTTAGACCCGTTAGATGACTGTCCGAGAGAACTGTATCGGTTAGGCGGGCGGCTTCGTGGAGCGCGTGATGTGCCAGGGGACTTGGACTGTTGTCGTGCTCGATCTCGTGGAGCAACGGAGGCGGGGCGATTTTTCACAAAAGGACACGAGCCAGTTTTGCTGTTTACCGTAGCTACCTGAGCTTACACAACTACTCTTTTGTTTGCATTAGGTCTATTTTTTGTTGATCGACCTGTTTGTACAATAGATTTCTTGTAGACAGGTCTTTCTGTGCACGTGGCCAGGTCTTTCTAGACAGACCTGGTCGATCTATAGATCGACCGGATCTATCAGGAAAGACCTGATCACGTGCACAGGCAGTATGTTCCCTGTAATATATAAACATACACATAATTATGTAAACTTTCTTTGTGTTGAAAACAATACACATCTATAAAATAATTATGCAAGTTGTATTTGTCGCGTATTTGTTTCAATGCATTTCGTAAACACGACAAAGTAAAGATATTTTGTATTGGAACGGTTTGCATAGTGAAATTCCATTCTAAAAACCTGCGTTTACATTTGTTCATAAAGTAATTACCCGGTAGACTCAACTCAAACGAAATACGTATTTAAATGTGTATTTCAAAGCTTTATGCTAAAGTTATCCCCAAAAGTAAAACATACTCTAAATTGTTTTTTTTTGCACATTGTTTATACAATCAAATCAGACAAAATCAAATTTAGAAGTCATTTCCCTTGGATTGGTAATAGCCCTAGATGAAATATCAATAAATCGCAGGTTCCACGAATGCCTGTCATAACCAATTCTGTAATTTATCATTCTAAATTTGTGTTTTAATAGCACGGGTACTGTCCAGAGAAATGGTCATCTATGCATCGTTAAAATAAGTTTGAAAACAGATGTTTACTCCAACTCTCAAATTAAAAAAAATGTTCGAAATATTGGAATTTTGGTAACATAATCGCACTAACCTGTATGCATTTTGGGGTTCTAACGCTTGGGACAAAATTTCATCCGTATCATATCATTTAAATCATATGAAAAACAAATTACTCTTCAATGCACCGAAATACAAATAACGGAAAGTACTATCCGATTTCGTTAAACCGAATATATGCACAAATATCATGAGATATTCACAATTAATTTATTATAGGTGGAAATGTATTGTGGAATTGGTCACATTGCTTGGGATAAAATGTCATCAGAATCGTAACCGTTTGAATCCATGGCGGTGTGTAAGTCAGATATTGACCTCGAGTTAGGTCTAGTCGCTTTGGAAAGACCCGATCACGGGATTCTAAAATACCTCGAGCGCTCCGCGCTCTCGGTTATTTCATGAATCCCGTGATCGGGTCTTTCCAAGGCGACTAGACCTAACACTCGGTCAATATCCTATACATATGTCGGTTGTGGTCTCGTGTCCACAGAAGTTTGACTATTGTCGGGTTGAACAACAGACTCGCTGGAGTGATCAGGTCCACGTACAATGTTGTGTGTATTTTCATTTTGCGTGCTAGCATTGGAGATAGTTGGCTGTGCACGGCAACGCTTCATGGCGAGGTCCCATAAGGGGAATGCGTTTGTATGAGTTTTATTGTCTACAACAATTTTTGCGGGATAAGCCTTAGTGACCTTTTTGTCTGGGAGACTGCTTTTCAGACGCTTGTATTCCGGCCAGAGCTTTTTCCTTGCGTTTGCAATCTCTTGGGGAAAGTCACGGTTGATACTGTATGGAGAGTCCTTAAGGCGGAATGCTCTAGAAATAACCCATTCGCAATCTCTGGCGTCAATAAAGTATGCGATGATGGGGCGGGTTTGTCCCCGTCGATAGGGCCCCAACATATGTACACGAGGGATGGATGGGCAAGGAGAAATGTCGAGATGATCCATTAAGAAGTTACTCAACTTTGTATAGCAGTTTTCGTTTGGGGACTCGGAGATGCCTGCGAAAATTAAATTGTTCCTTCGGCTCCTAGCCTCTAAGTCTAACGATTTGTATTCTAGTGCAGTAATTCGATCCTCAAATGAACATGATTGAAGTTCAAGGTCACTGACCCTGCTGTGAGGTACGATTCCTTGCAAACCACAAACAACAAACAACCCTGTTGCTATTAAATTGAACCAAAGGCTCAAACAGTTTTAAATTGATCGCTTGTCAAAATCATTGTTTGTGGGACAATGTGTAAGTGAGAATCAGCATAACGCAGGTAAAGTGTCAATCAACGCGATGTGATTGGCTAATTCCATGCTAATACACAATGTGTAATATCTATTTTTAGATCTCGCGGAAAGGTGAATTGTATCAAACGCACGCTCATTGTCAATGAACGCACACCGTAATAAACCTTGTTTTGACAATACCTTTTGTATAATAGTGTGTAGAAAAAACACTGCATCACCTGTGGATCGCTTATCCCGAAATCCAAATTGCGATTGTGAAAATAACATGTTCTGCCCACTTATTAAGTCTGTTGCGCAGAGTTATGCAGAATATTTTTGACAAAGTATTTATTACAGATATACCTCTATAATTAACTGCATTTTTTTCTGTCACCTTTTTGTGCATAGGGACTATTATGCCTCTAGTCCATGATCCAGGGAACGTGCCTTTGTCAAAGATAACATTAAATATCGTACATAGAAAGTCCTTAGCATCATTGAAAAAATCTGCAGCTATGCTTTCTAGATCACTGCTCTAGTTGCGTTTCAGTCATGTTATCGTTGTCTGTATTTCAATGACAGTAAATGGAACATCAAGCTCGTCTACATACAGTGTTTCCTCTCGAGAGGTATTTTTAGTAGGTGATTATGACAAAACTGAGAACGGATACACTAACAGGTGTGAAAAGTCCTATCTATGTTTATAAATCATTTATGAGACGATCAGTGCCATTGAAGTAAGTGAAGTGAAGTTTAAACATGTGTTATTGTGAGCTTTTATGTGAAAAGATAAGTAAAAATCTCAAATATGAATATTATATGTAAAAGTAAGATGATAGCATTTTAGTGTAATTTTGGTATATTTCTTATTAACTTTTCATGTAATCAATTTGTTTTATTATGTTTGTTTTTCATCTTTCAAAGCTTTTTACGAGTTAAAACTGCATGTTTATAATTGTATATATATTGCCATTGAACCGATGTTATATATTATTATGAATTATATCATTCTGTCCTGATGGATAAGATGGCATATGTATAAATATGTATTTATATATGTATGTATAACCTCTCATCACTAGGTAATATGGAAAGGCGATGTCCTTCAAGCGATTTTCTTATTTGAAGGTTGAAAAACATAAACTATTTTAGCTAGTTTAAGCTAAACAATCTAGTAGAATCTATGTATTGCGCAGACAGTAATATACTGCATGTGTATATGTAAGTCATACACTGAGAGTCTTGATACAAATAATTATCATGATTGAAATCATCTGAAGAGGATGTTTGATTCTGAATTATGTACCTACGCCAAGCTTCGGCCACGTCATTTTAAGTTAGGTTTAGGTTACGTTTGCCTGTAGATGATAACTTGGTGGCAAATGTGCCGAATAATTAATGGAATTAATGGGTAGATGGTTAAGCTTCAGGAACGCATGTGTGCTATAAATTGAACCAGGACTAGTTTATACCTTCCGTGTTGGTCAATAAAAAGTTCTTCCCGGTTTATAGGAGCTTCAAAAAGAAAGAAAAGAATTACAGGTGTGCAGGTGTGCAAACAAACAGATGTCTAATAATATTTAACTGTTAACGACTATATTACTAGGGATGTAAATCGAATCCTAAAACGATTTTCGATTTTTCGTTAAGTGTATTCGAATCATATTCGAATATTCGGAACAAATTTATATCAAAATGGCAAATAACAACATATTTTTCATTATATTTAGTGTGTTTTTCGTTGTAAAATGAATTATTTCTGCGATAATTGACACAACTAGCCGTACTTTATGTAGAATCAGCGGGAGATATTTGATTTCAGCATAGCATTTAATTTTTAAACGACAATTATTTTTTTAAGTTCTATTTCTGCTGTCTTATTTTAGACAGTGTTCAAAATCGTAATTTGTTAGAAATAAGTGGACTTTTTGCGGAATTTATGCCCCAATTCCCAAATCCAGGTTTACATGTATTTGATGAAGACAAACTGTCGAATACCACCTTTAACAATTAGTAATATAATGGACAATTAAACTCTTATGAAATACAATACAGTAACCAATCAAGGTTAAGATGACCTACAAAGCCCCATATAAATTACATATTACAGATTGTTCATCTTAAACTTGAGTGTCTTTTTGTTACGTATAATAACATTAACAGTTTAAAGATATGTTGCGTCAATAATGACTTATTTGTTTTAACATATGACATGTTAAATTAAAGGAGCTACTTTAGCTCCTTTTATTGTTAACGTATCAATTTAATAAGACCATAAAAAATTTGTTAAATGAAATTGTAAAACAAATACAAAATAGCTAACATTTTTTATAATTAACTATACCAAACACAAACAATGTATAACCACAAACAGTCAATGTTGTTCTATGAACTATTCTTTTAAATTACATAGCTATGTGAAGGCGGCATTTTTCAAAGGCACCAGATGCAGGTGATACTGGATCGACTGTAAGACAATAAAGCAAAATCACACAGGTTTTATTTAGGGAAATCTCTGAAGTTTACAGCCAATTAACGGTCTTGATTGGCTGGTGGTCGGATTAATGTTAACTTGCGATTGGCTGATTTTCGCTAAGAATATCACTTGGACGTTAATCGGACGCTATGTCATTTAGGGACATTTAGTTACCAATACACAAGTGACCATTACGGACTGTGATTGGCTAGATTGCCTGACTGCTGATAAACTGCCGAAATACTAACTAATATATATGTACAGACTGTTTCAAAAATTTAAACTCGTGATGTTTCAGTATGTTAAGTAACGATGTGACGAACAATTAAAGCGTCTGTAGATTTAAGTTTTTGTTCATCGGGGAGAACCTATCAAAACACATGGCAGGAAATCGCGATGACAGAAAAAAAGCTGACGTCGCAGAATTGTATAGGAATAGCAATTATGAAGTAGAGTGACAAAAGCGGAAAGTAATTACAATTAATGTTTGCTTGACAGTGATCTATTTGTGTTTAATAAAAGATGTTCTAGTGGACTGTTATTAAAAATTATAGTTGTATATAATGTATTGCATTTACACGCAATCCCGGCCGAAACTGTGTACAATCAGTCTTATATAATTAGTGTAGCTGATTGTACCAGTATTGAACCGATATGTGTGTATTAAACATTGGCAACTGTGTGATATGATTGGATCTAAGTGGGAGAGGGGCAGAGAAGTGGCTGTCGGCGGTGAAGTAGGTTTCATGCTGTTAACCACAACGAATGGATTTGTTTACCCTCGCTTTTCACCTTAACCAGATGGCAATTCGTTATGAGGAGATATGGCCCCAGCCCTCTATACTAGAGCGAGTGCAATCCACATATCGCCACTGCTTTAAGTCGTTTTGCGACAATACAATCAACTAAAGGGATGGGATGGGATTTTCCGGCATTTTTGCCGATACTGTGCAACGACATTTCTATCATTATAGCACAGGGGCACTTATGAGGTGCCTATGGACTGAACCCGGCCGCCGGTCCATTATACTGACACCGACGAGTCAGGCGCGAATGATGTCCCCTAAGTCCCGAGCGTTAGGAGGGAAGCCACTACTACCAACTTTAAAGTTTTTGGCTTGACCCGGCCGGGGTTTTAACCCGCGACCTCCCGATCCGCAAACCGACGCTCTACCGCTTGAGCTCTTGCGGCCGGTGATCAACTAAAGAAATACCCTTTCCACTTGACTTCAAACTTAACAAAAGTGAATAAGAATAAAATATTCGAATCCCAAGATAATGACTTGACATTCGAATATTCGTTAACATCCCTATATAATACACATCAGCTTCATTTCTGATGTATGGATGCCAAAAATAAAGGAATAATTTTGATGATCCAAAGACTTTCCTGACAAATATCACCACACGTGGGTAAGTCGTTCCAAGGCATATAAGAAATAATTAATCCTCTCGTAACGATTGTGCCCGATGCATGATTCAGATGCATGTAGACATATGTGAAAAGCTTTAAAAGGATTGTATATTAATGCATTAAAAGCCCTTGAACTTTTGAAAGACAAAGCTTAAGTAAATAATAGATTGACGCCATTTCGTGGTGTATGTAATTTGATAAAAGATCAAAAGTGAGCACAGCAAGCAGTGGGATTTTTGCTGAATAAATGGTATTAAGCTTCGGCTTTAATATAGGTTTCAAATAACATATAATATTACAGTGTTGTGCTTTGTCGCTATTGAGGTTGAGGTGTCGAGGTAATAGTACTTGACCCTCTGTGTGTGTGTGTGTGTGTGTGTGTGTGTGTGTGTGTGTGTGTGTGTGTGTGTGTGTGTGTGTGTGTGTGTGTGTGTGTGTGTGTGGGGGGGGGGGGGGGGGGGCGAGGGGAGGGGAGGGGCGGGGGAGGGGTAACGAAACCAGTTTCTCAGCCTCTTTGAATTGGAATTGCATGCAAAGATCAGTAACGTTACCAATATACTGTGTAACGTAGTATACGCTAGACTTCATTGTGACTGTTGGACAATATGACAGCGTCTTGCCATTATAACGTTAGGTCCATAACTACAGAACAACTGCATATAAGCATCCATTTGAACATCATTACTTAGCTTCAAGGGTTCCAGATGACATGTTGTGCATCTGTACTATCACACTAATATCCTTAGGCTATAACAATCTATTTTTAATTGTTTATCCATTGAACTCACGTGCCAATATACCAGATTAAGCATGTCCATCATTTATAAATGAAAAGGGCGCTAGTGTTCTTTGGACCAACATAATTTTGACCTATCATCGTCTCGCTGGGATGTATTTCAAGATTAGAAATCAAATGAAATCGCGTTCTTTGTAGACCGCTTTTTAATGAAAGACACCTAATTATAAGTTCATTCAATATCTACTTTCACACAGGAAATGATGCCTTACTCATTGTATTTATACATTGCAGTCAAGTGTACATTCGCTGCAATTCTTGAGCGCAGATATATCTGGCATTAAAAGTTGTAAAATCGCCTTTAATATTATAATAATATACCATACAGTATTGCTTTATCATGAAGTGTTTATATTAAACTTTTGCCATCCAAACATGTAAAAACTCAACCACAAGAGAAAAGTTTTTTTCATTATTAGTCGAACTTAAATTAAAAAAACAACAACATATTTCTATCAAAAGTGCTAATATTAAAAAAATGAAACCTAAAACTCTCATAAAACATAAAACATATATATTTTGACAACAATGTCCACTAAATTACAATATGCAACAGAAAACAAAGATTAATTTTTTTGGCTTTCTACAAATAAAAACCAAACGAAAAATTGAAGTGTAAAATTTGGTTTAAAGCAATGTCTGAACAAATATCTAAATGTAAATACATTGCACTTGCCCCAGTTGTCTTCCAACCTGATAGTTTAATTGAATACCAAATTGCATAAGACGTCCTAAAACGAGCCCCGCTTTGCCGTGCAGTAACAAAAAGCTGAACTATTACAGTGGATATAATCAGGAATGAAACGACCATTTGTATTTAAGACAGCGACCTGGCTAATATAAAAACTATATCATATCAACTTAACTTATATATATTTCTCTTCTTTGTCCCTGTCAATGAAAACGCAAATGTCAGCTTGTATTTGACATGTACATGTCTATGCTCCATTTCGTTTGGGTCAGAGAACCTGTCGCTAATTAGGTCCTGGACAGACACATTCTTTAACTGTCCAGGCTTCGTCTGTGGATGATGATGAACACGACGAGGTTCAGAACGCCGCCGATGTTGGAGAATGTGGTCACAAAATGGAACACGGCTTGTGGTACGTTGTCTTCATCCACTAGAGCCCAGATACCATACATGGCCATGGCCCACCATTGGACAAAGAAGGCGACGACGAACAAAGACATGGCACGGGCGGCTCGATGAGATGCCCGCATTGCCGGCGGCATCGGTCCCATAGATACCTTTATGGCCTCTACCTGTTCGTGGATACGCTTCCATGTGAGCACGTACAGCACGATGTTGCTGAGTAAAACCAACAGCAGTGGTACGGTAGTAAAGAAGATGTTGGCATATTTGCCCTTGATTGCGTCAAAAAAGCAACTGAAATGGCGAGTACATAAAATGAAATTGATCTTAACATTGAATTTAATTTGAATTTAAATTAATCTTATTTTTGTCCTCGCATAGTATAACTACATCATACATCCCCATATCTGTTGGCCAAATATGACGGTAGTTTTTCGACTCGTTGTATCGATGTAAGGATAATTTGAGGTGTAGGTGTGGAATTATGCCAGGTGTTCACGACATGCTATTCACAATTAATATTACACTTAATCTGCTTAAGTGCAATCCGTCTCCAAAGTAAATGAGACTATTACTGAACATGCAAAACTAAGTCTTTATAAATGAACTTATCCAGATCTGCTTAATTCAAGGTACATACTACACCTTTCATATTATTTATTAAGACGGCGTGATGGCAACTTCTTTACACGGTTTGGACGATTGCGACTGACATTCAATAACTAACATGACACAAATTTCAGATTACTAATTCCGGAGTCAAAAATGCACACCTATTGCTAATTATGTTTCTTAACATGACTTTTGTAGCAATTTGTTAAACAGATTTTATTACTTTTTTAAGAACAAACAGACTACACGTGCATTTTGTGATTTGTTAGGTTCTGTTAAAATAGAACAAAAACAGCAGGTATGAACTTTAAGAATAGTGCAGTTTGTCATATTAAATGAAAGTTTAACTGAAAATAAAGGTTATAACCAACGGCCTATAATCGAATATATATATACACTTACAATGATCCGTTTGTACCTAACTGGCCAAATATACCAGCAAAGGTGGCACCAACCAAGGGCGCCCCAAAGGTCCAGGCCAGTAACTTCCAATCCCATTTTCCAAAGTTGATGTGCTTGTTGAAGTACATTAACATGAACGCGTTGATAGCCACAACATTCACCATCAAAGTCTGTGCAGTAATAAACTCAGCCAACATGAACCCATAAAACTCACAAAGTTCCTTCGGATGCACGTGGTCTCTTGCAATCACCATGTGAAGATGGTCCGTAAAATGGGCTGCGTTAAACAAGCCATCACAAGATGCCAAGTACACAACGAATCGCTCACTCTTTCTCCATGTGGTGAAGAAAAAATGAAAGTTTTGGCGCTTGAATGACAGCGTAATTGCAATAACTGCGCAAATAAAACTTATACAAATGCATGTCAACGCCGGAATGTGAATGGCCAAGAAAGTCCCTGCCTGCAACCCATACACGTCTAGATCGTATCCTGATTGAGGATCTGACTTATTTGCAGCCATTTCAATTTATATACTTTTCAATTCGAGCTGTTCTATCAGAATGTCAATAACATGTATGGGACGTGTTTCAAAGATAAGACGATAAATGGACGACCAATGATATTACATCTACCGGTTGTATTTTACCTTCCTGTGCTTGATTCATCAAAGCGTCCTAAAACAACCTAATCAAAGCAAAAGCGTACAAATCCTGGACAGGTTAGGCGTTTGCAGATCACTGATTGTTTCTACCGTTAAGCAAACGTTTGAGATAAAGCAATTTGACCGTAATGTTAAGCAGACCCGGAATGTATACCATCGAATGAGTGTTTGCTATTCGTAAATCTTATTTGTAAATAGACTACGAGATAACCTTACTAAGCAATGTCATTCGTTGAGCGCGTCTACAATAAACAAATAAGAAATGTTGTTTTACTATGTGTTTTGTGTGTGTTTAGTTGCGTTTCATTGCGAGTGTTAATTCTTAGTTCCTTAATGCCGCGCGCGTGGTAAGAAGTCGTTGCCATTTGTGGAATTTGTGTATACCAATGATCTAACCTGATTACAACTGTTTACAAGAAAAAATTTATGCAGAGCATCGAAGTCGTCGGAAAATAATGTAAAAATAAACTGTTGTAAACAGAGCTTTCAACAAAAGAAAATGTTTTCTCAATGCAGTTGCATATATGAGCCTTGATTTTTACATATTGATGACAACAATCTTATACGTCGGACCGACATTTACATTAATAATTAAGAGAACATTCAAAAAAATAAATCATCATCCAAATGAACCATCAATAAATTATTCTTGAAACGCAATAATTTACCCTTTAATACTCAAGAAATGTTTCCGAACTGTTGGTCTATTTTAGTCTGTGTCTTTCTTTGTCATTTTTTGGACATGACAATGTTAACTCGTACCGATATTATTTCTTATTATAGCTCACTTACTTTGTATGTACTTAGAGGTTGCATTTAAGTTGTTATTACTCGTCATTAAATGTAGACATGTGTAAAACCATATACAATATATCCCTCTGTTATCCATAGCACATCAATTTCAGTTGGAAACAAATTTAACTAGGTATTTATCTGTAAATTCATAATTTGCACATTTTACATCAGCACCGTATGACTGGTGTGTCTTTAATTCAAAATAGATGAAGAAAATCAACTACAGTACAATTAGCCTGTGTACCAATGTCGAACTGTCAGCTCATTTCTGTATTAAGTGCGCTAAAACATAGTTACAATAAAAAGTACAACCAAACAGTTGAAATCCTAACAAAACTGGAATGTCGAAAAAAAATACACATCTATCTATTAAAATGCATCTGTAGAAGTCTATGATTTTTAGGTGCAGACTGCCCGTGCAGATGAATTAGTGCAATCATATAATGTAAGAATCAACAATTGATAAAATTAAGATTTTATTTGTAATTTTTGTCACAATTCCTACGTTTATTTTATTTTGCTTTTTGCTGAAGTGGTAGTTGTTTAAGAAACAAAAGAAACCAAACACCATAATAGATATACAATAATGTGGTCATTTTACTGCTTAAACATAGCATAAACATAACCTTTAAAATGAGATCGCTTCTTAAAGCTGTCACATCACCCCATAGATGTTTCCCAAACCAATTATAAATACAAGAACAAGAAAGAGCTACGATGAGTGAGACATCCAACGCGCCGTCGAAAGCATTCGCTTTAAACAAGAAGAATACTATCCTGAGAACGAAACACTATCTTACACTGTCGATTATTTACATAAACATTTGACAGTAACGAACCATAACTCTGATGGGAAGTCGAGTATTTGCTGCTTTGTTTGTTATCTGCTACAGATGTATATACTAACTGCATTGCTAACATCGGTATACTTCTTTTGTTTAACATTACCTCGCCAAACAGCTGCGAATTCCTATAAATGCCAACTACGTTTTAATAATTGCAAGCTACACATTATTGTTGCAAGCAACAATGCTTCAAACGGAATACTCAGTTCTTTTCTCTAAAATGGTCTCACAGAACTGCTGCGATCTCCTGTTTTTGCCAGCAAAACAATCGCCCCAATAAAACATTGTCTTTCAAAAGAGGATCTCAATGACCCATTACGTTTCAGTGTCATGCATTAAAATAAATCAGTAAAGTATGCAACAGCAGCAACACCACCATCAGCAGCAGAAAAAAACAACAGAAAAAGCAAACGCAACAACAAAAACACAGTCTCAACCACCACGATCATCATAACCATCATCAACGAAGTAGTGGCGAAAACTAAAACAGAAAAATTAAACAGTTGGATGTGGTGCTGTAGATGAATTTATTACATTCTCATTTGTTTCTAATGCAGAATGTTTAGCTTCTATATTGTATTTCACAGTGTGAAACTTAGTGATTTGCTAATAGCTACGAGAAAAAACAATTATTAAAAAAGATGGTTTATTGTCGGGAGAGTAATCCTTCGTTATATTGGCTACCAGGTTCGACTGTGCTTTTTTACTAACGCCCATACAAAACCATGGCTTTGCTGTCATTTAGGCCAATAAATATTTCTCTAGGTTGATTAAATCCCCCTTTTATACGGATATGGTATTGGCCACGTTACAAATCACCGCGCGCATGCGTATGTTAATGTTTCTTCTAGTAGTATACGACCAGAAAATATTTGGATATGTATATAGGAATAAGAAGTCATTGACATTTCAATTTAAAATAAACTATGACCTTAAGACATATACCATTAAGATGGATTTTCACGTTTTACTTGTAAGTTTGTCATTTACATATTTGAAATAATTATAACAAAAACATGCAATAAGCACGTGAACATGACAGCATTATGTCGTAGGAATTTCGTATACGATTTAATATGATGATAAATTTGGCAACAATGGATGTTGTTCAGTCGCATATTTTAAGATACGGAGAAGATTGCTACAAATTATACATGCTACCATTTCCATGTATTGAGCATAATCAGTACTTAATAGATCCTCTCAACGACGTTTAAAACAACAAAAACAATTTATGCAGTTTTGCCAGAAACAACAATATGTCCGTTTTGAACGTTCCAGCATATACCACGAGTTTGCCGCGGACTCAAAGTTTTATTGACAGTGAAGCTAGCCGTCAGGCTCATGATGTAACCATATTTCTAAATAAACACCATACGAACTTTTTGCAATAATTCAATTTAACATTGAATGTGTTACTGTGCTACTGGCAGCTCGTCATTCTACCTTCCCGGGCTTGCAAAAGCAAAAGAAAAACGTAGTCGCAATTTGTTCGCAGTGCAGCAGACAATACGTCCTCAAAACCTCGCGCTGTCAGAGGTGTCATAAAGTTTTCTGTTGCATCGAAATAAGGAATCCAGGAACAATTTAACAATACATTAAAAAAGGATGGATGTGAGACATCCACAGTGCCGCAATGAGCATGATCTTAAAAGTAAACGAACACATTAACAGGGAAGTTCGGTTTCTAAATAAAGGCAAAAATACTGAATGATAATTGTTAAATGATTTCCTCGTGCTCAGTCTCGATTAACACGATGATACCGAGAAACCGGGATGATCTAGGGAAAAAGGCGGTCTTGTTTACCTAATTTTTCCGTTATTAATTGATAAAAAGGTAAATAAGAAAAGGTCCTATCATAATTTTAAATTTTATCTACCAATAGACAAAGGCAAACAAGGTAAATGCAAATGTGACAAAAACACAGAGACGAGACATAACACACATAAAGAAAAACCATCAGTTACCGCCTTGGAACGGTCAATCGGCAAAAGGGCCAACTGGGGTGCTTAAACCTGGTTTGTGGAGCGCTCCAACCTCACACTTCCTGAAGGTTTTGATTTTGCTTTTAATAAAAGATAAAAAGAAAATGCAAATGTGACTAATTGGGACAAATGTCGCTTTATGCATTTCGAGCCTAGCTTTTAAACCAACATAAAATAAAAATGTTTTGCCTAACTACTCAGACATGAAATTTGCAGAAAGTTGCTTGCCATATTCTAACCCATAATGCTACAATATTTACAACTAATCCTATAGTCCTAGCCATTTGTTAACAACTATATGCACAAGTTACTCGTCACATCTCTTACCAATTAGTAGCAAATAATGCAGATCCTGATTACCATAATAAGAATATATGACAAAGTCCTATGAGCATTGCAACATATACCAACATCGGAAAAGGCACAGAACAAAGGTATTTCACATGCAAGCCAAGCGAAAAGTAAGAACAAATTTGTGATGGGTCATTTAACGAAAAGAGCAAACCCGACAGTTACCGCATTGGAACGGTCAGTCGGCAATATGGACCGACCGGGGTGCTTAAACCGGTTTTACAGAGCTCTAACCTCGCACTTCCTGACGAGTTTCTCATATGCAAGCAATGAAAGAAAAACGATCTATTTGAAAACAAAATGTCCATGCGCTGATATTTTCAATACGTTATGACGAAAATAGTGACGTCATTGAAAAAAAATATCCACATAGTGTTTAGAAAATAATATGGTATTATTTCGATTTGAAAAACTACACGAAAATGGTTGACTATACATTTATTCTCCGTTAAGTGAGACCACTGGATAAAACACCTGTCTTGGGCCATTATTCTGAAGACATCGTTTTAAAATGCTGTGGAAAGTTATTTTGATTAACAAATATATGCTAATAAAAACAATTTCCTCAAGAAGAGACTTTTGTTTCAAGTAGAAACAAATGGATTCTAGGTTGAATATGGGTCCAATTTCACAAATTTGCCATGTCCCCACGTTAGTTTAATTTTTTTCTTCTATCGTAATTTTTATATTTTTGGAGATTCTCAAAAAAATATTGTTATTTATTTCTCCAAAATGATTTATGCAATCAATTTAAACAAGGTTTTGATAATAAACCTCGATTTATCTGGCACCATTCTAGTTCTACAGATGTCTCCAAATCATGCAACAGATACGTTACAGAATTTTAAACATCTGCATTTTTCAACAAAATTTCATTAGAAATAAACCATGAAGTGCAACAGAAGCCAAAAGTGGGTACAGTTTGACTTCAACTATGATTTAATTGCACAGAATTAAGCTTTTAAAACTATATCATATTTTTTCATGATTTTTTAAATTAGAATATAATTACAATGGTAAAACAGTGTAACGTATCTGTTGAAATTTTAAGTACTATTACATTTGCTTAAAATTCACATTTGATGTAAAGCAAATACCGTTGCCGTTTTTTACCTCTGACAAATAGAGATTTCATTAAAAATCTGTCTGTACGAAGAAGAAAACATTTTAGATTGACAAATACGTGATGAACAGAAACGTTACCAGTTTCAGGATTTAAATTTCCCGCCTGCTTACGTCAACGAATTGTGTGCTCACATAACGCATAGATGACGTAATATGCAAGCACTCATCATTCCAACGGCATGGCGCCATAAACACAACTGTCAACGGAACTGTCCACAAATTTTTGGTAAGTTGACTGCCAAAGTTATATGTGATTGTAGCTTAAAATGTTATTTTGACGTCCTTTTTGTCGTTAGTGTTTCCATAGCAATTGTAATTCACAAATGACAATACAAACAGCAAATAATGGATATATATTCTCATATGCAGACCATGTAATGTCTTGTAAACACAGCTCACGTATCTGTTACGGAAAAGTAACGTATTTGTTCATTTGAATATTTACATATAATCTTAAATTTACAAATGAAAAATATACTTATAACACATTATTCTAATAATTATTTATATATTCTTTAATTTCCAAAACAAAACACATCTCTCTATCAGTAGTACTTGCTCTTTTTGACATGATGTGGTAACGTATCTGTTTAAGAACAACGGGTGAAAAATGAAAACATAATACTAGTATTATTAGACACAGTTATAAAAAATATACACACAAAGAATAGAAGTAAACAAACATTAAAAATTCGAATACCTGCATCAGATATCAACACACATTAATTTAAAAAAGCAGAAAAGGTTGTAGGTTATGGTCACGTATCTATTGTTTCTTAAATGTTTTCGAGCTTTAGAAAGTAAACAAAATTATAAGCTCATGGACATGTCAGCAATTACAAAAGTATACTAAATACTTGATTTATCTTGTTTGCGTGTAAACGACATTCTAAATAGTAAGAATGCATCACAAGTTTATTGGTAACGGATCTGTTTTATACAGAACAGTCACGAAGAAAACATCCCAAATCTATATTCTTTTAATTCGAAATGAATTACTTTAAGGCTAACGACCGCAATTATTGATCTATGCATACAAATAAAAACTAAAACTTATTTAAAGACATCAAAATATATTCACAACCACTACAATAAACATACGTCATAGTAACGTAGTATCTATTAACAATTCAACGATTGGTTAAGCCACTTTATATATTTATTTATATTAACATCAATGTCAAAACAGTGACAATTAATGATTGTCGTTTGTTTTTTTCAGGTAAAATGGCAAAAGCAAGGGCCGAAATTCAGAAGGCCTACAGAGAGAGGAAAAAACAGAATGACCCCATCTACAAGGATAAAGAACGAAAGAGGGCAGCATCATACCATGTTCCCGCGGCAGAATTGTCCAGCAAAAAACGTGCTAAAAGAAACGAGAAGAACCGAGAGTATTGTCAGATTTATAGATTAAAAAGAAGGGACTGTTGACCTCAGATGAAAATATAAATAGATCTATGGAAGAGGAAACTCAGTCCAATAAAATATCAATCATCATCCTGTTCAGTGAAAGCAAACTCATCTAGAACCATACCATCTTGTCATGACCAGCAAATGCCATCATCAAGTACTCAAACACGACGAAATCCTGATAAACTTTTGGTATGATGGCCTTTTGGAAATAAAGATCGAAGATCAACTACTAAACGAAGATCAAAAGCTTTAAAACAAGCTCACTACAAAATCAAAGGACTACAAGATAAGGTCAGAACAAAAGAAAAAAGTAGTTAAGCGTCTGCAGAAGCGTCTCTTTCGACAGGCTAAAACATCTAAGAAGATAACAGCCCCAGAGACACCGGAAAAGGACAAAATTATGGATCCAAACGATATGACACCACGCACAAAAACAACACATGACATCAGATCTGTAGGGTTAAGCCCAAAATCTCTCCCAAAGTCGATAGTCATGGATTTGGAAATTGGAAATTTTCTTGTAAAAGAAATAAATGATTCACTAAAGGAGAACAAAACACATAAAGAAAAAAAGATAGTTAAAAGCGTGGTATCAGGACCTACCATCAAAAAGTACGGTCACAGTCGAAGATGTGGGAAATTGTTTGGTGCACGTCGAGGCAAAGGAATAAATGCATAGAAACGTAAAATTATTGAAATTAAAAAGCGTTCACGTAGGGAGCATCTTAGACTACATCTTAAAACCAAAGTACTAGATTTTTGGAGAGAGATGATGTCAGTAGAATGATGCCCGGGGAACAAGATGTCACGGCCAGCACCAATGGATCAAAACAACAAACAAGAATTTTATGTGATTACCTTCAAAATGTTCACGACAAATTTCTGTCAGAAAACCCTGACATTAAAATGTCCTTTTCATATTTTTGTAAACTACGACCAAGACACATCAAACTGACCTCACTATTATCCAGAAACACATGCTTATGCACCAGGCATCAGAATATGGCTCTTAAGCTGAAGACATTGATTGTCAGTGGAGTTATAATATCACCTAACCCAGAGGTCGTATCTAGGACTGTTTCACATGAAAATTTTGAACAGATGTTGGTAAACATTAGGGATGGAAACGTTCAGTTCGAAGAATGGCGTCGACTTGATTTTGAAGGAAAGAAGAAGATGAGAATAGTTCCATGCAACAGAAGACA
The DNA here is from genome assembly GCA_007844125.1 of Sinonovacula constricta. Taxonomy (NCBI): domain Eukaryota; kingdom Metazoa; phylum Mollusca; class Bivalvia; order Cardiida; family Solecurtidae; genus Sinonovacula; species Sinonovacula constricta. Next base: position 53,303,677 of record CM017558.1, read on the forward strand.
GACAGAATTTTATCCGCAAAGTAACGAAGAATACGAACAGTTCTTAGGTCATGTCGAAAGGGTAAAACATCAGTACAAAGCACTTTTACAATTGAAGGAGACGTTGCCAGCTGGTCACATCATCGTCCAGATGGATTTTGCGGAAATTTCACCTGCCAGGCGTTAGATGAAATACAGTCAGCGTATTGGAACGCAACTAGTGTCACTCTACATTTAGTTGTAGCCTATCATAGGGATGAGAACAGAGATCTTGAACACAGAAACTGTGTGTTTGTATCAAACGTCAATAATCACAATGTAACTGCTGTTCTTGCCATACTACGCAAACTTACCGTAGCTGTAAAGGAGACATTCACCTGACGCAACTATGATCCACTATTGGACAGATAGTCCTTCATCACAGTACCGCAACAGGTATATCTTCAATCTACTTCTACATCACGAGAACCTTTTCGGAGTTAAGGCCCGATGGAATTTTTTCGAGTCCGGTCATGAGAAGGGTCCCTGTGATGGGACTGGAGGTGCTTGCAAGCGCATGGCAAGTGAGGCGGTACGTCAAGGGAAGGCTACTATTCAAGACGGCTCTGATTTCTTCAAGTGGGCAAGTCAGAATGAAAAGTCCATTAGATATATATTCTACGACCAGCATGAATATGTCTCAGCAGGGGTATTCCTATCAACAATTCCGACAAAAACAGTTATCGGTACTATGAAATTCCATGCAGTTTGTCCGATAGGAGCTGATTTATTACTGACCAGAAATGTGTCATGCTATTGCGATGGCTGTATAACAGGCAATGTTCTGCAATGACTGGGACAGGCATACCCTCCGCTGGATATTACCTGCAACTTCAACTATAACTGACCATGATGAAAACAGCGAGCACGTTGAAGAAGTTACAAATGATAACCAAGCTCTAGATGACCAGAATTCCGTTTTATTTGCTCCGCTGTCTGTTGATTCGTTCGTAGTGGCTAAGGTAGACAGTGATTGGTATGTTGGTAAAGTTCTCAAAGTGGACGACGAGGATGAGGATGCGTACATCTCCTTCATGACTAAGAGGGACATGATAGGGAAAATTCATCTTCAATGGCCTGCACACGACGACAATTTTTGGGTTTATTTTAAAGATATCTTGGTCCAAGTAAATGAGCCAAAATCAGTAGGAAGATCTAGAAGATTTTTTGAATTCCACGAGGATGATATTGCAAAAATCCAAGCATTGTGAAGTTAATGAACAGATACGTTACTTTTTTTAGTTCCCAGAACTGTTAAATTGTGTTACATTATTTTATTATTTGTTGATATATGTTGTATCAGGAAGGTACAAATTCATTAAAAATTAATTTAATTCAGGCTTTCACATTTTTTTATCATTTGATTTTTTTCAACAGATACGTGACTTTTGTAACAACTCAATTGAATAGTTTTTAGTTTTTAAAAAATATGAAGGGGCAAATTAAAACATAAAATAATGACAAACTTACTAGTACATCGCAATGTTTGTGATTTCAGTAGTTTTAAGTGCAATTGTCTCATTTTTTATTCAGTAGAAGGAAAGAATAGCATGTGTTTGTTTTATTTTCGGTTGTTAACTTCAAGATCTAATGTTTGAAATGGAAACAATATAACAAGCAATGCTTAAAATTGTAAAAAAGCATTGAACTATGTTCCCGATCATGTCTGATTAAACTTCAAAATCTTATTTTGGATATACCTGAAGAAATTTCAGAAAAACGACTACCTGCTAAGTGTAGCCACTTTGTATCTGAAAACTATAATAGTTAGGTATCATTATTATTCATACTAACACAAATTTTGTTAGGTTTCATTTTTTCCATTTTTTATTCCCGTGTGGTTCAACTTAACGGATAATCAATGTAAAAATAAAAATAACTTTCTGAATCATGAACAAACATGACCAGAGACGAATAAATGGTTGTAGCATCCTGTTCATGTGAAGATGGAATTGAAGAACCAAAGTTCAATGTCCATCAAATGAAGTAAACGTAACAATCCTTATAGGATGAATTAAATGACAACATAGATTACATGCACGGGGAAATTTTTTACGACCGCCACACTGCACAAAGTAACATTGTTGTGATCATGAATAAGAATATATGACAAAGTCCTATGAGCATTGCAACATATACCAAACTCCGAAAAGGCAAAGAACTAAGGTATTTCACATGCAGGCCAAGCGAAAAGTAAGAACAAATTTGTGATGAGTCATTTGTGATATCACATCAGAGGGAAGCTGTCTGATCTGGATCTGCCCTGTTTGCCTAAAACTGAACACGAGTTTAAAACCAATTTGTACTCCAGTTAAATATTGGGATGATTTTTACTTCAATATTGTAAATTATTCAAATTTAGATGGCGATTCATCACTGGCTGTATCCTAATGCACTAATGTTGAAGAATTCAATGCCAGAACTATGTTAGAACTATGTTTAAAACTGCTAAATTGTAACAAGGCCTTAAATTCCACAATTTTATAAAGGCGATTCTTGTGCTGTATTATTTAAGTGCTTCTAATTATTATAGCAGTAGCACTGTGAACATAGATTAAAACAGTTATTGTTTTGATACTTATCTCAATTTTATTGACGATGGTAACCATTTTGAATTCTTCGGTCTACTTCATTGCTTCTGGACCCGTGTACAGTCAAGAATTACCATTGCTTATGAATTACACTAGGACTTTGCGACTACATGAAACCAGTGACTTAAAGCCATACTTATAGACAGTCACTATTTTGGTCTTGTCCCTTGATTTCTTCGAACGTGCCCTATATAGCTGAGGCACATTGAGCAGTCTCCGTTGCCCTTATGGGTAGATTTCAGATATTCTCAGTTATACTACTAACCCCGAGTAGACGAATCATCGGTCTTTTGACTTTTTACTTAAGGATCTCGTTAATGTTAAAACCATTCACAATACTGATTTTTTTTTCTTTAATTCGAATGACGTTTTTTGTTGTCATATTCTTAATTTTTGTTTTAAACATTAATATTTGATCTTTCTTAAAGGTCACCAACAATTCTGTTAAATAGCGGTATGAGACCATCTGAATTCCGATTACATCATAAACCAAACGTGCATTATTAACGTTTCCAAGTTGCACTGAGCAAAATTCCTGTTCTCCAATGCATAGCGCCTATTTCCAACATTTATTGAATCTTGTGAACAAGAACAGTTTTATAAAGCGGTGAGTGGCATGGCAACATGCGAACCTGAATAGTTCATGACCAAGAACAGTTGTATAAAGCGGTGAGTTGCATGGGTACACGCGAAGCTGAAGAGCTCATGACCTAGAACAGTTGTATAAAGCGTTGAGTGGCATGGCAACACGCGAAGCTGAATAGCTCATGGCCTAGAACAGTTGTATAAAGCGGTGAGTGGCATGGCAACACGCGAAGCTGAAAAGTTACTAACCTAAACAGTTTTATAAAGCGGTGAGTCGCATGGCAACACGCAAAGCTGAAGAGCTCATGACATAGAACAGTTATAAATGTCAAAGTAAAAAAGTAGGAAGAAAAAAAATGACCATACGTGCCCTCAACCCCCAGTTTTTTTTATTTATTTTGACCCTGATTTTGATACATTTCAATGGGAGGTGCAGCACTGCATTTACTCTACCAAACATTCCAACGCTACCAGGAAGTTTACTATACACAGGTCGTCAATGAAGTGTTGTTGTATGAACTAGCCCATATATATTGGCAAAACGAAATTATAAAGAGCGTCCCCCTTATAACTAGATTTATGTGTACCACAAACAGAACGAATGTAAGAGCTTACCCTTGGGAGACATGATTTTTACAGGGTTGTTATGCGATCAAGTGTTTTACGATCATTTTAAACCTATACAAATATTACAGACAGTAAGACGCTACAGCGGAGGCGGCAAATTGCGTCCATTTGGATGTCGGAGATGGCAGGAAGACAGTTGTGTACGCCGGGATGTCGGAGATAGAAGTAGACAGATTGTGTACACCGGGATGTCGGAGATGAAAGGAGACTGGAAATAGGAGGAGAAAGATTGTGTACACCGGGATGTCGGAGATGGAAGTAGACATATTGTGTACACCGGGATGTCGGAGATTGAGAGGAGACCGGAGATAGAAAGAGACAGATTGTGTACACTAGGCGGGATGTCGGAGATGTTAGGAGATAGATTGTGCCCACCGGGATGTCGGGCATAGAAGGAGACATATTGTTAATACTGGGATGTCAGAGATGGAAGGAGACAGATTGTATACAATGAGATATCGGAGATGGAAAAAGTCATATTGTGTACACTGGGAAGCCGGAGATGGAATGAGACAGATTGTGTACACTGGGATGCCGGAGATGGAATGAGACAGATTGTGTACACTGGGATGCCGGAGATGGAATGAGACAGATTGTGTACACTGGGATGCCGGAGATGGAAGGAAAGATTGAGTACACTGGAATGTCGGAGATGGAAGGAGACAGATTGTGTACAATGAGATATCGATGACGGAAGAAGTCATATTGTGTACACTGGGATGCCGGGGATGGAATGAGACAGATTGTGTACACTGGGATGCATTTCGGCATGTAACTGCTCTGTCTACATAAGCTACAGATGCATAAAAATGGTACTTTTTGGATAAAATGATAAAATTCAGTTACTTATACGAAACAGATATATGTCGCAAAATAAATTGCAAACACTTAATGTTTGATTTAAAAACGAATTGTTACCCGCAATGTCTACGGGATAATGATATATTGGCCGTACAATGGTATTTTGCAAAATTTTGGTTTAGAATCGCATACGAAAAATGAGAATTGTCAATCTTGATGGGTTCAAACAAATTTAGGTCAGCGAGAAATACAATACGAATGAGAGAAAAACACCTCTTACGAATTTGACATTCAATTGAATATTATCATAAATATCTTTTATTTACCGTCGTTTTCTTCACACTCTATAACGAAATAAAGCCATATCTCGTGTGATGTTCAATGTGGTATCCTAATCATTGATCTAGACATAAGTCATCCAAACATGAAAGTAAATCTTTGCAATTTCCAAAGGTCTTAAATAAATTTTCTTGTTCATTGCAGAGAATTGTGTGAGTATTGTCAAATTGCACATCAAATAAGTGCATAATTGGACAATTCCTATCTCTGCGTAAGAATAAGTTAGCTTAATTTGAAACTTGCATATTCGATTCTGAATAAAATGAGTTATTTAAACAGAGTGACTTCAGAGCCTATAATTGCAAACTAGATTGGCGTCGGCATCTGTAATTTGCAGAATTTGCAACAACTTCTGAATTAAGGTTTAGAAAAATTATAAATTTTACGTTAAGTATTAAATGGCTTGCATATAGTCTTAAGAGGGGACCAAAACAAAACTAAAGAATACAAGATGGTAAGAATCATGCCTAAGCAGCATCAAGCTCAGGCTTATATGTTTTCTTTTAATACAATAAGATAAAAGGGGTGTTGTACACAATAAAATATACAAAACATACAATATTTTGATATAGATACACCAGAATCGTACAAATTGTACTCGCCACAATCAGGTAAAATATCTCTGCAAGTAAAATATCTCTGCAAGATAAAACAAGGCGGTAACTGATGGTTTTTCTTTATGTATGTTATGTCTCGTCTCTGTGTTTATTTGTTTTTCACATTTGCATTTACCTTGTTTGCCTTTATCTACGTGTAGATAAAATTTAAATATCTGTTAGAGTTTTGATAGGACCTTTTCTTATTTACCTATGATAATCGATGATTACATGTTTATTATGGAAAATTTTCTTAATATGATCACATTAGCTTATATTGCTTATTGTACATAACAAAATAATGTTGTTGTGTTGTTGTTGATGTTGTTGTCATCTCCTACACTTGTGTTTTGTATTTAGTGCGATAAGTACTGCTTTTAACAGGAAGCTGTCGACTTAAAAGTTTAAGATTAGTCATGTCACTAACGCAGCGAACAGTAGCTCTATTTACTTCCGTGATTTGATACAAAACAAAAGGCGAGTTACTGTTAAAATCTTGCAGCAGAACAAAGTCATGAAATGTTGACTATCAAGATGCAAATATGATTCATACTATGCAAATCTTATAGAAGTACGCATTTATAAATACACGCCCTCCCCTTTGGCTCGAAAGAACACAGTATCCGTACAGTTATAGTATGTAACCAGTAACGGGCGCTAGTGACGTACTCTCTTTTTGAACCTCAACCGTTACACCTTCTACTTATGTCCACTGCATGGAAAAAGGAGTTGTAAAGTTTGAGAAGGTAGGGTTCAGCTAACACTTAAATGAAGTACAGAATATAAATATATATATATATATATCGTAATTCATCGTGATTCAACACATGTTTAATGTTTATGCGAAAAATAATAAAAAATGCGCATTTTGCCAACTGCGACTTAGTCGCTTTAACGTAAATGTATATGATACTTTAAAATTGTGATTCGATTTGGCTAAATGAGCTTTGTTCCAAGAACTGGCTTTACCGGCTTTATGACAGTAAAGAAGTCACTAATCCTATCATAACTCCATAGACCAATATACACAACACACAGAAATGTGATAACAATTGAAACAATTTATTTAAAAATGCTGTTTTAACATGTTAAACGAATAGTCTACAAGAAATATCACTCAAATTGGCATATTTAACAAAAAGCAATGACCCTATAGGCTGATTCTCGCTTGTCAGAGGCAAATGGTTAACAAAGGAGAGAAAAAATAAAGGGAATATCTGAGCATATTTCTTTATTTTATTGCCAAGAACAATGTCTGAACATAGAAAATTAACAAAAAAAAAAATGATTGTAAAAGGGGGTTAGATTATCTGTCATATTCGATGAAAATGTTTGGTTTTTCATGGTCACGTACATGATGCTCAAACACAGGGGGTGCCTGTTGCAGCCTTGGATTATAAGAAGTACTGAGAATATCAGGATGCCCCCTTTCCTACATCGTTTCAAGTGTTTATCCTTAGAAACTATTAGTGGTTGACTTGGTTAATGTCTAGCCAGTTGAAATATCATTAACCCAAATCCATAGTTCACTGGACGTTAAGAGTTCAGGTCGACAGTATACCTCATGTCAGCTCATGTAACACCATAGTACCTGTTAATGCACTCCCAATGAATGGTGTAAAGTAATGTAGATGTATTGAGCTAATAAACTGACACAAATTTCCAAAGTTATTTTCGAGTTTTTTCCTTCATCCTCCCTTACCAAGTATAGTAACGTACATGATCCAGTCCGGTAACGGTAATGATGGTTCACAGTTGTCCCGTTTTTTAGCTTGCATATTGATTATTATTAGTTGAAACGAACATGAAACTTTATAAAACTTTAAACAATAACCTATAAGAACATAAAATTAGAACAAATGCTTTAAGTGAACATCTAGATAACACATAAGTCGGTTAATTTGTCATTTTAGCACGATTTCTGAACAAATTGTATTCCATGACATCCTAAAACTGTATGTTGAGGTGATATCTATGAAGGATATGTCGTGAAACAGTCAGTTGCCCTGAGGAACCCTTCGTTTTCATAATGAATTCACAGCAAATTGTCCCAAAACAATTTCAGAGCTAGTATAACGCAAATGACGGCAATTACTCGGGCAATGTTGTAACACTGCTTCATAGCCCAAGCATGACCTCAACCTTTCTCCATGCATCCTTGTCGACTTCAACATGGCGTGAGTTGTTCTTTTTTACATTCGTTGGAGGAGGTATACTCGGCAAGAGAACATCTGCACGACTCTACCAGATACAATCTTCCTTTTGGCCAGAAGAATCTATTTTCGCCTGCACTTGTCATCACATTAACTTCAACTTCATTATCCTCGTCATCGATCGCCCTCACAATTCCCGGGTATGGAAGGTCATCGTACCGTATAATGCACCATCCGCCAATTGATACCACATCTGCAAGTTTGTCCTTGTGTAGTGGTGGAGCCTGGTCTAGGTTGTTCTCAGATGTGGAAGGGTCTGGTGGGTTCTACTCTGCAGCTGGGGCGGTTGTCGGCAGGGTGGGTTGGTTCTGCTCAGCAGTTTCTAGTGTTTCCGCAGGTGCAGTTCTCGTAGCCCTTTCCATCCATCCCTCGCAGCCGCATACCATTACGCCATTGCTAAAACAGCTATCACAGTAGCATGATAATTCACGTACCATGATATGGCCCATACCTTTACCCACAACGCTATGTAACTTCATTGTACTAGGAATAGTCTTGATTGTGCATCTATTTTCGTTTGTTTTCATGGTGTTGGACATGGCTGATACGTCCTTTTTGCTGATGAAAAGAAATTTCATTTTTGAGGAGTCCTCCAGGGTATGCGCCCAGGCAATGAAGTCTTCTGCATCTTGGATAATGGCTGCATTCCGTTTTACTGCGTCATCTGCAAGGCGCTTTATGGTGCCACCCACGCCGTCACATGGGCCCTTCCCGTGGCCTGCTTCAAAGTAGTTCCACGTGGCAGGACACCCAAACATCTCCTGATGGCAACTGATAGTATTGTAGTAGTGTGGATATTTTGTATTTGTTGTATTTAGTTTAGTATTTTCATATTATTCATGAAAATATAATTTAGTGTAGTACATGCATGTATTCATAATTTAGTGTAGTGCCTTTTTAGACAAAGTAGTAATCATCCGGGTATTTTAGCACACGAGCAGCTCGTGTTTGTTTAGTTCGGTACAGAGTGGTCTGACACGTTGTCAGTTACTCGCTAGCCGTTGTAAGGGTAAGTTTGGTTTTCTTATCGACTTGGGTGTGGTTGGTTTACTTTAAATATCTGGTTCTTGTTGAAGCTTATTTCTGTTTTCTAAAGTTATCAGGTATAAATACAGTTTATTAATTAGATACGTTTGTTAAATGGTTTGATATTCCATTTGAGTAATGGTGTTGTATTTGGCAAATTTTGGACTGACATGACTGACTGTACTTAAAGCTCAAATAAACAATTTGTATTAATTTATGTTAATATTAACAACTATCTTTAATTGCATGATTGTTGCAGCTTAATCCACGTAAGGCCGTTGGTTGAAAGAGAATTGGAACCCATATGTCACGAGACCCATAGTCTCTGTAAGTGTATTTCACAATGAATTGATACAATATTTTAGTTTACATGTATTTACTTTTAATATTCACATAATCATGTTTTAAAGTATATCCTGGAGCATATTGCTAGATACTTATTTAAGCGTCATATTTAAGGAATCTTGTGCTGTACTTAAAAAGGTAAAATTGTGTTACTATATATTGGCAATTGACGCTAAATGTTGGTTTAATAGGACAGACTATGGTTGAACTATATTGTGTGTATTTCCTATTATAAATCACTAAGATATTGTATAATGTATATTGTATAATTCCTATATAATACACGTGTGTAATAATTATATATGTAATATGTTGCAGGACGATTATTATAATATAGAGATCGCAAGGGTTGTTATTCACTCACCCCTTTATATAAGCGAGTAACATTTGGAGCCCCCAGTGTGTTGGTGTAGACAGAGCAAGTCAGAGCGGCAGCTCAGTGAGGCGTGGAGACTGGCCAGTGGAGCAGAGTGGACAGTGGAGGTGTGGTAGCGTGGTGACGTAACACAGGTGATAGACTGGGTCGACCGTGTTATGTGTAGAGTGCCGTGTCTAGACAGGAGGTGTCGCTAGGCGATTGACAGTTGTAAGGTAGCAGGTGCAGTTGTTTTTTTGTTTTGTTTCTACTTTAAGGTACCTAACCATAATTCATCATAACTTATCATCAGTGTGTTATCCATTGGATCATCGACGCTTTTATCAACGCTGGATATCTGGAACATTTAGACATTTAATGAAGGAACTGACATTTACATAAAGGTTATTTCAATTATTTTTGTGTGTGTATTATTGGGTACTTGTTTAAAATTTTAATTGCTTTAATTTGTTTTAATTGTATCTGATATCGTAGAATTAACAATTTTAATTTGTGTGCTTTATTGTCAAGTGAGGGTAAGATGCACAAAATTACACATACATATAATTCACTTTAAAATCACATAAAAGTTCTTGGATGCACATTATTCACTTTAACTTCTTTCTACTGCACTGTCTCTTTTTAACATTTAACACTGATAAGACACTCAGCAACAGTACATACATTGACGGATTGACACTGTGGTATTGATATTGGTTCATAAGGAGGATTTTGAGAAAGTTTTGTGTTGTTTTTGTATTAGTCACCATATTTGAAGGGTAGATCTAGTAGTTGAGGTAGTTCTTTCTCTTACTAGGTAGTTAGTTGATATATTGGTCTTACCGTGATAGTATATAAGAATACCCCCTCTCTTACTTGAAAAGTTGTTGGACATTTTTTTTAATTGTAAATAATCTTTTATTTGAACTATTTTTATTAAATGGTTGTAAACTCAAAGAATAATGGCAAGTATTTCAGAGTCAGACAAAGCATTGTTAGAAGCAGTCAAAAGTGCTAAGCTGGAGTCGGCTGATGACTTTCACACCTACATGAAGGAAACAACGCCCAAAACATCGACAATCCACGGTGCCACACAGATACCAAGGATATCGATCTTCTACGGTGAAGCAGGTAAGGGTGAAGTTTCTTTTCCAACTTGGAAGTATGAGGTTAGATGCTTAATAAGTGAATGCACGTACTCGCCAGAACAAATCCTTCTTGGCATTAGGCGCTCTTGCAAAGGCGAGTCGGCAAATATTCTTAGAAGGCTTGGAACTAAAGCAAAACTCCAGGACATATTAGATAAATTTGAAAGTACATACAGACACGTTGAGACTCGTGAATCATTGCTAAAACAGTTTTATGCTTGCCAACAAAAAGTGTCTGAAAATGTAACAGAATACGCAGCAAGACTTGAGGAAATATATTCCATTGCTTGCGATCAGGGTTCATTTCCATCTTTTAAATCTAGGGAACACATTTTGAAGAATGTCTTTTACCAGGGATTACAACGTCCATTAAAACAAATGTGTACTTTTAAATTCGAAACTTGCCATGACTATGACAACTTCAAAATGGAAGTTCGTAAAATTGAGTCAGAATGTGAAACTGAGCTTAAAAAATCAAATGTATGCCAAAATGCTAGTTTTAAGAATAATCAAAGTACGGCAGGTGCTGATAGCTCTCAGTTCAAAGAGTTAAAGGGAATGCTTGAACAGCTGAACAGTAGGATAGATAAGATTGAGAGAAACCAGAGTTCACAGAATTATTTTGTGGGACAGCAACGCCAATTTGATAGGGCGTTTGTTACATCAGAGGGTTACAATACTAGAGGACGTGGTCAATCAGTCAGAGGTCGTGGAAATGTACGAATGTCTACATCTCGACCGATTGCTGGCAATGCGTTTAAGCCGACAAACAGTGAATGCTTTAAATGCAATGAACGTGGTCATTTCTCCAGAAACTGTCCCAATGTTGATAGGATTTGTTTCAAGTGCAACGAAAAAGGTCACCTTGCACGCACTTGCCCAAACTAATCAGTGTCTGTGCCGAGGGTCGTGTTACGGACACTAGTTACAGAAAAGACCCAAGCTTAATTGGAGAACCCACAGAGGTCAACATTGAGTGCAATGGCGAGTCTTCAAAAGCATTATGTGACACAGGGTCATGTGTTTCAACAGTTTCAAACACATTTTATAAAAACAAGTTGTCATCATTAGAATTGCACGAAGTAGGTAACCTTTTGAAAATTGAGTGTGCTGATGGTAACGTTTTACCCTACAATGGTTACATTGAAGTGCCAATCAAAGTAGAAGGTATACCAAACTCGAAAGAAGTTGTTTGTTTGCTACTAGTTGTACCAGATACAGAGTACAACGGCAAAGTTCCCATTTTGCTAGGCACAAACATTTTAAACCATTTCATGGAAGAAGGGTTAGAATATTATGGCAATAACTTCTTAAGAAAAGCTGGATTGCACCACCAGTGGTACACTACTTTTAATTGCCTCATATTGAGAAAAAAAGCACTAAAAAGGAACAATTACTGTTTGTCAATGGTCAAATCTGCAGAAACAGACACAGTTACAATTGGCCCAAATCAGACAATAACTTTAAAATGTATTACTGACAAAGAGTTGTTTCACTCCCATACCACTGTTATGATTCAAGACTCAAAAAGGTCATCTATCCCTGCATTTGTTGACATTACCCCAAGTTTGTATAACTATAGTGGTCAAAGACGTAACTTGTATGTTACATTGTCAAACATCACAACAAATACAGTAAATGTCGCACCTAAAGCAATTATTGGTGAACTACAGTTGGTAGATGTAGATAGCAGGTTACTTGAAACTGATGACGATTCAGATGATGATCCATTAAAGTCAGTTAATATTGCAGAAAGTTTGTCGGAAGAACAAAGGGTGGAACTGATTAAACTCTTAGAAAGCCAGAAGACAGTATTTTCAAAAGGGGAAACTGACATTGGTACATGTAGTATCATGAAACATAGGATTGAGCTGTTAGATGAACGGCCTTTCAAACAAAGGCATCGGAGAATACCTCCTGCAATGGTAGATGAGGTTAGAAAGCACATTGAAGATCTTTTAGCTAGCAATGTCATCCGAAAATCAAAATCACCATGGGCATCTGCAGTAGTTCTTGTACGCAAAAAGTCAGGCAAATTAAGAATGTGTGTTGACTACAGGGCATTAAACATTCGCACAGTTAGTGATTCATACGCACTTCCAAGACCAGAAGACATTTTTGATTGCTTATATGGCTCATCTTGGTACTCGACCATCGATATGAAACATGGTTACTATCAGATTGATGTCGAGGAAGAGCATAAAGAACGAACTGCCTTTACACTAGGACCATTAGGTTTTTATGAGTTCGAAAAACTTCCCCAGGGGTTAAAAAATTCACCTTCAACATATCAAAGGGTTATGGAAGAGTGTTTAGGCGAGTTGAATATGAAAATTTGTATAATCTATTTGGATGATTTGGTCATTTTTAGCAAGACATATGAAGAACACTTAGAAAGGCTCAAACTTGTTTTAGGTAGATTAGAAGATTGTGGGTTAAAATTGTCCCCTGAAAAGTGCTATTTCATGCAGAAAGAGGTAACATTTCTAGGACACGTAGTCAGTGCAGAAGGTTTGAAAACAGATCCTAGCAAAATAGAAAAAATTAAGAACTATCCAAGACCTGAAAATGCTGAAGAGTTGAGGTCATTTCTCGCTTTCTGCAGCTATTACAGAAAGTTTGTTAAAAACTTTTCAAAGGTCACGCAGCCGTTAGCTAGTTTGTTACCGCCAACTACCCCAAAGAAAAGGTCAAAAGTAGACGCAGTTTGGCAATGGGGAGAAGAGCAAGAACGGACGTTCATGCTATTAAAAGAGATTTTGACAAATCCCCCGGTGTTAGCTTACCCAGATTTTGACAGTGAGTTTGAGTTGCACACAGATGCATGTTCAAAAGGTCTTGGTGCAATTTTGTATCAAATCCAGGAGGGTCAAAAAAGAGTTGTTGCTTACGCAAGTCGCTCTCTTACAAAGTCTGAAAAGAACTATTCTGCTTTTAAACTAGAATATTTAGCGCTAAAGTGGGCCATTGTGGATAAATATTCAGATTATTTGATGCCAAGAAGGTTCACAGTCTATACGGATAACAATCCCTTAACGCATATTTTAACATCGGCAAAGCTTGACGCAACTGGTCAACGTTGGGTGTCAGCTCTTAGCAGTTACACATTTGATATATTGTATAAGCCTGGCATTAATAATGTTGACGCTGATTGTATGTCAAGGTATCCACATGACAAGGTTAACGATGAGTACAGAAAAGTAGATTGTGAAACGGTTAAGGCAATTTGTTCATGTATTTATGGTCCGTATATTGACGTTTTGCCCGCTGCATCGTTAAACCTAATTGACTTAACAGGTGTAGAAAACCTTGCAATGTCTCAACTAGAAATGAGAGAGCTAAGAAAAGCGCAAAGATCAGATGCTATTGTTGGACCTTGGTTAAGAGCCGTAGTTGACAAAACATTCCCTAAAGACAGGTTTTGGAAAACTGATAAGATTCACCGTACCATGTCTAGACATTTTGACCAGTTTAAGGTTATTCGTGGTCTCTTATATAGAGAAGTTGAGATCAATGAGGAAAAGGTTAATCAGCTGGTTTTACCAGGTATGTATAAGAAAGAAGTTCTGAAAGGATTGCACGATGACGTGGGTCATCCTGGAAAGGAGAGGATGGTTTCATTGGTCAAAGATAGATTCTATTGGCCCAGTTATACTGTAGATGTTCAGAACTATGTCAAACATTGTGATCGTTGCATGAGAGCCAAGTCAGGCACCAATGACAGGTCACCATTAGTAAATATCACTTCAACATACCCATTAGAACTTATTTGTATTGACTTTCTCAAAGTAGATGTTTCAAAGGGTGGCATTGAAAACATTCTCGTGATGACAGATCATTTTACTAAGTTTGCAGTGGCAGTGCCCACGAGAAATCAAACTGCCAAGACAACAGCGGATGTTCTTCTTAACCATTTTATCTACACGTATGGCATACCCACCAGAATATTGTCGGATCAAGGTCAAAATTTTGAATCAGCGGTGATCAAAGAGCTATGTCAAGTTTTGAACATTGAAAAGTCTAGGACAACTCCATATAACCCTAGGTGCAATGGCATTACAGAACGTTACAATAGGACATTGCTATCTATGTTAAGAACCCTTGAAGAAAGTAAAAAGTCTAATTGGAAAGATCATGTTGGATCTTTATGTTTTGCGTATAACTCAACCAGACATGAATCCACTACGTTTACTCCTTTTGAACTAATGTTTGGGAGAAAGTCAAAGTTGCCGATAGACATGAAATTCAATTTAATTGATGATAGTGATTTGAAAACAGACTATGTCAAAGAGTTTAAAGAAAGGCTTGAAATGGTTCATGATATTGCAAATAAGCATCTTGACAAAGCCCGAGTAAAGCAAAAGTCTGATTATGATAAGAAGGCAAAAGCTGCAAGTCTAAGAATAGGACAAAATGTATTGGTAAAAAGGTTAGCTTTTCAGGGTCCACACAAAATTAAAGACAAATATGAAGAAGAAATTTATCAAATTATTGGCCAGAAAAGTGACAGGTTACCAGTCTTTGTCGTAAAAGCACCTAATGGTGAAACAAAGGTTTTACACAGAAACCATTTGTTGCTTATTGAGGACGCACCAGAGTGTGCACGGTCAAATGATAAAGAAAGTGAAAGGCCAACCCCTAAGCCAAGAAAAAAGGCTATGGTCAATGGCAGAAAACCCGCGACAATAGATACAAGACAGAAAGTTGAGAAAAGTATGGTTGTTGATATGAAAAATGATGAATCCAGTCAATCCGACTCTGATTTTGTATTTTTCAGGAACAAACCAGAAGCACCGGCCGGTGATGTATACATTGATGTCGTAAGCAAAGACGAGTCGTCAGTAGATAAGGAACTAGGAGGTCATTCATCTAATGATGATGATGGTGGTGGTGATAATGATGATAATGGTGTGAGTGATGATGATAATGCTGATGCCAATGATAGGGATGATCACCATGATGATGTTTTGAATGAGAATGATGACGCTAGTGATGATGAGGGTGCTAGGCAAATGACTAAACAAAGGGTTACAGGTTCAAGTCTTCGCCGTTCACGGAGAAAAAGAAAACCTCCCGATAGATATGGTGACTTCGCGTTGTCACAACAATTGGTCAAAAATGAAACCTTTAAGCAACTGCTGAATTTACATGCTGAAAGCAGCAAAGCAACGCTCAAGCTTCTGGACAGTTTTATGTCTTAATATAGCCATGTAGATATTTTTTTTAACAATGTGAGTGTAAATATTGCATTTTCAGTATCAATAGAGAAATAACTGAGATATATTTCCATGTTAATTGGGATGGGTAAATTAAGTCCTTGAATGTTTACTAAGGTATGGATTCACGTTATTGTACATATTTTTTAAAATTAATTTTTTGTCATATTGCAAAATTGGTTCTATAGTCGGACCAGAGACGACTATCGAAGTATTTTTGTAATACTCTCTCTTTAAAAGTCGGGACGACTTTTCCAGGAGAGGGGGAGTATGTAGTAGTGTGGATATTTTGTATTTGTTGTATTTAGTTTAGTATTTTCATATTATTCATGAAAATATAATTTAGTGTAGTACATGCATGTATTCATAATTTAGTGTAGTGCCTTTTTAGACAAAGTAGTAACCATCCGGGTATTTTAGCACACGAGCAGCTCGTGTTTGTTTAGTTCGGTACAGAGTGGTCTGACACGTTGTCAGTTACTCGCTAGCCGTTGTAAGGGTAAGTTTGGTTTTCTTATCGACTTGGGTGTGGTTGGTTTACTTTAAATATCTGGTTCTTGTTGAAGCTTATTTCTGTTTTCTAAAGTTATCAGGTACAAATACAGTTTATTAATTAGATACGTTTGTTAAATGGTTTGATATTCCATTTGAGTAATGGTGTTGTATTTGGCAAATTTTGGACTGACATGACTGACTGTACTTAAAGCTCAAATTAACAATTTGTATTAATTTATGTTAATATTAACAACTATCTTTAATTGCATGATTGTTGCAGCTTAATCCACGTAAGGCCGTTGGTTGAAAGAGAATTGGAACCCATATGTCACGAGACCCATAGTCTCTGTAAGTGTATTTCACAATGAATTGATACAATATTTTAGTTTACATGTATTTACTTTTAATATTCACATAATCATGTTTTAAAGTATATCCTGGAGCATATTGCTAGAATACTTATTTAAGCGTCATATTTAAGGAATCTTGTGCTGTACTTAAAAAGGTAAAATTGTGTTACTATATATTGGCAATTGACGCTAAATGTTGGTTTAATAGGACAGACTATGGTTGAACTATATTGTGTGTATTTCCTATTATAAATCACTAAGATATTGTATAATGTATATTGTATAATTCCTATATAATACACGTGTGTAATAATTATATATGTAATATGTTGCAGGACGATTATTATAATATAGAGATCGCAAGGGTTGTTATTCACTCACCCCTTTATATAAGCGAGTAACAGTATCGAAGATTGTTTTATTTCGATACTGGCTAGCAGAACTATCAGTCCAGTAATGCACTTGGCGAATGTCTCCAACATCATCCTTTACCAATGGAATCAACTCCTTCATGAAGGTAACAACAGTTGTGGCATTATGGGCGAGCTCATTAGAAATGATAATGTAGCCTGTTGGGCACAGTGCCAGACATTTAGTTCCAAAGCGTACTTGCAGATGGCGCCTCGATAGTCAGTTCACAAATCAATTATAGATGGTCGGTTGATCATGGGATATCCAGGAATGAGAGTAATATAGTAATTAATTGATTAATTAGTGTGAAACACATTGTTTGTAAAGTCGATCATGTACGTTACCAAAAGAATCATGTAAGTTACCACCACGCTCCAGGCCGTTGGTGTCATCAGTGGTAACATTCCCTATATTTTACCTACCCACGGTACGCAATGTATCAGTATTGAAGTTCAGGGCCTTTAAAATTGGCTCCCAAGTTAATAGTGTACTACAGAGCGTACGGAGTTCGTGCACAAGTAAAAGCAGGTGTGAATGAGTTGCTAATTACCTTCAGAGCAAGTAATCGCGGGGTCCGTAGGTGATTTCAGCGGGCCACTATGCATAGCAGACGCCTTCAATCAGAGCAGACGACGCATATCCGGGAACTTTATTGATTGGATGCATTGTAAAATGCGAAATATCATGTCCTGAACTAAAAAGGTCACGTACATGATGGTCACGGACATGATGAGATTTCACACATTTTCGCTCATAACTATGCAGAAAGAAGCTACCTGACTCAAATCTCCTTAGATATTATTAAGGGACAATTGGCGTAACTTGATAGAAATATCGATGACTAGTCATTTCTTTCATTTATTTTTGGAATTGTGGTCACGTACATGATGCTCTTAACTGGACACGGCTAAAAAATTACGATTTTCAACCTGAGTAGCCGTTATCAGTATCTGATGTCAAAAATCGCTTGTGTTCGTATGATGTAGCGTTCCATCAAGCTTCTCACTGGCCGAGTTGGTAACCTTGCTGATTAATTTGATATTCCCCACCTATAAGGAAGTTTGGTCACGTACATGATGATACATTCTCGGACACTAAACAATGATCGGGTTGCAAAATTTCATTAATGGTTTGCAAGTTTTGCTTATTGTGGGTGATGGGGGAGTCATTCAACTAAAAGAACATGCACTATTTGCTCAATTTAATGGTTGTTTACACGGTGCTAGCACAAGAAATACGAAGAACACTCCTGCTCGGACACTGAAAAATTAATGGAATATAATCGAAAACAATGTTTTATTCAATATGTAGTGTATAAAACATAGCAATAACCTTATGCAACATATAAACTGGCATGACTACTATAATGTCAGACTCCTATCGCATTGAAAATAGCCTCAAGTTCCTTACACTATGACCCTAAAGTGCTTGGACAGTGAATGTACCCAACTGGTAAGATTGAGCCTAAAATGATATTCACATTTATTAAGACCGTGACTTAAATAATTACATCTTCAAATGTATTGTGCAACACACCTACAAGTTTATGTCTGTAAGATGGTGAAGTTTTTTATAGTACTTAAAAAGTACAAAGTTACAGTTGAGGCACAAGTCTATAGCCCTTTTTATAAAATATCAGAAGTATGAGTTAATCTTCAAAGCAACAGTCATTTCAGTTATTTATAGACGGTGTATACGTATAGCAGATTTAGTGCTGCATTCACAAATATCGTAAATGAAAAATCACTTGCAACTACGCCGCCTATGAATAATGGTATACACAATCAGGTTTAGAATACCTCCTATATTAGAAAAGGTCGTGACGAAATGCATGACGGCTTGGGGGACTGACTTTTTATCGACCAAGATCCAAACCCCAAGCATTGCCATTGCCCACCACTGCACGAAGAAGGCCAACACAAACATTGACATATTACGAGCGGCCCGATGGGATGTCCGCATTGCATGTGGCATCGATCCAAGGGACAACTTTATTGCCCTAACCTGGTCGTGGATACGCTTCCATGTCAGTATGTACAGCACGATATTACTGGCTACAATCAGCAGAAGTGGCACGGTCGTGAAGAAGATGTTAGAGTAGCGGCCCTTGATCGGGTCAAAGAAGCAACTGCAATAATAAGAATAATACGAAAAGTCTACTGAGAATTTCAACAAACGTATATATGTTAACATACAAGTATCGTAATTGGTACCAGTAACAACCAAACGGCAACACATTTTTGAAATGGGGGTTGAAATATGCCTGTATTACATAGTTTTGCTTCAACCTAAATGTATTGCAGTAAATCTATTCGTCAGAGTTTTTAACACCTGCAAATGTAAATATTCATGTTCTGTGTTCTTTTTGACATCACCCCTAAGACAATTTAACAAGGAATCCAAATCATACAAAGGTTTTTAATTTCAATGTTAGCTATAATGACTTTCTATTCACAAGTCAAGCACTAAAAGAGCACAATTATCATTAGCATGTTCTGTAGTTTTAAACTTATGAGTACGTAAATGATTTATGATTTGCTGGAGCGTATCCACGCTTAATTATTATTCTTTAACCTTGCTATATGCTATCTCTGTGTTTGTGAAGACTGGTATGTATACTAGATGTAATCAAGTGGTTGGCTGTCCTGATGGTTGGTACATCCTTTATGGTACAATCATTAACAAGAAATACAATATCGTATTTACATGCTAAAAACCTAAGAAAATGTATGACGATACATTACTAAAGACTAATAAACTAAAGATTCAGATCCTAATCAGACAGTATCCAGAGGGAGCAACTTGCCTCAGCCCAAGCCAACGTACTTGGCAGGCTTCAAGATAACATAACCAAGATATTGTCGAAACATTTGTGTTCACAGTTTTGCAGATGTACTTCCTGTGGAAGTTTACCGTCGTAGTTTGTTTGTAAAATTTCACATTTACATGTTTTATGACAATCAGTATAGAAGACCTATACACACACCCTCCTACAATACACTCACACCGAAACATAACTCGATACACTCTCTACCATCGGCTCATACATTCACCTCTGTTATTGGCTCACTTAATGTCGGGACTACTTTCGATCCACGTGACTGCCTCGTGGATCACGTCCATGTTTATTTGCAAATGCGCATTAATATTACTATGTTATTCTTCCAAAAATAGTGCGCATGAATTAATGAAATATCTTTAATTATTTACTTCAATATATGTCTTTTTTAGTAGATGTTTATACATTTTATGTAGAAGTATTATTTTAATTTGAAAATATCCTTTAAATAACACTTTAAAATTTCCGTCAAAAATTTTGACGTGAGCCCATTGCAGAGGTGTCTGAGAGAGGAACGAACGACAACTCTGCATGGGAGATTGAACTCGATAATGTCATCAATACACCGTAGGTTAGAATAGGTAAATAAGGAAAGGTCCTATCAAAATTTTCACAGATATTTAAATTTTATCTACCTGCAGACCAAGGCAGACAAGGTAAATGTAAATGTGACAAATGGCACATTATATAGACGTCTTATATTTCTCGCTACTGGGGACAGGCTGAAAAGAAACTGCTAACCACACACATGAGGTCCGATCCCCAAGTGTGAGGAGCATTAATGCATATCAATGCGTTGAGTGCTAAAGTTATGAATTACTGAAAACATTTACTTACAAGGATCCATTTGTACCTAACTGACCAAATATAGCCGCGACGGTGGCACCAACAAAGGGCGCCCCGAAAGTCCACATCAGCAACTTCCAATCCCATTTTCCAAAGTCGAGATTCTTGTTGAAGTAAATCAGCATGAACACATTGATAGCCACAACATTCACCAGCAAGTTCTGTGCAGTGATAAACTCAGCCAGAGTAAATCCGTAAAACTCACAAAGTTCTTTTGGGCGCACGTGGTCTCTGGTTATTACGATGTGTAAATGATCCGTGAAGTGAGCTATATTGAACAGACCATCACATATCGCCAAGTACACAATAAACCGATCACTCTTGCTCCATTGCTAGAAAAATAATTTCCCTTCCTGTCTTCTAAATGACAAAACTAACGCTGCAATGACACAAATAAAACTTGAACAAATACAAACAAGAGCCGGAATGTGAATAGCCAAGAACGTCCCTGCCTCCAGGCCGTAAACCTCGAGGTCATATCCTGAACGCGGTTCTGACTTGTTTGTCGCCATACCGTTTCATCAAATGCCCTTATCTAAGGTATGTTCTTACAATGTCGCACTTTACTTCTGTACCAGTTCTACGTATCGCACTAATTTAAATGTGCGTCACGGGTAACATATCTAAACTGTTCTTTCTGAAATTTAAACCGCTAAAGACGCCCAAGAATCCCCCCTCGCTTCCCTAGGTAAAGTGGTCGCCCAGCGCGCATACAAGGGATCTTTAAAGGAAGATTGGTTCGGGTTGCATGTTTGTTGAAGATAGACTTTTTGTCGCTAGCCCTTTTCAGTAGCAATTCATTGACAAATTCTAAATCAAATTGCCCATTTTTACATAATTATTAAATTTGAAAACTTCGATTGAAAATGCAGTCCATATAACATCATATGTTCATATCATTTAAATGAGTCATTTTGAGACTTAAACCACGTGCAGTTTGTTTTAATTGATGAAACTCGACTCACATTTTCATAAATGAAACGCTGCGCCGCTGTGTGTATTTAGTTAAAGGACATTTTCAATGTCATTATCTGCAATATCAACATACCATTCGTTAAATGCATGCTCAACCTGTTCTCTCAAGGGCTTTTAACATATATTGTAAGTAAAAATAGGTAAAATCCTTTTAGGCCAAAGTGCTATGTGTTCAAGTTATGTTGTGCTAGCTAAGTAAATTTTGTAAGGTAATTTAAGTATTGTAGCTTTTGAAAGATCTAAAGATTTTTTTCCATAGTTATTTGATGCCTTAACACAATTGAGCCCCCAAAATAGTACAAGTATTATCTATTCATAGGTCCCCCTGGCACATTTTTCGATATAGATAGTTTCCACATCAGTGAAGATCCCTTATCCTGGCAGCCTTCTTTGGTGACAACTTCAAGGGAATTTACAGATGAATTGTCATTCTTAAACAACATGAACAGTGTAGCTTTTTCACAGTGTAGATTTTTTACCTGTAAAACTATATCAAAATATAGTTTTTATATTTAAAATACTTCATAAAAGCTATTAAATTTGATATAAACAGAAATATATACTAAAAAAACAACAGTTGTGAGTTTAATACAGCACACGTAATGCAAAGTGCTAACAACTCGGTTCTCTTGCAAGATATTCGGGTTTTTTTTTAGAAATATTGAACAAAATTAACTATATCCCTAATTAAAAAAATGACGAAAAAAATATTGAAAAGGATAATAATACGAAAATATTTGTATACAATATCATGCAGTAGAAACCTACGTTAGAAAACAATAAATGCGTCAGGTAAATGTTCTTCAATTCAATCAAGTTTTACAATTTAACAGCGACAAAAATTGAAAGAAAAAACATTTCAAATCATTAGCATCTAGTATATGAGCCTTCTAGCATATCCTGTCATTTTTATTATATATTAAACTATTCCATATGCCTTTAAAAAAAACACAACAAGAGTATGCTACTTTAGCCTTACTCATCAAGAACCCAAGCGTACGGAATTGTATGAGTGTCAAGTGAATCCCGTCACTAACAATTCAGTACAACCAGCATTGCCTTTTAAACACAAATCCACTGACTTAAAAACGACTTATATCATTGTAGGGCAGTTGAATGCCACATTAAACTGCAATATCCGCACTTCATATGTATTTAGATAATCGCTTTATCGTCGAGCCAATCAGCACCAATCTTTTAAACTGATATATACACCTGCCGTACATAACGCCGTTCGCATTTCGCGGGTATGTTAGGCTATTAAGCAAAAACCAAGTAAAACTAATTGAACAGCGTCGCGACGTTCTCAATACCCGACCTAAAAAGAACAAACTCTTTAAAAGGAAAAACTATGCTCATATATCATCTAGTGACATGTTAGATAACTTTTTTTTTCGTTATTTTAGTTTAAACTAAGTGTTGGGTTACAATAGAAATATACTTTAATATGAAAATATCCACACATTTGTCTTTATCGCCTTAAAGTGCCTTTCATTGTGAAGACATGATATTTTTTATTTCATTGCTCCTTTTAAAATGATTTTGAATGGTCTAATCAGAAGTTTTACCATTTCCCGCATTCCTAGTTGATAGTTTACCTTTGCCTGCAGTTTGTTAACTTGAGAGCTAATGAGCAAATAGTTTAAATACCTAGAATGAATAAGGTTTATTATCACGGCGAAAGGTATGAACATCGTATGCGTGCTGTGCTAAAAACAGTACTTCCTTGTTGGCCAAGGTCTTGTGCACATTTAACACATTTTTTTTCAAGAGCACAATATTTCGCACATTTTTTCTTGTGCATAGAAAGTATGCTTCACACTGTTTTCTGGTAGCTAATATTTTGCACACTTTTTATTGTGCATGCACAGAAATAAGCACGCTTTTCGTGGAAACTAATTTAAGTATAGATATCGTGGATCTACTCTAAGGGATCCTCGAGATATAACTGCGGGTTGTTCCAAACATTTCAAGACTGTTTCAAAGTGTTTCGAAATTTGATTCGAAATTTTCTGATCATGTGTCTGACATGTGTAAATGTGTATTTGCCAGAGCTTTCAACAACTAAAGAGATGAAATATCTATGGTGGAAATAAGTAAAACGGTTAAGACGTTATCAACTGACAAATGTTGCGGATTAGATGGAGCGTATAATAAGCATATTGTTTATGGTGGGAGTATTTCACTTTTGCATTAAAATATTTAACCGTGGCTAAATCAGGTTAAAATTCCTTTAATGCGAATTTGTTAAGTCAGTGTGCGCCTAAACAATGCTTTCTCAAACAGTGTCCATTTCAACTCGACTTTTCCAAGACAACATGATCAAAGTGAAGGGATAAAAATGTCATATTAAATCCGAAATTGTCTAAATTCTTGTTAAATTACTGTGTTTTGAATTTTGATTGAAAATCAACTTGTAAAACTTGCGGATTAAATGGAGTGTACAATGAATGATATTATTCGTGGTGGTAGCGCTTTACATGAATGGTTTTATCAATAGTTTAATTTTATGTTTCTAAATGCATACGTTCCCCCAGCTATAAAGCATGGTTTTATAATCACACTTTTCCAAACGCAGAAACATGTGTAAAGACGATCCAAAGAGTTATAAGGCTATTACATAATCTTCAGTGATTTCATAACTATATGAAAGTATTTTGTTAGAACGTCTTCAAATCGAGATGTGTAATTCCTATGAATGCATTACAACTTAGATTTAAAAAAATTAAAAGTCGTGTAATGAACAGTTATATGGTATCTGAATGTCGGTCCTACTGTGAGGAAAACGGAAGTAGCCTCTTTAGATGTTATGTGGATGCCCGGCAAGCCTTCGACAGGGTTTGGCATGGCGGCCTATTTTACAAGCTAAAGGAACTTAGCATTTCGCCACAGTTTAGTATTGTAGCTTTGCAAATATATGACTAGCTGCGTATTGTACAAGGGTCATATTTCTGATTGGATAGGTATAAAACAGGGTACTAAGCAAGGCGGGGAAATAATTTACCTAAAATGACATAATCAAGCAATTGTCAAGATGAATGTCGGTCTTTTTACCCTCCAGAACTCATCCTTAATAATGCAAATAACTGACATTTAAATGAAGCATTTCTAGACATTGAGATCGCTTTTTCCAAAGACAACGTCTCTACTAAAATGTATGACAAGAGAGATGATTTCAACTTAAGTATTTATGAATTATCCATACCTTGACGGCGATTCACCTCGTGCTACCTCCTATGGTATTTACATATCACAACTTACAAGGTTTGTACAAGTTTGTTCTAAGGTATTAGATTCCAATGCTAGAAACCGCTTTATTTCTTGTTACAGCAAGGCTTTCGTTTTCAAAAATTAAGAAAGGCGTTTTCAAAATTCTTTCACCGCAATGATTTTATTGCTTCTTAAGATAAAAGCATTATGAAAACACTTATGCAGAAAGGCATAAGCCATCCTGCATTTTATGGAAATGTTTTATACAAGTTAAAGAAAATCAAGGGTCTCAATAACTTTTCTGACCGCTTTACAAAACTTATCAGAAAATGTATTGCTGACGCTTACAATCCGGGAATCCTTCGGTGTACTGCATTGCTTGTAATTGACCCTTTTACAGTCCAAGAACTTGCATTGCTTTTAAATTACACGATGACCGGACAGGTCGTAGAGACTATATGAAAACAGTGACTTAAAGCCATCATTGGACAGTCACTGTTGGATTTCTGGTCTCTTCGTGCTCTATATAGAATGAGACAACTTAAGCAGTCTCCATGCCCCTTACGTGAGATTGCACAGTAGGCATAACATCGGGATTTTGGTACCTTTATTATATAATGTGCCAACTGCAGATTAATCCTCGGCTTTTTATGATATGTTATTTTAAAACTTATGAATTCTTAACAATACTTCATTTTATTTTTGCTGGTGTAGGTTTTTTGTTCTCAAATTCGATGATTGCTTTCGTATTCTTTTACATTTCACTTTTGACGCTTTTGGCATATGACGTCATAACATTGTATGACGTCATTAAATTGTTATCAGCACTTAGGCTGTTTTATTTCAAACTACTCTCATTTGGAATTTTTAGGCTTGCCCAGGCTATTATCTTACTGTACATAAGTTGATAGTTTAGTTTATTACTAGATATTATGTATGTATATATGTTCATTTTATCTGTTTTAACTCCTTAATGCAAGTGCTTACTGTTAGTTGTTTCACTTTGACGGGATATTTTTATTTACACTGTTTGTTAGATAGAAAAGCCTTCAGGAAGTGCGAGGTTGGAGCGCTCCACAAACCAGGCTTAAGCACCCCAGTCGGTACCTTTTGCCGACTGACCGTTCCAAGGCGTTAACAGATGGGTTTTTTTCTTTTTCTGTGTAATGTCTCGTCTCTGTGTTGTTTTGACATTTATATTAACCCTGTTTGCCTTTGTCTAGAGGTAGATTAAATTTAAATATCTGTGAAAATGTTGATAGGACCTTTTCTTATTTACCTATTGGAACAGTTGATTGATAAATGCTACTTATACTCCTGCCAATAGCGTTACTAGTAAAACCCTTCTAAATGCGCTGTTGTCGTATTCAATTAGACTGAAAAAAGGCAAAATATGTAAGGGGCATTGGCATTTGGGTTAAACTTCTTTACATGAATGCAATGATTATAAAAATGACAAATCTGACAAAACGACGAAGAAAGTTTAAGACATTAAGATGTCACATGTTTAGAGCGAGCGCATCGACATTGCCTAAATATATTCAATGTCTTAGCACAAGAACATGCACAGACATTGTATTCTCTTTACTTGGGTGCTTGCCTATAAAATCTGAAAGAGACACCAGAAAGCTAATATTTTAGGGTCAGCTTGTGTCGTCTAAGCAACTCTGGTGCTGTATAATGTGAGACTTAATCAGCACATGCTGTTTAACGATGCCTGATGCTATTGGGATGATATGAGAACCATTTTGATGCAAAATAATCTCGTGGAGTATTTAAATGGATACATAGATAATGGACACTTTCCAAATAAAAAAAATGGAACATGGTTGTAACTTTATCAGTCTGGAAACACGCATATCTTTGTCACAGTTGTCAGCGGAGGGGTTGGGATTAAGAAACTGTAACAATATATATATTTATAGACGTTCAATTCACCAGGCGGTCAGTCAATAGTTGAAATATACAAACAATAATGAATTAATAACAGGTACATTACTGTAAAATATCTTGGCATGGATGAATTCAACATAGCGGCGGATGTGGTTTTTAATTATTTAACACTTATACATACACATTGAATAGAGTTTAACAAATATCAAACTATAAAATGACGTCGAAAAGGTTTACAACAAGAATGAATGATGAAATGATGAATGAGAATAATAGATATAATAATAAAATAATATTTACCTGTAACAATATATATATTTATAATATATATATATAGACGTGCAATTCACCAAGCAGTCAGTCAATAGTTGAATGACAAGCCTCGGTGCAAAAATCCCGTTCACCAAGAAAACAAGAATTTGATTGGTTAGTTAAGAAGGAAAGGCGGGAACGAGTTGCACGGATTTCCCGTTGCTGTAAACAATATAAAAAGTGACTACAAAAGTTTACCAAGACGCTACTGAAATCGAATAAAATCTAAATGAGTTAATGTATACTAAATATCTACTAATTATTTACTAATTATCTACTAATTATCTAACTTATTCACTCAATATACAACCCTATGACATCTTGAACGGTCTCGAAGGATGGGTGATACGGAGTCTTGCATTTTCGCCAGTTTGCTCCGCATTTCGGTATGTTTGATCTATGGTACTTTGCATAGAGAAATCCTAAATTGCTCCACAGATGCATTTAAATAGCATTATCGATCGCTTATACATCTAGATTTCATGACGTATGTAAAAAATAATAATAATAAATAACATGTCTATGAAAATGTCAGTTGTACAGTGCATGTGCTATTTCGTTGTAATAAAACACATTACGTCCACTCGAGGTTCATCGACTGTTTCGAAAAAAAAGACATCGATCAAATCTTAAGACGTGTTTTGTTAGTTTAGATAAAGAAGACTTGCTTAATACTCTCTTAGGGGCATCAGTATATGTTCTTACAGACAACGTATATGTTAAATATGATTGCTTTCTATACACACTATTCACATATGGCCATATTGTTTTGCTTAAGTGCAATGAACATTGGTCGATGTCCCTTTATAAAACTCGGGAGATTCGCCTGTTAACACCCTTGCAAGACTTCATCCATTTGAATAATCGACTTGTACTTTCTTAGCCATGTTATTTTTCGTTGCTTTACACTTTAAATTTTATTATATAGTGTAGATGTATGTGGTGTATAAAGTTTCCAAACAGTTTATAAACGTTTTGTTTAAGGCTTAAAGCGCAGCGATGGAATAACGCATGCGTGATTTGGATGTTGTGTTGTTGTCTTTTGTATTATAATTGTGTTGCCTTTCCTTGTATTATGTATGTGTAAATTGTATGTGATTTTTAGTTTGAATTTTAGCTCAGACTTGACATCTTCTTGTATTTATAATTGAAAAAGGAAATGATTGATACAGGTCTTGTTTTGGGTTTAAAGTAGGGATGTCAACGGATATCCGGATATCCGCTCGATTCATCGGATATCCGGATCGAATTTGGCATCCGGATATTCGTTAAAAAAAACTTAAAATTTTAAAGGTTAAATTTTATGAATTGGCCATTTTGCTAAGTTATTTTTCTGCTGTCCATGTACACTTACACATAAGCAAGTGAAATAAATTACACAGTGTAAAATTATAGACATGTGATGACATGCAGTATCTATATTGGGCTTCACAGTTTTAGATATGTGCTAAAGCAAAATGGTATATATAATAACTTGCTAATTAACAACCAACGTTTGAAGCTTTTACTGAGCCATTTGTTTATAGAATATTATTTTTAATTCCGTTTGTTTGGTTTTATTAAGAAGAGAGAGAGCTATAATTATGTAGATAATTAATATATACAATTATAATTTATAACGTTTTTGAATAAAAAAGCTTTGCATGTATGCATGTTTTTCTTTGATCAGAGTGTTTGTTTTTTATTTATTGTGAATTAAAATCATCATTAGTTTTATTGTTCGTATCTCATTACTTATTAAAATTATGAAGCGCATTTGTTTATGGCAACGTTGATTTACTTATTTCCATAGAAATGACGATTTAATTATTTTTATGGAAACGATAGTTTAACATCCGGATATATCCGGATATCCATCGGATTGTTCAACGGATATCCGGACCCCAAATTTGGCAACCGTTGACATCCCTAGTTTAAAGTAAGTTCTTTTTCAAAACTTTTATTAAATTGTTATGTATTATGTAACTTATTTATTAACTGTAAAATTCAAAGTACATTAATCATCCTCTTTTTCACAAGATAGGAAAAACATTTGAATGATCATTGCACAGTAATTTATCATGGCTTATACATGAAAAAAGAAATAAGCCGATGGTTGTTATTCTCTGTCTAATAAGGTACAACTCCCTAAATTTTCCAGCATTTACCTTTCTTTACTGTTGCTTCAAAGTTTTAATTGTCTTGTAATTAATTAGGCGTGTTCAATAATTTCTAAATAATTATATGAGTTTAGTGCTTTTTGTACTTTACTCTGTCTATCTCTTTATGAAAAGATTACTTTGCTACATGACATTTGAACATATAGAAAATGTATTTAAGTACATGTTCCTAACTTCCGATACATATTTTATTAACACCTAGCTCCCTCTCTAATATGCATTCTGCTCATGAAATTGCCTGTGACCATACATGAACATTTGCATTTCGTTTCGGTCAAGTGCTTCTTTCTTAACTGGACAGTTGCCACTGCCATATGGTCTCATTATATATGCTTGTGTTGTGATTTTTAACTGAGCTTTCGTCTTTTGCTGTTTAGCCATGAACGTAATTTTGCAATAATTAACAAACATCTTCAATATATTGGAGGAAATAAAGGTATACTACTACTAACAACATAAATGTTCAGTCAATTAAGATAGTATCAATAAAATAATGCAAATTTAGAATTTAGGTACTGTGTAAAGTTAACTGTAACGAGTTTGAAAGTTTCTATATAAATTTTTAAATATCGATTAACCAGATTAAGGATTATATTAACTAGAGTTACAGTAACAGAGCTACGTTTTATTGATAGGGCGTGATTTAGCGTAAACTAGACTTCAAAGTAGACTTCAAAGATTCGGCGTAATGCAGTCTAAGCTTGACTACATTGTTGCGGCGTAATGCACTGTAACCAGTGCTTCATTGTTGTGGCGTAATGCACTGTAACCAATGCTTCAGTGTTGTGGTGCAATGCACTGTTACTAAGGCTTTATTGTTGTGGCGCAATGCACTGTAACCAATGCTTCATTGTTGAGGCGTAATGCACTGTAACCAGTGCTTCATTGTTGTGGCGTAATGCACTGTTACTAAGGCTTTATTGTTGTGGCGTAATACACTGTAACCAATGTTTCATTGTTCTGGCGTAATGCACTGTTACTAAGGCTTTATTGTTGTGGCGCAGTGCACTGTAACCAGTGCTTCATTGTTGTGGCGTAATGCACTGTAACCAATGCTTCATTGTTGTGGCGTAATGCACTGTTACTAAGGCTTTATTGTTGTGGCGCAGTGCACTGTAACCATTGCTTCATTGTTGTGGCGTAATGCACTGTAACCAATGCTTTATTGTTGTGGTGCAATGCACTGTTACCAAGGCTTTATTGTTGTGGCGCAGTGCACTGTTACTAAGGCTTTTTTGTTGTGGCGCAGTGCACTGTTACCAATGCTTCATTATTGTGGCGTAATGCACTGTAACCAATGCTTCTTTGTTGTGGCGTAATGCACTGTAACCAATGCTTTATTGTTGTGGCGTAATGCACTGTAACCAATGCTTTATTGTTGTGGTGCAATGCACTGTTACCAAGGCTTTATTGTTGTGGCGCAGTGCACTGTTACTAAGGCTTTATTGTTGTGGCGCAGTGCACTGTTACCTATGCTTCATTATTGTGGCGTAATGCACTGTAACCAATGCTTCATTGTTGTGGCGTAGTGCACTGTAACCAATGCTTCAATTGTTGTGGCGTAATGCACTGTAACCAGTGCTTCATTGTTGTGGCGTAATGCACTGTAACCAATGCTTCATTATTGTGGCGTAATGCACTGTAACCAATGCTTCATTGTTGTGGCGTAGTGCACTGTAACCAATGCTTCAATTGTTGTGGCGCAATGCACTGTTACTAAGGCTTTATTGTTGTGGCGCAATGCACTGTTACCAAGGCTTTATTGTTGTGGCGTAATGTACTGTTACAAATGCTTTATTGTTGTGGCGTCATGCACTGTTACCAAGGCCTCAATGTTGTGGCGTAATGCACTGTAACCAATGCTTCATTGTTGTGGCGTAATGCACTGTAACCAATGCTTCATTGTTGTGGCGTAATGCACTGTAGCCAATGCTTCAATTGTTGTGGCGCAATGCACTGTTACTAAGGCTTTATTGTTGTGGCGCAATGCACTGTTACCAAGGCTTTATTGTTGTGGCGCAATGCACTGTTACTAAGGCTTTATTGTTGTGGCGCAATGCACTGTTACCAAGGCTTTATTGTTGTGGCGTAATGTACTGTTACAAATGCTTTATTGTTGTGGCGTCATGCACTGTTACCAAGGCCTCATTGTTGTGGCGTAATGCACTGTAACCAATGCTTCATTGCTGTGGCGTAATGCACTGTAACCAATGCTTCATTGTTGTGGCGTAATGCACTGTAACCAATGCTTCATTGTTGTGGCGCAATGCACTGTTACTAAGGCTTTATTGTTGTGGCGCAATGCACTGTTACCAAGGCTTTATTGTTGTGGCGCAATGCACTGTTACTAAGGCTTAATTGTTGTGGCGCAATGCACTGTTACCAAGGCTTTATTGTTGTGGCGTAATGCACTGTTACCAAGGCTTTATTGTTGTGGCGCAATGCACTGTTACCAAGGCTTTATTGTTGTGGCGCAATGCACTGTTACCAAGGCTTTATTGTTGTGGCGCAATGCACTGTTACCAAGGCTTTATTGTTGTGGCGTAATGCACTGTTACCAATGCTTTATTGTTGTGGCGTAATGCACTGTTACCAAGGCTTTATTGTTGTGGCATAATGCACTGTTACCAAGGCTTTATTGTTGTGGCGTAATGCACTGTTACCAATGCTTTATTGTTGTGGCGTCATGCACTGTTACCAAGGCTTTTTTTGTTGTGGCGTAATGCACTGTTACCAATGTTTTATTGTTGTGGCGTAATGCACTGTTACCAAGGCTTTATTGTTGTGGCGTTATGCACCGTACTATAGGTTTTAGTGTTTTGGCGTAACACACTGTTACCAATGCTTTTTTGTTGTGGCGTAATGCACTGTTACCAATGTTTTATTGTTGTGGCGCAGTGCACTGTTACCAATGCTTCATTATTGTGGCGTAATGCACTGTAACCAATGCTTCTTTGTTGTGGCGCAATGCACTGTAACCAATGCTTTATTGTTGTGGCGTAATGCACTGTAACCAATGCTTTATTGTTGTGGTGCAATGCACTATTACCAAGGCTTTATTGTTGTGGCGTAATGCACTGTTACCAAGGCTTTATTGTTGTGGCGTAATGTACTGTTACAAATGCTTTATTGTTGTGGCGTCATGCACTGTTACCAAGGCCTCATTGTTGTGGCGTAATGCACTGTAACCAATGCTTCATTGTTGTGGCGTAATGCACTGTAACCAATGCTTCATTGTTGTGGCGTAATGCACTGTAACCAATGCTTCATTGTTGTGGCGCAATGCACTGTTACTAAGGCTTTATTGTTGTGGCGCAATGCACTGTTACCAAGGCTTTATTGTTGTGGCGCAGTGCACTGTTACTAAGGCTTTATTGTTGTGGCGCAGTGCACTGTTACCAATGCTTCATTATTGTGGCGTAATGCACTGTAACCAATGCTTCATTGTTGTGGCGTAGTGCACTGTAACCAATGCTTCAATTGTTGTGGCGTAATGCACTGTAACCAGTGCTTCATTGTTGTGGCGTAATGCACTGTAACCAATGCTTCATTATTGTGGCGTAATGCACTGTAACCAATGCTTCATTGTTGTGGCGTAGTGCACTGTAACCAATGCTTCAATTGTTGTGGCACAATGCACTGTTACTAAGGCTTTATTGTTGTGGCGCAATGCACTGTTACCAAGGCTTTATTGTTGTGGCGTAATGTACTGTTACAAATGCTTTATTGTTGTGGCGTCATGCACTGTTACCAAGGCCTCATTGTTGTGGCGTAATGCACTGTAACCAATGCTTCATTGTTGTGGCGTAATGCACTGTAACCAATGCTTCATTGTTGTGGCGTAATGCACTGTAACCAATGCTTCATTATTGTGGCGTAATGCACTGTAGCCAATGCTTCGATTGTTGTGGCGCAATGCACTGTTACTAAGGCTTTATTGTTGTGGCGCAATGCACTGTTACTAAGGCTTTATTGTTGTGGCGCAATGCACTGTTACTAAGGCTTTATTGTTGTGGCGCAATGCACTGTTACCAAGGCTTTATTGTTGTGGCGCAATGCACTGTTACTAAGGCTTTATTGTTGTGGCGCAATGCACTATTACCAAGGCTTTATTGTTGTGGCGTCATGCACTGTTACCAAGGCTTTATTGTTGTGGCGTAATGTACTGTTACAAATGCTTTATTGTTGTGGCGTCATGCACTGTTACCAAGGCCTCATTGTTGTGGCGTAATGCACTGTAACCAATGCTTTCATTGTTGTGGCGTAATGCACTGTAACCAATGCTTCATTGTTGTGGCGTAATGCACTGTAACCAATGCTTCATTGTTGTGGCGCAATGCACTGTTACTAAGGCTTTATTGTTGTGGCGCAATGCACTGTTACCAAGGCTTTATTGTTGTGGCGCAATGCACTGTTACTAAGGCTTTATTGTTGTGGCGCAATGCACTGTTACCAAGGCTTTATTGTTGTGGCGTAATGCACTGTTACCAAGGCTTTATTGTTGTGGCGTAATGCACTGTTACCAAGGCCTCATTGTTGTGGCATAATGCACTGTTACCAAGGCCTCATTGTTGTGGCGTAATGCACTGTTACCAAGGCTTTATTGTTGTGGCGTAATGCACTGTTACCAAGGCTTTATTGTTGTGGCGCAATGCACTGTTACCAAGGCTTTATTGTTGTGGCGTAATGCACTGTTACCAATGCTTCATTGTTGTGGCGTAATGCACTGTTACCAAGGCTTTATTGTTGTGGCATAATGCACTGTTACCAAGGCCTCATTGTTGTGGCGTAATGCACTGTTACCAATGCTTTATTGTTGTGGCATAATGCACTGTTACCAAGGCCTCATTGTTGTGGCATAATGCACTATTACCAAGGCTTTATTGTTGTGGCGTAATGCACTGTTACCAAGGCTTTATTGTTGTGGCGCAATGCACTGTTACCAAGGCTTTATTGTTGTGGCGCAATGCACTGTTACCAAGGCTTTATTGTTGTGGCGTAATGCACTTTTACCAATGCTTCATTGTTGTGGCGTAATGCACTGTTACCAAGGCTTTATTGTTGTGGCATAATGCACTGTTACCAAGGCCTCATTGTTGTGGCGTAATGCACTGTTACCAATGCTTTATTGTTGTGGCGTAATGCACTGTTACCAAGGCTTTTTTGTTGTGGCGTAATGCACTGTTACCAATGTTTTTTTGTTGTGGCGTAATGCACTGTTACCAAGGCTTTATTGTTGTGGCGTTATGCACCGTACTATAGGTTTCAGTGTTTTGGCGTAACACACTGTTACCAATGCTTTTTTGTTGTGGCGTAATGCACTGTTACCAAGGCTTTATTGTTGTGGTGTAAATGCACTGTACTATAGGCGTCAGTGTTGTGGCGAAATACACTGTAACATAGGCTTCATTGTTGCGGCGTGATGCACAGTTTGCGCGACTTTACTGGTGGTAATGAAGTGTTAGCATGACTTCATTGTTGCAGCGTAATACAGTATTAGGTAGACTTCATCATTGCGGCATAATGGAATGTAAGGTAAACTCAATTCTTACGGCGAATGAAGCGATAACTATACATCTTTTTACGGCGTAGTGTAATTTTAGCTTAGCTTCATTGGTACAACCTTTTTACAAAAAAATTTACTGCGATTTTGCGTCTTTTATGATCTTTAAGTCAGTTTGGTGTTAATGTAACGTGATGAGTATTAATGACTTTTAAAAGGTAGCACTTCTGACATTGATTAGTTAAAAGCATTTGCGTTGTAAGTTCAAAGGTGAGTCCAGAGAAAGTAAATTGTATTCAAACCGTGTCCAATATTGTTGATTTAGTGTCAGTAAAAGTGTAAACTTGCGCCGCTTAGGTTGCTACTAAGTGTGTTTGTTTTTTGTTTTTTTTGTAACCTAGACGATTATTACTTTTTTACATTACCTTTAAACTATATAAAGTTTATAGTCAGTCAAGCCAACGGCTCACGTCTTCCTCAATGATACTTTTGTTAATAATTATTATAGGTATATAGGCTTCCAGCTCACATACAGTGTATGTGTTTCTACACAAAAAATCGTCTTGGGCTTTTCATGTCCATTCTATACAAAGACAGTGACGTCACTATTTAGCCTATTCAGTACAATGACACTTAACAGCCAACCGATTTTGGGAAGTTGAGTTTACGCGTTCTTCAATAGTTCCGTGTATCATAAAGATATAAACATGTGCTAGTAATAAGATAAACGTTTTTATCCCACCATCTCTGTAAATATCGGTTGATATAACCCGTGTGATAAAGATGAGCTTTATCAACCGATATTCGCGCACCTGCTCTAAGCCGGACTACTTTTTTGATGAAACGATCAGGAGTGTTTACGAGAACGAAACTCATATATCCCGTAATTATGCTTATGGTATGGTCACCCCAAAAATGTCCATAACATAAATATTAGTGAAATAGAGCAAAAGAGGCTATTAAAAAAAGAGGATGCGAGCGGTTTCGATCTCTGACCTGCAGGATTGAAAACTTAAGCGGCAGCGTCTTTACCGACTGAGCTAACCGGACAGTTCCTTGCAACTTTTCGAAGTTTTATTAAAGAATGATATAGATTATTTTAAAAAAAAAATCTATCAGAAAAATGAAACAACATGTATTACAGGAACATGATTAAAATTGTTTAGTAATAGTAATATTATCAATAAAATTACGAATTTGTAGTCTGCAAAAATAAAAACAACTCGAAATGTCAGATCATGCGAGTCCCCGTTGTTTTGATGTTATTAAGTGTGAATTGAAAGAATGTGATGAAGAATCGTGTAAAAACCTAAGCAGTGTTGAAGAGATGAGCTACAAGGATTTCGAGGCAAAATCTGGCTTTAATCCGAACATTTTTGAGAATGAAATTGATCTTGAATCTGTGGTAACTGTCTCAGATTGCAATCATCTGCCTAATCTTAGGGCAGACCCTGATGATCAAATGTTGTTACATGATGAACATTCAAATGGTTTAGATAGAGCTCGATCTTTAGTCGAACCAAATACAGCTGACTGCACAGATCTGGACAAATGTGCTAAAAATCACAGTTTCTAGACGTAAACATGAACACCAACCCACCACCTCCAATCCCAACATTTCTCCAAATTTCGCAAGTCATCCTGTCAAAAACACAACTATCTTCGAAATTTTAAAGCGTTATATTCAATGTTCATAATTTCAATGTCATCAACAATTAAAATCCATGAGCTACTGTTTGTTACAGCCACAAACACACACACTCAAACCTCGAATGTAATTCGCGTTTCTTAATGCCAAGTGCGTAGCAACTTTAATGTTACACGGCCTTGACATTACACGCTACATGTATAACTTTACACGAGGGTGTGATTTTTGTTGTTCTTTTTCCCCAACCATTATTATCAGTTATCGTAATCAATAAAATTACAACCTTATGTATAGCACAAATAAAATAAAAGAAATAACATGTTTATTGTCTTATTTTTTATTCTAAAAGAGAACTATTTCTTATAGCCGAATTACTCTATTGCTCGCGCATGAATTTCGTGTATTGCATTGCCAGAATGTCAGATTATGTAACGGAGGAGCAGTAGCGGTAAATTTAAATGTTTACCTTTGAAAAGCTGTTGATGGTGGGATAAAAAGAATACCAGTTAGTGTTGATATAGATAAATGTTATTATGCTCGGCCCGAAAATCAGAAAGCACTCGGCAAGCCTCGTGCTTTCTGATTTTCTTAGCCTCGCATGATAACATTTATCTATATCAACACTAACCTGGTATTCTCTATGTAAATAACATACACAATTAACGTACAGTATCATATACAGAGACATAACATTTTATTGACAGCACTATTCGAAAGTACTCCGTGCTCATAATCCACTGAGCGCTTTCAAACAGACTGATCGTTCAGTCTTGGTGTTTTTGTCAGAAGTTGTCATAAGGGACCTAACTGTGTCAATACGACTTATAAAATGCCATGTCAAAATAAAACATATGGATTGGTTAAACAATAACAAAACATGTTAAATTTAAATTTAATTTTTCATTCATTGAACACTTGAAGACAGAATAAATATGAACTTTTTAGGAAAGCACTTCAAAATGGAGAAGAGTAAGTAACATGGTCATACGATACAAACATTTTCACAGATACATCTTAATTGCGGTCTATTTACATATCCTACCGCCGTGTCCACATTCAAGATATAAAACAAAAATATGCGGCTTTCTATGAATGAAAACCATAAAAAGTTAAACGTATACCAAGCCATCGTTTGATTAATAAAATGTTAAATATATTCTTTCTGCACTAGATGACTTGCTATATTCGATATTCCGATTAAAAAGATAATAATTTACATCAGACATCCTAAAATGATCCATTCACTGTTGCGGAGTGTGTAAAAGACTCGAATATTTACAAAAGAAACAATCTAAGACCATATTAAAGTTTCTTTGCTATAAATAAAGGAGTTGCTCAATTTTGAAATAACGGTCTTTCTTTTAACGGTCTTCTATCTTCATTATATTTGGTCCGAATCAATTGATGTTGCTTTGGCTATACGTGTTACAAAACCAAATATGAGTGTAAACAGGAAAGACGTTCACTTGATATGTCACTTGATAATGAAGGAGCCAGCTTAATGCGACTACAATGATTGTACGAAACAGTAACACGCATGACTACTTTTATAGTATTTTCATCTTTTCTAACAAATACGTTGCTGCGATACAGCTCAAATAATATTTTAAAACATACTGGAGAAAAGCACGAGTGCAGATGGACAACATTTTGTCTGTAAACGTGCACATTAGTAAAGACGTAAAACGTATAGGACAGCTTCCATTTCAGTGGCCAATATGAATGCACTAATTTTAATTACAAAAACTTGAGAAAATACAGAGAAAACATGGAATATAATAGTCATGACGTGTTAGTGGCTTTATGGTAAGTTTATGTTGAACCATTTTTACATGGAAACAATTTACCAGCGCATGAAGTGCCAAAACCCTGGTCATGTAACAGGTTTTATGATGATGTTAGGTCAACTGGAACAAAGTTAGCAATTTGTGTAGCCATAATTGTTTCGTTAATGTGTCTACATACTGCAACTTTATCATAAAATGATTTTTTATAAGCGTTGTTCTGAAACCTTAGCTGAAGTGCTTTTTTCCTGCCACATGTCGTCCAGTGAGAGTGACATCTCGTGTGTGTGGGACGTGTCCTTGCTTTTCTTCGTGTGGGTCAGAGAACTTGTGTCCCTGGTCCTGCTTTGGACAGAAATATGCTCGCCCTTGCCAAGGCTTCTTCTGTGGATAAGGATGAAAACGATGAGGTTCAGTATGCCCCCAATGTTAGAGAAAGTGGTCACGAAATGGAACACGGCTTGTGGTACGTTGTCTTCATCCACTAAAGCCCAGATACCATACATGGCCATGGCCCACCATTGGACAAAGAAGGCGACGACGAATAAAGACATGGCACGGGCGGCTCGATGGGATGCCCGCATTGCCGGCGGCATCGGTCCCATAGATACCTTTATGGCCTCTACCTGTTCGTGGATACGCTTCCATGTGAGCACGTACAGCACGATGTTGCTGAGTAAAACCAACAGCAGTGGTACGGTAGTAAAGAAGATGTTGGTATACTTGCCCTTGATGGCGTCAAAATAGCAGCTGAAATGGACACGAGATAAGCGATGCAGGTTGTGTGAAATGGTCATAGATGTTTTATTGTCATTTATTTATACCGATACAAAATACGCAAGTCCACACAAGCACATGCACGTACGGATTTGTCATACAAACACACAGACAGGAACAGACACGTTAATTAACGCAGACACATACCTAGTAACAAAAGCAGTTCACGGGCTTCAAATATAACTGTCAATATATTCACGTGCTGCGAATATAAACTAAACGTAATGTATTGGCTGCAAATTTAACAGGCACATTATTAACTGGCTTCAAATATAATGGAAACGTAATAACCTGTCTGCGAATATCACAGAAACGTTATTTACTGGCTGCAATAATAACAGACAAACAAATCACTCTCGAAAATATAATAGATACACAATAAACTGGTTGGTTACGAAATGACAATCAATCAATTTATTGCTTGCATCATATATTGCAAGTGATATTCATATTGCATTTACTACAATTCACTGTTTAAAAGGGTAATATAACGCTGTTTCCATAATCACGCATGACTTGGTGCAAACATGGTTATATGTTAAGCCAATTATAAGCGGATCTGGAGTATTTAAAATCATTTGGAACATATTCCCAGTGTTTAATTGATGTAAGGTCGGTTTGGTGCTTTTTAAATTAAATTAACAGTACGTTTTTATACCCCCACTTTGCACTAAGTGTTTACGTACAGCACAAATCATTTTATAACTATTATTATAATTAGTCGTTGCAACACTTCCCATAAACATGTATATATCAAGAGCAATGTCATTACGAATATACGTAAGTGAATGAATCCATAAGAGCACAAATGTACGCATCCTTTTATTTCAAGTGTTCTACTTAAAACATCATCAACAACTTTTGTATAAGGGTTCGGTCGATACTTTTTCGACGAATGAGACAGCTGTGACTCAGATGAATTTACAAATGCAGTGTAAAGTTAACGTTGAGTGTTATTTCTTTAAGATACATTGTAGCAACGCAAGTTTGGCCCGTATAAGTATGTCAAGACATTATTTGTGAAGGACGACAGTCGGTTAATGTCAGGGTTGAACAACCAGCGCACAGAAGGTCAGCTGGAAGACCGACAAGTTGTGGCCTAGACAGGGACTTGAACCCCCACGGTGAGAGGCCATAAAGTAAGAGGAGTTAAGATAAGTATGGATCCTTTTGAATCTACACAATTCATAGCTGAAAGCTATCGTGTCTATGCGATGGTAAATAAAAAGAAACAAATTAAATTGCATCAACTTGTATAATGCGGAGCTGGTTAATTACACAATGCATCCTTAGCCATTATTAAAATACCCAGTTCCTTAAAACTCTGTATTGATTTCAGGTCTTTATTTTATAATAACGTACATCTGGCATCGTCCGGCAAGTTTGCAATATGCGCAATTTATAAAAACAGAAATCTGTTAACCGAAAAAACTCTAACACAAACTCGAAAACAGTCATTCGCAGACATTTTTGACATCTAAACATGTAGGCAAAGCTTTTAAGTCTAAACTGCCATACAAACGCAGGCGTATCGTGAAAGAAGAATGACGGTCTTGACGGCGGATCTTCCCTTGCATAAAAGCCAACATGAAAACATCCATGAATCAATCATGAATCATGGCTTTGGACATTGGCTTTAAGACTGTCAGTTATTTGAATTACCCTTAGCTGTTTTTACTGGCCGCGTGTCCGAAACGGATGATTCGTTTTACATTCGCTGCGGTGACCTTAATCCTGCCAGCAGAAAAAGACGATGTGGACTTTTTTGCAAACTAATATTTAGCTCAGATAACAACGTGTCCTTCAATATAATACATGAAGGAAGGTGTTTAAGAAAATCAGCAGCACTGGTCACTTTTCCATATTGCAACAATATGTTATCTTTTTAAGGAACAGCTCACGAAGAAACTTGTCTTTTGTTTAAATGTGCTAAAATTTAGCAAAGCTTAAAACACGCGTCTACCAGTAACTTTTTAGCTAGCATAACAGGCAATGGAGTAAAAGACACAAATATATCACTATCACCTGTAAATTGTTACTTTAAGAAGATTGAAGATCGTCGTCGGCTTAAGAAACCAAAATGTCGGCTCCACTTAAATGACATCGAGGAACATAATTGGTCCGCGTCGTATAGCCGTTGGTGGCATTTTCGTTAGTATTATGTTACCTTGATACACGTTTATGTTTGTTAAATATGATCAAATAAAATACATGCCTTATAATGAGAGAGTGCATGCGTGCGTGTGGGGTAGGGGGAGGGGGGTCATGACTCAAAATCCATTCAACTTTATTTCACTTAATACTATATATTACATAAACACACACACGCACGCACACACACACACACACACACACACACACACACACACTAAGGGATCCTAACTTCGACCTAAGCAGTCAACAGACAAAATTGAAATTAAGGAAATTTAAAGCCTGGATTTAAACAGTCTGTTTTAACATAGTATTTACAACATTTGCTTTATGTCCCTATACATCTTATTAGAATATTAATTATCTTTCTTGTCTGCGTCTTAAACATGTTAGCTTCCTTGCTTATGCTCAGTTTAAAAAGG
This sequence comes from Sinonovacula constricta, assembly GCA_007844125.1. Taxonomy (NCBI): domain Eukaryota; kingdom Metazoa; phylum Mollusca; class Bivalvia; order Cardiida; family Solecurtidae; genus Sinonovacula; species Sinonovacula constricta. The sequence continues at coordinate 53,345,312 of CM017558.1, forward strand.
CACTGGTGGTTGTGTCCGCTCAGTAGCTCTGTCATTTCTGGGGGGATTTTAAATTAACTTGACAAATATGTCAAACACATCAAGACGATGTGTCGCGCTCAAGACCCATGTCGGTTATTCGAAGGTCAAGGTCACACTTACAGGTAAAAATCATAATCCCTAGAAGTGCACTGGTGGTCGTGTCGGCTCAGTATTTGGTTGAAGGAACAGCCTTTATTTTCTTTTATTTTTATCTGATGTATTTTAGCTCACCTGAGCACAACGTGCTCAATGTGAACTTTTCTGATACGCCATCGTTCGTCGTATGGCGTCAACATTCTAGCTTGTGAACACGCTAGAAGCCATATATTTTATCCAATCTTCATGAAACTTGGTCAGAATGTTTGTCTGCATGAAATCTTAAAGGAATGCCTAACTGGGCCACGTGGAGTCAAAAAGTAGATCACCAGGTAAAATCTTAGAAAAAGCTTATGGACACACTAGAGGCCACATTTATAGGCCAATCTTCATCTTGCTTGGCCTGAATGTTTGTCTGCATAAAATCTTGGATGAGTTCGTTATTGAGTCACGTAGGGTCAAAAAGTAGGTCACTAGGTCAAATCTTAGAATAGACTTGTAGACACACTAGAGGCCTCATTTACAGGTCAATCTTCATCAGACTTGGTCAGAATGTTTGTCTGCACGAAATCTTGGATGAGTTTATTATTGGGTCACGCGGGGTCAAAAAGTAGGTCACTTGGTCAAATCTTAGCAAAAGCTTGTGAAAATAATAGAGGCCACATTTATAGATCAGTCTTTACCAATCTTGATCAGAATATTTGTCTGCACGAAATCTTGGACGAGTATATTATTGGTTCACGTGGGTTTAAAAAGTAGGCCACTTGGTCAAATTTCAGAAAAAGCTTGTGAACACACTAGAGACCACATTTATAGCCCAATCTTCACTAAACATGGCCAGAATGTTTGCCTTCAAGACATCTTGGTTAAGTTTGTTTCACCAAAGATTTCTAAAGTAAAAAAAACTCTTAATTACTTGACGCCAGATATGAGCCTACTGAAAGCCTGTACCCTAAGGTGAGCGATTAAGGGCCATGGTGGCCCTCTTGTTTGCCTATTAAAAACAAATGATAGGACGTAAAAAATATATATATAGTTATATACATAAATCTAATGCTATTGTCTTTTTAATAACCGAAATACCTCCTGACAAGTACAAAACTTGCTTTATTGGACAACATTCGGGGGCATATATCTGTTTACAACGACATTTCTTGTTGTTACTTATGTTTGTTTTTTTTGCTTTTGTTATTTGCTCATCATCATCATCATCATCATCATCATCATCATCATCATCATCATCATCATTATTATTATTATCTTTATTATTATAATTATTCAGACCAGTTTGTCTTGATTTAATTTATTAAACAGTCAATACTTTCTACATGATTTTGCATTTTAACTAAAGGTAAGTCTAAAGTAAATGCTCTAACATGCTAGCGGATTCGACCAAAATTAATTGAGTTTGAAATTTTTACCTATTACACCCCTGATATCTGAATCTAAAAATGTTGAGTGCGTCATTCCTCTCCATTCGCGTGCGGTAGCGTTAGAGTCAGATGCCGTAATGAAACAAATGACCTCGGCTATTACATAATCTGAGTCAAAGCAGTTTGTGTATAGACCAGTTTCCGAGTCGGGCATTTTTTAGGTATCACGTGACCCGACAAATCGAAAACGAGTCCATAAGTGACAGGTCCCCATTTCCGATTATAGAAAATGACGACATAGAAAATAATCATTTGCTTTCTTTGGAGGAACTACATGCTTTAAAAGTAATAGACTTAAAGCAAACTGAGGAACTTAAACAAAATAGTAACGGGGCAAAATACATCTTTAGTTATCGGATTTATGCGATATTCTGTCGATTACTGCCGGTCGTTTTACTATATATACGTAGAGAAAATGGTTTTGCTTCTATGTGTGTGTTACGCGGCAACCTTATGTGATAAAAATCAGGCATTTCTGCTGTCTGATTTCCATTTTAAATCATTTTAAACCATTTTATACGCAACTTTCGAGACTCGATATGTTTCACGCGACAGTTGAAAACTAAAATCGCTTTGTTTAATTGGACACAAAATTACATATGCAATACGTAAATTAAACCACAGGCATTCTAATAATACATTGAAGTCTTTTGGGAGCTGTCGAATCAGTATCTACATGAATTAATGTTGTTTCTTGCTTTAATGTCTCGGCAGCTTTGAAGATGTTAGAATGAGAATTGATTACTAACGAATGTAGGAAACCAACAGTTATTTTGTAACTTCACAAATTTAAAAAAGTCTGTCAACCTACATAGCAAATATTTGCAAGGTGCAATAATGACTCCTTCGCCCGGTTGCAACGGTGCATGCATTGAAATGACTAATTTGCAAATAAGTATACATAATGTAAAAACTCACTCAGCTTAACATATAGCATACATAAGTTAGATTAGGGAAAACAAATCTTTAGCTTGTTAATATGCTGAATTAAGAATAACTGATTGATTTCAAAGATTTTTTATTTGATAGTAAGTGTATAACCAGGATGCAACAAAAGCAATTTCAGTCATCGTAAAACTGTATAAAAGGACCACTTTAATATTATTAGAAAAAAATCATGGACATATACTTTACGCTTGGCTTCAGTTGTGTTATTGTCACGTGTTCAATCTGCTCATCATGTCTTATCATTGTTACCTTGTACCGTATAGGCTCAATTTTTATCCCCAAAATAACGTGTAACTAATGATCTCGACAAATATAAAACACTATTGCTTTAGTACGTGCTCATTTGTAATGATGTGTATAGTTGACAGGATACTTTAATTTGCGAATAGAATTGCACTGACCAAACCATTGTAGTCACTTAAACAATATGTTATTTTGTACAAGATCGACCAAGGTTGTGTAGAGTAACGTTGCAACAAAACCTTAGTTTTACTGGCCCAACCACAATCGTCGGCGGAAGATCTCAAGTATTTGTACGTGAAAAACCTCAACTTATGAACTTCTCCTGTTGAAAACGCAGCAAACAGGAAAATAAATCTACCAGAAATACATGTTTCTTCGAAGCCACTTGTTGACCATTACTCTGTTAAGGGTGGTATCCAACAGTTTGGAGCCCACTTGTCTGCCAAATATCCAAGTCAATTATTGTTGCATGAAAAGACGCGACGAAATGTTGTTTTTTATGTCCTATTTCTAAGTGAAATTTGAAGAATAACATCCCACGTGTCATTACAAACATGTATTTTTCTTGCTTGCAGAGTAAGCTAACTAAAACAAACAACAACACACGCAACGCCTTACTCTTGAATTCATGTTGTTTCATTATCTTGGTAAATCGCTGTGAGGTCAAAAGCGATTGTTTTCATGATTTGTACTGTCTAATTATTAAGACAGTGTTTACAATCGCCCTTGTGTAGAGTACACTATCAGTTATTTCATTGCCAAATTCCCAAACACAGGTATAATATAATGTTACATGTATTTGACGTAGACAAACTGTAAGCTACGCCTTTAACTTAAAAAACACACACAACTTATTTGAACTACCAGATCCTCCATCTACGTATGACGGCATCCAAATACGCACGCGTGAATACAAGTCGCGTGTTTACTTCTGTATTAAACCCAGTAACCATTTGGGAAATCCTCGGGATGTAGCCGCCTAAGACAGATATTCGCAGGTGTTTCATTATGTCTTAGCGATTGGGAAAAAGCATTGTTACGAGGATATAAGTGCATGCTGAATGCTGAATGTTGCATGTTATGAAACTAATAGATATTAGTACTAAATAAACACCGGTAGAGTTTTGTTCTTGTGCTCTGCAAAAAAGCATGTAATTATCATGTCCTAATTCTCAGGGCAGGCACGTTGGGTAACAAAAGGAAGAGAGATGGAAAAAAATCAAGTATATGTAATTATGATTATTGTGCATTGTACTTTTGTCATCGCCAGGTACGTACATGCCAAGTTTTAAGTGAATTCATCCACAGCTTGTCAGGTCATATATGCATATAGACATAAATATATACATATATATTTATTCTTGTTACTTGCAGTTACATAAGCCCTAACAAAACACCTGAATTTGTTTTTAAAACATAGATGTTTATTAAAAACAAATTCAGGTGTTTTGTGAGGGCTAATGTAACTGCAAGTAATAAGAATAATTTCATTTGTGAACAAGTTTGTTTCACGTACTGTTTTAATACCTCCGTTCAAAAAACCTTTTAAATATCAAGAAACAGACTATGATTTGGTGTTATATTTAACACACACACAAAAAAAAAACAATACCTTTTAGACACAAACGTAAACTACACTAGATATACTTAAAAGTTGTTTTAGACAGTGCAGTTACCATAATGAGATAGATAAATACTATTAACTACTTGTCACTTGATCTTGCAGATTGATCTTGTAAAATTTTGATTACACTGCCACACGGATTTGCTAATGATGTTTGGTTGGAGTTTTAATTATGCTTTTCTGCGATGATTTGTTTATAGTTCTATAGCAATGTGTTGCAGAATTCTAATGTTCTTTGCCGTTTTGAATTCAGGTTGAAAAGGAAAAGGACAAAATAATGTTGTTTAATAGATTTAAATCTGAAAAAAATAAATTGAACTATTTTGCAAAATCACAATCCAAACAGGGTGGAATTTTTCTCTTATTATGTAATTTCTTGTCTCGGTATAACTTTTAATATTATATTCAGCAGCTTTGTATTTTCGTCCGGTGCAAGTTCAGCCATGAATCTATAGTGTTATTATCGTAGGACCTTGTCATATTGTCCTTTTACTTGTGATAAGAAACTATTTATTTGACGTGTGTAAGATTGGAGCCATTATTTGCCTCCTCTAATATACAGAGGACTCAACAATATTTTTTAAGAGTTTAACATCATATAAAATCGATATGCCAATCGTATGTCAATGAAAAAAACAACGTTCCTCTGGGGCTTCCTTACCTTTTAAATTTGGAAGAGAGATTTGGAAGTTTATGTTTTTAATAAATCAAGCTCTAAATGTTATATGTGTTTAGACTTTATAATCCGTCATTAATTTTTACACAAGCAAGCATTACCTGTAAAAAATGATATTTACAAGGAATCTGCGGGGAAACGACGGTTGTGTAGTTATGTTTAAGGAGACTTAAAACGCACCAAGTTAACTGTAACGAATGACATAAAATAAAAAATAGTGCCTAATAATATGTATATTTGTTAGTTGCGTGTTATAAATGTATTCAATCATTTTCTGTTAGTCGTCCGTTGACAGCCGTTCTCTGTTCGTTTTAGTTCTATAGGGCACGGTCTGTCGCAGGGACATCCGGTTTATCCGTTCTACGTCGGTTTGCATATTACGTCTAACGAACATTTACGGACGAAAGAACCGCACGATTTCTAGATAAAATCGAACAATTACAACCCTTTGAATATTTTTTTTAAGAAAATGTCTTCCAGCCAACGTATTGCCAGCGTTATAATATGATGACTGAAGTTAATTTGAAAACAAACGACACGTGGTCAAAAAATAAACACTTACAATGATCCGTTTGTACCTAGATGACCAAGTATTCCAGCTATGGTGGCACCAAGAAACGGCGCCCCAAAGGTCCACGTCAATAGCTTCCAATCCCATCTGCCGAATTCGAGATTCTTGTTAAAGTACATCAGCATGAACGCGTTTATAGCCACAACATTCACCATCAAATTCTGTGCAGTGATGAACTCAGCCAAAGTGAATCCGTAAAACTCACACAGTTCCTTTGGACGTACGTGGTCTCTTGCAATAACAATGTGAAGATGGTCTGTAAAATGGGCAACGTTGAACAATCCATCACAAGCCGCCAAGTACACAACAAACCGTTCACTTTTACTCCATTTAGTAAAGAATGATGTGTACCTTTGACGTCTGAATGACATCGTAATTGCAATAACTGCGCAAATAAAACTTATACAAATGCATGTCAACGCCGGAATGTGAATTGACAAGAAAGTCCCTGCCTTCAAACCATACACGTCTAGATCGTATCCTGATTGAGGATCTGACTTATTTGCCGCCATTTCAAATATATAAATTTCTCTTTGAGATTTTCTATCAGAAGTCCAATCAAATATACGCGACTTGTTTAAAAGATGAACTCGACATACGGAAGGCTAATGCCTTATATACGCTTGCATCGCAATGCCTTTTTAACTTCCTGCAGGTTATTTATTTAAGCGACCTTAACTATCTTATCAATACAACACTATTACTGTGGACAGTATCTGCTTGTGCAGATCACAGATCGTTTGTACCTTTGAGCGTTAAACTGATATGACCTTAGCATAAATACACTATACCGGAAGATATGTGATTGTTTGTTAATGAGGAGATCCTATTTGCTAACAATTTAACTGTCATAAACAAGGATAGCTTTGGGCTGTGGCTAAAACAAACATATCAGAAAAGATTTCTGTAAAACTTTTATTTTCTTTGTGTTTATTCTAAGTATCCCTTATGCGAAGGTGTTTAAGGTATAAGCACTTATTGGTTTAAAGCATCTTTTTTAAGTATTAAGTGAAGTCAGTAACGCCATGTTTCCTCGAAGATGACAGTGACTAGAAACTAAGGGCTGAGCGGCTGATAAAATTACAATTCCGAAGTATTATTTAGACCACAATTCAACCAGATTTTGTTGTTTGCTGGCTGTGACTTAGGAGGAAGGACATCGAATGGAAGCCTACCACTAGCAAGTAGTGTTTGGTCAACACTGCTGCTCCACCACCTCGGACTTGTTCTTGGTTTATAGAAGCGATGACTGGTGGCCAGCATATCTCTGCGATACCCTTTTACCAACCGTTAAAAGATTGGCTGAAAGGTAACTGCTCAGATTCTAATAACATATGAGGTTTTATCAAGGACAAAACATCCAATTTTTAAATGCGCCTGGTGTTGTGATCCGAACTCATAAAGGCACTATTAGACGTAAAGGGTGTCTTTAATTAATAGGCTTCTGTACACAACGAGCAGTCTTACTGGGGAGGAAGAAACTACTAAATCAAAGCGCTCAAACGCCTTGTTTGTGTGGTGTCAGTTTCACCCTGAACGCAATAGCCCGGTGTGCAAACAATGGTCTCAATTATCCCGTAGTGAATCAAATGTACAACAGATTGGAAATCGGAAAGCAGGCGAGTCTTCAGCTGCAAATACACACTTTTTCTAATATATAGGTTATACATTGGGATAAAAGGTACATCAGAGTCTCTAACATCCAATAATAGAAACCATTTTATTAACAGTCAATACTTTCGATATGATTGTGCCCTTTAAATTAAGTTAAGTCTAAAATAAATGGTCATACATGTTACCGATATCGAACAAAATAAACTGATATAGAAATTAACTACTACCTCTTTCACCCTTGTTATCTGTATCTAAAAATTGTGAGTGCACCATTCCTCTATGAACGCATGCGGAAGTTAGACTGAGATGCTGAGATGATACGAATGACCTATGTCACTACATGACTTAGGTTCAGAGCCGCAGAAGGCAGTGAGGCCTCGCGCGGGAAATAGCAAATATCTCGGCCTAGTAAACAGATAGCAATATTAATGTTAACATTGGAAGAATGAATTGCCGATTAGAAAAGTCTGTTATTTAAATAGTGAAATATGATTAAGCAAGCGATAGCGCCCAAAACTTAATGTGTTTTGTTTGCTTTGAATTTACTGGATTTTCACTAAAACGTTTGAGCAGGTGTAAGTTTAACCATGTAAGCGATTAAAGATGTGCAAATAATGGTCAAAGTGATTCCGAGATAAATAGTATGTACAACGTATCAGAAAGTAAACAAGTCTTCAGCTTAAATAAAAAAGAAAAATGAAAACAAAAATAACAAGAAAAGAAGAAAAAAAACTCTTCTAAAAATGTATACTGTGGGACAAAAGTTAAAACATGGTCACTTACATTCGACAATATAAACAACTTTTTAAACTTACACAACTTTCTATGTGATTCCATTTGTACTCAAATTATGACAAAAATCAGTGCTACCGGATGCAAGCGACACCGCGCAAAAATTGTTGGTTTAACTTGACTTTTATGAATTACCTCAATCTTTTTGTTCGTCCAAGAAGATATATTTTTGTGTTACCTACGGCTTAGATTTCCCGGCAACTACGATGGCACAATTTCTTTCATTATTTTTGACAAATGAACCAATTGCCAGATAAGACCTTGAAACTAGGATATTTGCCGAAGCGTACAAAAAGGGAAATGATCTGCCATTGAATTGCTGTCATAGTTTAACCATTCAATTGTTTTAATTGGTAAGTACCAATGTTACATTCTTATATATTTACAAATATCTGCAAAGGTAACTCAGCATACTGCTTAGTGCCAGGCGCGTATCTGGGCCGTTTTTGAAGTTACGCACAATTACAATGGAAATAACCTTTGTAGTAATACTTTTGAATATATTCGGTTCTTTTCTATTGAAAAACAGGTAAAATGCGGACAGTGCGAGGAACTTAACGCAAAATATGAACGACCTTTTCAACTTGAATGGCGTGGTAATAAGATTTTATAACATAGAAACTGGGGAAATAAAATATATCATTCCTATCCCGGGAAAGGTATCGATATTCTTAGTGTTTTTGGTACTTTTAGATTTTCCGAATTTTCGAACGGAGCTTACGCACGTGCGTAAAGTGCGTAATGGCAGAAACGCACCTGCTTAGTGCCTATCAGTAAGCGATGTAGATCCTGACTAGACAGACCCCGCTAGTTTCCTACGCCTGATCATTTCGTCTTTTTTGCAGGCTAAGGGTTAAAGAACCAACACCGGACGTGTAACAATTCAAAACTAATTTCATCAACTGACTACGCCCAAATGCACTTTATTAGAGCATTGTTGGTGCTGTTTTCTGTTTTGTTTGTTTGTTGTTGTTGTTGTTTTGTGTCCTTTTTAAAAAATGTTTGTTGTTGTTTTCTCGGAAAAACAATTCATGGGATGAAAATCCCGAGGAAATTAAAATGGTTTCGCTTGTTGCAGAATGCTGTGTCATTGTTGAAATTGTGCACACTTATAAATTCGTTATATGCATGCAGTTTAGAAAAATAAACTGAAATAATGTCAACATCCAATTTTTCAACATCGCGTTGTTTTCTTTAAAGTATGGCTCATAATTTTCAAAACACGATTATATTTCATTATTATCCGGAAATAAATCGGGATTTGCATTTTTGGTAAGTTATTAACCAGTAATAGTAGTACTAGTGTGAGTGTACTTAACATTGACATTTCTTAGAGCTCAAAATCATGACACCAGTACTTCGGTAGAACAATTTGTGGTCTCGAAATGTGACGAGATGCCAACCAGCGTTTGCATAATCTTCGGACCTTTCCGCACACGCTCGAAAACAATCGGATAATTAACAATTATTATATAAAGTGTCCAGTATCATGAGCCTTTACAAAACTGTAAAACATATATACTTATTCCCGTCAAGTTCTCAAGAGGTGTTATTGAGCAGACGTTTGTTTTCCCTTTCTATTAGCACTGTTTTGAAACAACGCCAATCGAGTGTTTTTCATTCCTACCTGATTACCTGTGTAACATACACTGGATTTAAACCCTCGATTGAATCAGTCAACCATGCTTCCTTACACTTCTGAAGTTTTCCCAGATGGTGCTCAGCAGAGGTTTTTACAGGGGATGGTTTACTGTAGTTTTAATGGCTTCTTGCCAACAATGCCTTAAATGTACACGTACTTATAGCAGTTGAAGTAGCTTAAAGGTGGTATGGATCTCGACCCATTCTCTTTATTGGTGACCTACATCCATGTAAAAGGTAAAGAACTAAAGATGTAATGCAATGTATTTCCTATCAGAACTAAAGTGCACAGTAAGCTATTTTAAAAGTAAGAATATCACGTGATCGTTAACTTTTGAGATCTGGCTGCAGGGCCAATATAAAACGCAGCTTTTAACGCAGGCTGCGTTATGCAGGCTGCGTTTTTCGTGTATAAAACGCAGCTGCGCAGTCTGTATAGATATATAGGGAAAACGCAGCTTTTTCTAAATATATTACTTCAGTGTCGGTAAGTGTGTTTTATAATGATATAATCATATCACTGTCCTTTTCTAATAACGTGAAATATTGGCGATGACACTAACAGTTTATTCGATAAATATATTGTATCTTACGATAATATGATATGAAAAGGATAATGTTGGATTATTATGAAGATATAAAGTGCGCATACTATAATTTAAAGAGATACATTCAAGTCAACAAAATAAAATTATGATGTCTGTCCGTCTGTCTGTAATATAACATGAAATATTTATATTTTTGAAATTTGAATATTTCTGGCTGCATACTTTAATGGTTAATCAGATGGTTAATCAGTTCTGACGCCGGTATCTAATTTTAGCTCAATTTCCAATCGTGCTTATTTATAGATTTGGAAAGAATGAATATTTAGAGCGATTTATTTTACGATCTGTTATGTCTAACAAATGATGTGGTATTATAATATAAACATCCTTTAATTTTGCTACAGTGTGAGTTTATGCAGAAATTATGCTGTGATTCCCATGAACAGTAAGATGTTATTACATGCATTAGATATAGTGTCGGACACCACACTTAAAGAGATAGCTATCTATTATTTAATGATTCAATTCGGTTTAATAGTTTAACCTTATCTGTTAGAAAAAAGATCCATCGATAAAATTATTTATAACTGACTTCTATTCGCAGCGCGTAAAATGTCGACTCTAGCACCCGCAAAACTTTACCAATATGCGATAATTATGACCACAAGACGTTAGTCCTCGGGCAAAACTATTTACTGCAAATTGCTCCATGTTGTTAATACCTCAGAACTGGTTCTTCACAGGAAATGGGCAGTGGAGTGGGATCAGTACAAGTCAAAGCGCTTGTTTAAAAATTGACTATCAATACATGCAAGTTTACTAGAATGAGCGCATTTTCGCCAGTTTAGGTAAATGCCGCCCTTTTTCTACTTTCAGTTTCGTTTTCATTTTCTGAAACAAAAACTTGTCTGAACAAATTCTGTTGGCTCTAGTTTTTCACAGGCTGTGTTTTCACTTTCATTATTCGTATTGCAAGAATCCAAATCACAACGATGGATGACAATAATGTGATCGTATTTACAGCCTAGCGGAAGATCGCGGTAAGGTTATCACAGCTCTAGTTACTAGGTTACAATATGTAGGCATATACGTTAAGTGTTATTAATACGAGAAAATCCAATTATCAAATCCGTATGACAGATTGCCTCTGTCAAGATTGGAGGTCAAAAAAATTATACTTAAAAGTCATTAGACCACACTCGAAAACTTCAACTATACCAGAGCCGAGTGTGTTTAAAGATTCCAAGTGCTTGTGTGTCATCTTGACTGTCTAGCCACTCCTGAAAGTGTGTTCTATAGAACTAGAGAATTAGTAACACTTCACCCGCTTCACACTTCACCCTCCCTTAACTGGTAACAGTTCGCCCTTAACTGGTAACAGTTCGCCCTTGATAGGTAACAGTTTGCCCTTGATCGGTAACATGTCGCCGTCAGATATAAGTGTATACTTGTTAACTTATTTATACTTATTTCGACACCATTCACATCAATATTTCTTTGTCTTCATCTTCATATGCATTATGAGTTTTATTTTGTGACTATCACTACACAAGCAGTGTCACAAACATGCTCAGAGAGTTAAAGTGGTCTACTCTGGAGCAACGCAGAAATCAAGCCAGTCTCACAATGCTACACAAAGTACATAACAAACAGGTCAATGTCGATCACAGTCATCTAACAACTACACGAAACTACAAATTCCTTATTCCCCACTCCAAAACAAAACACCACATGAACTCATTCTTTCCATGGGCTATACGACTTTGGAACGAACTACCGACTGAGATTAAGGATGCCTCAACTGTACCTGTATTTGCAAGTGGCCTAAACAAGTTTTATGCTTTTTAATCAATATTTTAGTTTATTTATTTTATGTTTTCATTAAAATTTCATAAGTAAATTATTAGTCTTAAATTGTCAATGTTCAGGACTTGCGCCTGCCTTATGTAGTCAGTATTGACTTTTGGCAGTATAAAGTTGAAGTTGTGTTTATTCATAAACATTCCTCCTGCTTTCTCACTCAGGCTTGGGACCCGACGTTGGTGCAGTTAATGTTGTGATTTTTTTATGAATGTGTTGAACCATAATAAAATTTAAAACGTATGTTATGTCGTTAATAAAAATGAGGTAGTACATGCAACACTTGTGTCCTTTAACGATCACACACTGACTAATTTATTAATTTCAGTTATTCATATATGTCTATGTCGGCAAACATTAATTAAGATCACACTAACTAATTATCTATCAAGATTAGTGCAACAATAATGACTGTAGGCAAACATCAATTTATGTTCACACTTTAAATAGTTGGGAATTTATAAGATAACTGCATACTTAAGTCGTCTTGAGTGGGACAACCTTATTTCAGTATTGGCAACAAAATATGTATGCAACTAAGTAACATTAAAATCCTTGCTAACAGCGGAATTTTATTAAAATATAAAATGAATAAACTATGTACACAGTATTTTAGGATGTAACATTGCATTTTAACCAAGGAACAGTGACAGTTCGTATACTGTACTGGGAGGCTAAGATTTTTTCTTTGTTTAAAACAATTTTAAAATATGAAAAGTAAAAATAAAATAATTTACAATGCTATAATAAAGAAAAAAGAAGCATAAATTGAATGTGAATGGTGTCGAAATAATAAGAAATAAATAACCAAGTATACATTCTTTTTACTTAATTTCTAAAGATTTAAGGGCGAAGGGTGGCGTATAGACTTTTATCCGAAGTGCTTATAATGTATATCAAGGACGAAGAAAACATAAATACAATGTGAATGGTTATAAATAAATTTACAAGTTAACTATTTCTTTTGGTTGATCTATACACCTATATTCGAAAGCGACATGTTATAAAGCAAGGCAAACTGTTACCGATCAAGGGCGAACTGTTACCAGTTAAGGGCAAACTGTTACCGATCAAGGGCGAACTGTTACCAGTTAAGGGCGAACCTGTTACCAGATAATGGAGGGCGAGGTGTGAAGAGGGCTGAAGTGTTATAATGCCGAACTGAAGCAGCAAACTTGCTGAATTTCTGTCCATAAGTTGCTGTTTTCACAGTATATGCAGAATATTTTAATATGTCTAACATTGTATTTTGATTCTTTCTTTACTAGTTATATCCTGAAATAAAGCTGGTGGCTTTTTTTTTGCACAAGTTTTTTATATGAGCTTTTCAAATATTTTCAAGGGCATTGGTAATATGCAGACTGACTGTTCAAACAAATTTACACATTTATCAAAATGTTTTCATCAGGTTCTCAAAGAATGATGAATTTGAATTTGGTGGGCAATAAACATGATGGAATTTTTTATCTTGTATAATTCCACTGCAATTACAATATTTTCTCAGTGAGAGTTTTCTTGGTCTGTTCTTCTTCTTGATGAAATATCACAACAGATATTAATAATATCAAAAATACTAATTAGATCTGATTCATGCATAGCAGGTAATCTAGCTAACGTACATGTTTTAGTGGTGTCTTGTTTAATGTGTGTTTTTTTAGAAACATCACATCAGCACAATTTGTCAGTTAATCAACAATCAGCAATTATTTATGATGAAAGGATCCAGACAAAGGTCTAGGTAGTACCACTGGCCAGGGATAGATCCAGGGATAGGTGATGGGGATCCGGTATTTACGTTGATACAGATGAATGGATCTTGGTCCCCCCCCACACCCCCCACCACCACCACCACCACCAAGATTTTCGGGATCTTCCCCTGCCACTGGCTGGTGTACCGCAAAGTGTGCATGACAGTTTTGGTTTTGTAACAGCACTAACCTTGTTCCTCTGGATTTACCATTTACTAACTTTATATTTGGATTATTATTATTTACTTGAGGTTTATGCTTTAATTTTTTAAGGGAGTCACTTTATCTGAAAAGTGTTTGGTTAAGAAGTAAAAAGCCAGAAGTATCACTCTTCATGTTTTATCCTAAGAGTTATATCAATAATTTTATCATTTATCCTATGGTAAACAATAGAGCAATGTTTTCAAGAGAGAGAGAGAGAGAACGAGAGAGAGGAAATGAAGTGAAAGTAAGAAAGATGTGACTTGATCAAGACAGGAGGTAAGATTTACCTTTTGTTGTCAACAACCAAAAAATCGATGTGAAGTGTGTGTCTGTGTCTGTTTGTGGTTGTGTTTATCTGTATTGAAAGTGATTCTCAAACTAATCATATAATATTCGTAAAATGACCATCAGAAAGGTGGATCATAAAGGGAGTTAATTAATTTATTAATACATAGTCAACATTTGTACACAGTTACTAACATCTGATAATAAAAACTATTTTATTTAACATACAATAATTTCAATATGATTGCATTTTAATTAAAATTAGGTCTACAATAAATGCTTTATCAATGCTACCATATGCAACCAAAGTGTCTCGGACACTAAATGATATTCCTGTGCAGCACTGTTCATTCATAAATCTACATTTCCTGTGTATCTGCATTACACAATATTCTCAGTTGAACATCTAGTTTAAAAAGATTACAGTATTAATGATAACATTGGAAGCATATCTGTACAAAATGTTTATTCCCCTTCACCATAATATTTGTTTCTGTACTCACACTCTTACTCATACTTTTACTCAGGCATGAACACTGGCCACGAGTAGCAAAAAGGTCATGCAGAGTAATCCTTCTTGCCTCTGGAATTCAGCTTTCTCATGACTGGACACTGTCGCACAGGCCACCATTTTATAACAGCAAGTACATGCATAATAAACAGATCAAAGAATTTCATTTGTAAAACCACCAAGGTGTTTTTATTTGCCCTTTAGCATATTCTGTTGGTGGTGATGATGACAAATAAATGAAACAATTCATTCAGTAAAATGAATGAAGCATTTCACTTGTCAAATTCTGAACAATATTTATGAACAGAAGAAACTCCCATCTGTCTTGATGGATGAGAGTTAGTGTGCTCGTCTTGTCTCTCCCTCAGGATGATGTAGTTACCTGAAGGATTCCATTGAATAAGGAGACAATATTTACAAAAGTCAGTATCCACAATAATGACTGTAGAAAGTATATACTATTTGTCTTTTCTGTAGTCTACCCAGAAAACACTGCTCCAGGATTGTATGTGGTCAAGATGGCGTCGCTGAATTCAGATCCATCCGATGAGGATGATGACCAGTCATTGAAAGTCCATGAGCAACCTATGGCAAGTAAAGACACTTTGTCTGCAAGTGTACGTTTTGGGTCCTCCACACTTACAACTGACAACATCGTAAATGACAAGATAAAAGTTGCTCTTGGTAGTGTAAAGAATAAAGATGTACTTTCTGCTTGTGAAAAAGATGTCAAAGCCCTTTCTGAAGACCAAGGTAATGACAGCACAGATTCAGAAGATGAAAGTAAAACAGATGACAACAAGGACAACCAAAACGAAACAAAGGACATAACAAGTGACAGTGACCAGGGGAGTATAGGCATTAAACACGAAGATAATTCTTCACAGGCTGATTCAGACCAAACATGTCAAGATAATGTCAGTGGAAAGAGAGAACTAGTTTATGTGGATACTAAAAGTAGTGGTGAACCAGTGCGTAAACCTTGTTACTTCTGCCCACAACCATGTACAGTGCTCTGTCGTTCATGCTCCTTTCTCTACTGTGATCAGTGCTTTGAAAAATACCATCCAATGCTTGGACCGTATGCTGCTCACAATATTGTAAGAAGTCCAATTTTGAATGAAGATGACACGTCACTTTGTGCAGCCCATGGCCTACCAGCGAAACTTCGCTGTACAGTCTGCTCAGAAATGAGATGCATGGAATGTGCAACAACAGTCTGCGCTCTGCATTTTCAGTCAGTCTTCTCACCGAAAGAAATACAACAGGAGAAGGTAAATATTTGTATTTGTTGCAAAGAGCATAAATAGAAAACAACAAAAACCTATATGTCTGTTTGGTTTGCACATTTGATTATAAAATGTGTCCAAAGTGAGTGGAAAATTATTTGTGCAAATAGTTTTTGAAGACTTCTGCTTTCTTACATGATTTCCAAGTAAAGGAACACATAATTAAATGAAAACAAAAGGGCTGAGTCATAAAAGTTTATACCCAAATCTAGCAGATCATTTTTATGATTGGTCACATTTGATGTAATGACCAGTTTTTGACCCGATAGGTTCTTAGAAATCTCATCTCAAAGCTAAGGCATGGCATCTGATCCTGGTTTGTCTGTTACCATAGTTTTAACCATGTAAAGGGAGATAATTAATTTGAACCCCTACATTGAGTATTGCTTAAAATCCAAGTACTGTGTATATGAAAATGGGTCAACCAATATGTTTTGTTTCTTTAAAAGCTGCCCTTTGAATTCGAATACAATCCTTCTGCTTCCTTACGATTTGCATTATGTAAAAACATGAAAATGTAAATTCTTTAGCGAGGTCATTGGTATAATGGTACATATGTTAGAATCCTGCTGCCTTTAAGCAACTTGAATGTATTTTGTAAACTTTGTTGAACCACAAAGAAAGATGTAATTATATAACCTCCAATCACTGGGTTATCATTAATCATGCTGACCTTAAAAGATTGTGCTGTCTTTGGTTTTATGAATCAAAAGCATGTTGATACCATAAAATACCTACAGGCAGTTTTATCTCAACTACCTTGACTATTTCCAAACTGTTAAATATTTGATTATCCCAATAGTGATGCAATCATTACAATACATATGAAGTGCAGATTATGTGGTTCTCTGTGTCATGTACATGAGCATAACAAGTCACATAAACATCATTTTTTGAATCTGGAGATATAAATATGATGATTGTGTCTATCATAATGGTAGTGCATTGTAGTTCCTTGTTTTCTGTAGGAGAAGATCATGGAGACTTTAGAAAATATTCAGAAGGACATGGAGATGATTTCCAACCGGCTGGAAGACGAATATGAAAAACTTGAGGTATCTTTTTGTTTTATCCAATCTAAAAGAAAAACATTACAACCTCCATAATTGGCATTATCCATAGTGTTAACTGTTATCATGTACATCACCAATAGCTTTGTATTTTTCTTATTAGCCATTCTTCATAACCATCATCATTAATACTGTCCTTTTCGACATCATCAATAAATACATCACAAACGATGCAGCATTATTAGATCTACAAGGGTTAATCCAGAAGTATGTGGGTTTGTTACAGAATAAACATATTTGAAATTTGAGCCTTTGACATTTTGATTTTGCATATTAAAACATGTTGCTCTTGTTTTAATAAATGCTTATAAAACAGAGTTTAACACAAACACATCATAGCAATTGGCATCATAATAGATGAGCTATGGACATTTTGATATTTAATCTTCACTCACAGTCATGCACATTTTATGATGAAAAAGAGCTCTATGTTCACTGCTACAAGCACAGTGGGCAGGGAGTGTAAAGACTTTCAACAGAAGGGATGAACATGAGAACTGCTGACCATTCCCATTAGCTGTTCCCATGAAATCTTTAATAACATTGATGTCAATTTGACAACTGCACTTGTGCCAAGCATGTCAAAACTTATTTTTATGTAAAACTATGTATTCATAAAAGTCATTAGGAGAAATGAATTTCTTTTCTGTCTTGCTCAAAAGATATTCTAGACTGTTTTATCCAACGTTCAGGCTCATATTCTTAATGCTATTGATGCTGTGAGAAAAGTCGACATATTTTGAATAAACCCTTTTATCACCACCAGCATATTTTTATTGCCCCTCCCTTTGCAAAGAAGCGAGTGCATGTTATACTGATATTGGTCAATCCTTCTTTCAGTAGGCCATTTTGCTTCAATCAGTTAAGAAACTAAATAGGCCAACTTATCACAAATTTAGATGGACATAGGTCATGATGACCCTATTGGTGTTGGCATCACAGTTTGAAAGGTCAAGGTCTTGGTGACCTTTGTGTATTTGATTTTTGTACCTGATATTTATCTCAAAAATACATAAACTCACATTGCTTCAACTTGACACGGACATTGGTCATGGCAAGTAGATGACTCTTATTAATATTTTAGGATTAGCGAGGCAGAAATCAAGTTCACAGTGACCTTCCATGTGAGTCATAGTGATCATCTATTAAGGTATATGATCCATAACTAGATAATGTCTGGACCCAGTCTGTAATGATTGGTAAACACCTTTTGGTTTTGGGCTCATTGTGTCAAAGTTCTGGGTCATAGCAACATTAACTGTATTTTTCTTTAACAATATTTAGACAATAAATTGGCCCACAATCCATAAACATAGTTTAAAAATTAGTCATGATGACTTAATTATTATTAGAGTTTGTGTCAGTTGTCAAGGTCAGTAACCTTAGATATTTTTGTTCCAGAATGAAAAAGTATACAATCATCAATCTTGGAAGAAAACGTTGACCATGGCTGATATAGTTGGGCAAAGCAATCTTTTATTACTTAAAGGCCAGTAATCATAAGTAGGATTTTGGTTTCCAAGACACAAACAAGAACCCCTTTTGTTTTTTTTGGAGCAGGGGGTCAGTGAACTAAGGCATGCCGTCCAGACCCTTAATTGTGAATTTTAATTGTGAATGCATAAGTGCTCAATTTTAGCTCTCATGAGCACAACGTGCTCAAGATGAGCTTTTCTGATACCCCTTTGTCCGTTGTCCATCGACTGTCGTCTGGCATCAAAAAACATTTTTGCTTGTGAACACGCTAGAGGCTACAGTTTTCATCCAATCTTCATCAAACTTAGTCAGAATGTTTGTCTGCATGAAATCTTGCATGCAGTATCACAGCACCATTGTTTTCATGTTGAGTTGATAGAACATAGAAATATATGTGATGTGTCAGTATTTCATTTCAGTTCCTGACATTAGCACGAAGAGAAAGTAAGATGCGTCAGTGTTTCATTTCAGTTCCTGACATTAGCATGGAGAGAAAGTAAGATGTGTCAGTATTTCATTTCAGTTCCTGACATTAGCACGAAGAGAAAGTAAGATGTGTCAGTGTTTCATTTCAGTTCCTGACATTAGCATGGAGAGAAAGTAAGATGTGTCATGTATTTCATTTCAGTTCCTGACATTAGCATGGAAAGAAAGTAAGATGTGTCAGTGTTTCATTTCAGTTCCTGACATTAGCATGGAAAGAAAGTAAGATGTGTCAGTGTTTCATTTCAGTTCCTGACATTAGCACAGAAAGAAAGTAAGATGTGTCAATATTTCATTTCAGTTCCTGACATTAGCACAGGAGAGAAAGTAAGATGTGTCAGTAGTTTCATTTCAGTTCCTGACATTAGCACGGAGAGAAAGAATCATCCAGGAGTTTGTATCCTTCCATGACATGTTGTATGTTAAGGAGGAAGAACTTCTCCAAGCTTTGGAAAGAGTAAGTCAACCAATTTTAGCCATTTTACTGAGGTTGGAAGTAGAAACAGTTTTTTTTATGACCCCCCCCCCCCACTCCACCTATTTCTCAATTTTATGAGGATACCATTAGCACAAATTTTCAGTACCACAGTACTAGATTTCTGATCCTGCAGATTTTAAGTCATTTTGTGAAACAAATTGCTTTGTATTTAATGATTATTCTTTACAGACAATAGACCATAAAATATCCTTAGTACAGTAAAACCTCGCTAAGAGGGACACATGTGGTTCTGTTTTAAAGTGTCCCACTTAGCCAGGTAGTCCTCTATGTGAGTTCATACAAATGAATTCATTATACTTGCTGCTTTTATCCACCAGTAAGTTTCAATATTATATTGCCTCTATATTGTATTAATATTTAAGTGTGCATATTGTGTTATAGTTTATCTGTTTTATTTATTTTATTTTTTTACAGTATATTATATAATATTTTATAACAAGGATATAATTTTTCACAATGATACAATTAAGCACAAAAAGTATGTATATTTTCAGTATTTTACTTCTTCACAGTTACATTAAATGCATCGGCAATGTCGTAATGTGAAGTCATAAAGTGGGCAAAAAATCTTGTCCACCTACCGGTGTGATAAACTGATTAATGACACCTTGATAACTGGTCAACCTGGTGCTGTTCCGCATAGCGAGGATTAAGAAAGGTGTGAATTTGTTAAATGGTTCTGAAATAACTGTCCCACATATCCCAGGTAGTGGGGTGCCCTGCTTCGAGGTTGTGGGACATTAAAATAAAGAAAGAACAAAACAGTTCTGGAAAAAAGTGTCCCAACGAAGCAGGCTGTCCCGCTTACTGGGGTTGTCCTTTAGTGAGGTTTTACTGTACAACAATTTGCCTCCATTTGTAGGAGAAACATACAAAACAGGTTTGTGTATTTGATGGGCTGAAAGACGAAATCGTGGAACTTGAAACAAAACTTTCTCAGGCAGTCTCTGACACCATTGCCTTTGTACAAGATGAGAACTATGAAAACTTTGCACAGGTGAGTAAGTGTTTACACACATGTGAACTCTCCCTCTTCTGAAAGGAGAATCCCAATTTTAAGGTTCAAAGATATTTGAAAATGAGATTGTTTTATATAATTTCAGCAATCTCTCTTGTCAGAAACTGATAACTTACTTCTGTGTTTATATGAAAATAAGAAATCTCCTACTTCTAAAATCTCCTACAATTCTGCCGATTTTGATGACTTCTTTTCATGTTTCTCTTGTACACTGTACATGCCTGGCCAGCGATTCTTATTAATATTAAGTTATTGTGTGTGTTTTTTTAAACTAAATCAGATTTCTGCAATTTAACTAATTTACTGCTATTTTAATTTTTATATGCACACTACAAACATGCTTTATGAGAGTAGAGCCTGCTGAGAATCAAAACATTGATATAGGCAGGGAAAAACATCAGGTTGCAATACGATAGGGTTGCCAAACACTTGGCTCATATGAATTTTAAATTCCCTTTCTGAAGGATTAATAAGTACTTAGTCCCTTTTATGTGTCCTCCAGTCCTAAAGATACCTGATTTATTTACAGATCGCAATATAAGCCTAGGGTTTGGTTGTTGTAAACATTTTTATCTAATTCAAAGTTCTATACATTTTAATATCAAGTTGTGTTTTGTTAATTATTTAATGTTTATTAAATTTATCTGGTTTGAACATTTTGCTAATTATATGTTTAAACATGTTCACTTATCTTTGTTATATCTTTTTCTTATAATAGAAACTGTCTTCTGTCCAGGACAGGTAAGTTAAAGATTAAATTCAACCTACACAAACTTAAAATGACATCTTGCCTTGCAAAATGTGTATATCTTGATTATAGGCTACAGATTAATGTCTGGGACAGATGTTTCAAAGTCTTCTACACATGTAACCTAAGACTGATTTCTGATTTAAGACAAATACTGCAGCTTTGCAGCTTAAGCAATGAAATTACTTAAAAATAACACAGACTTATACATGTACTGGTAATGCCTTTTTTTTTGCATCAGCTTATTGCATGTTGGAAGAATAGACTGTTGTCCTTAAATGGGATTAATTTTCCTATGACTACTTATACATTTAAATAAGTTACACTGACACAGTTTTAATCATAAATATTGCAGACCACAATTATTGATGAGCAAGACCTGAAAAAATGTTTTAGATGAAAGACCTCTGTTCATGAAAGCTTTAGCCTCATCCAGCATGTATACTTATGCATTTAGGGCTGTAAAATCTTTAAAAACAACTTAAAGAGTGTGTCCATGGGAGCTCCTACTTATGAAACAATGACATGTAAACCAGCAACTCTAATTAATGTTGTACTTGAACGTGGTATCTGACAATTTGCACCATTTCTTTTTCTCATGCAACCAAATAAATTATTTTTTTCTTGAAAAGATACCGCTAAGAAATGTCATTGGTGCCCTTCATTCATGTGAAAACTAAAGCATATTGCCTTACTTGTTATTACAAAAATATATTTCCTATTTGAGCCCTGCTGCACAGTTAGCTATTTTTCATTATTGGGTCACCTGGGGTCAAAAAGTAGGTCACGAGGTCAAATTTTAGGAAAAACTTGTGAACACACTAGAGACCACATTTATAGCCCAATCTTCACCAAACTTGGTCAGAATGTTTGTCTGCATGAAATCTTGGATGAGTTCGTAACTGGGTCACGTGGGGTCAAAAAGTAGGTCACTAGGTCAAATCTTAGAAAAAGCTTGTGAACACACTAGAGGCCACATTTATGGCCCAATCTTCACCAAACTTGGTCAGAATGTTTGTCTGCATGAAATCTTGGATGTGTTCGTAACTGGGTCACGTGGGGTCAAAAAGTAGGTCACGAGGTCAAATCTTAGAAAAAGCTTGTGAACACACTAGAGGCCACATTTATGGCCCAATCTTCACCAAACTTGGTCAGAATGTTTGTCTGCATGAAATCTTGGATGAGTTCGTAACTGGGTCACGTGGGGTCAAAAAGTAGGTCACAAGGTCAAATCTTAGAAAAAGCTTGTTAACACACTAGAGGCTCTATTTATAGGCCAATCTTCATCAAACTTTGTCAGAATGTTTGTCTACATGAAATCTTGGATGAGTTCGTTATTGGGTCTCGTGGGGTAATAAAGTAGGTCACTAGGTTAAATTTTAGAAAAAGCTTGTGAAATACTTAAGAGGCTACATTGATGGCCCGGTCTTTACCAAACTTGACCATCATGTTTGCCAGTATGAAATCTTACATATGTTTTGAAGTGAGTCATGTGGATTCAATAGGTTACTTGGTAAAATTCTAGAAAATGTTATCAACCCAGTGGCCACACTAATGGTCCAATCTTCACCAAAGATTTCTAAAGTAAATAATTCTTAATTACTTAATGCCAGATTTGAGCCTACATAAAGCCTGTGTCATCAGGTGAGCGATTAAGGGCCATCATGGCCCTCTTGTTTAAACTTGGAAAATCATGTGATTACTTACTTCTTAAAACATACAATAATAATAATGGAGGATGGAATGAATGACCAGCATTGCTATTTGTTTAACAGTTTTAATTATCAACTACTTTAAACCCATTTCAGGGTCTTAATCACTTACTTTTTAGATTGCATGATCATCTCGGTAATCAGCTCTGAAATCGATATCTTTTTTTTAGGTGAAATCCACATGATGCTTTTTTAAAGATTCGGAAATAAGGGACATTTATGTACCCAGATTCTTGCTTGTATGGGGTTGGCACTTGTAAGTCAGAGAGAAGTTACAATATCAGAGTTGATTGGTTCAAGGGCATTCTATAAAGAATACTATTGTTTTAATGAATGAAATTATGTTGGTAAAAATGTTTGCCTTATCTGGGCGAAAAAACGCCCGACCAAAACACATAATCTATAATACTAAAACATCAGTGTAATAAAATGCAATAGTAATGTGCATAAGTTTGTATTGTTAGAGAAAATTATAAAAATATTATATTGTAGGTATATGTAGGTATATTAAATGTTGATAAGTGCTTTCTTTGCACAATACACTTACGGTTATTATTACATAACAGGTAAGAAAGAAAGATATACGATAGTATGTACAGCTGAATTCAGATGACTTAGACGGGGTGGTGGCGGGTTTCTTCATTTAAATGTTTAAAAATCGATAACATGTTCTATCTCCAGCGAAATCCTATGAACAGTGGTGCTAATGCTTATAGAATAGCGAGCGTGTGGCATCCTTTTTGGAATGGAACAATCTTATTGGTTTGCATTCTGCCAGCATTAGCATACACTGCCTGCATAGCATCCCTTAGTGAAATAGAAACATCTTAACACCCTGCCAACACAAGCATAAGGTACCGGCTAGGTACCGGCTAGGTACCGGCTACATGGATGTGCCGCTGGAGGAGTGCTTGTATAAGATTAATGTACAGTCATACAAATTAATGTTAGAAACAGCCTTACTTTTCTGTTAAAGTATCCATATTTGCAGGAATTATTCACACTTCAGAACAAGGATAAGATGTTGTTACACATGTTAGATAGATGGAAACTGTTGGATACCACATTTAATACCTCTTATTATTATTAACATTGCTATTTTAATGTAAAAGATAATAAGACCTTGATAAAATATTGGTCATTAAATAAAAATTGTCAAATGTCCATGTTGTAAGACTTAACATAGTGTTGATACTGTTGTTGATGAAAGTTAAGACATTGGTTATGTTGAATATGATGTTAAATGGGCATGTAATGTTGTAGATAATGATGATAATGGAGAGGAGCAGGTGGTAATGGTGATGCTGATTATTAGCAAGATATGATAATGATGATGATGAGAAAGAGATAAGTAATGGTGATGATGATAAGGAGGTGGTAATGACAAACATGTGATGAAGAGTGATAGTAGTGATGATGATGATGATGATGATGGGAAGGAGGTGGTGATGGCAAATGATGATGATGAGGAAGTGGTAATGGTGATAACAAGAAGGTGATGATGGTGATAATGAGGTCAATAATTTTCAATGTAGATTCAAAGAATTCAGGCAAGATCAGCGGCAGTATTACTCCTCCTGGACAAAACGCGAGAGGGCTTGTGCTACAACACCACTCTTGGATTCACCGGTATCTTTGTTCACCGAGAAAGAGAAGCTCTATCGTTCCTTGACAGATCTGATTGATGGTGAGTGTACATTTGTTATTTTATGCCTGTGCAAAGCATGCACAGCTATCGCTGTAATATTCAGTGGAATCTGCACTACTAAGGGTCTATTTCTAGACTGGTACAATGTATATGCTAAACCTACAGCTTTTCAAAAGTACTTATATATATACTGCTTTAAAAGAAAAACAGAATTATGTGAATTTTCAAAATAATACACATGTACTTTGAATGGAAGGTTTAGAGTGACCAGGACACAGTGTGACTTGTTTATTTTAAAGATATTGCTGTCTTTATATCAGGAAACTCAATGCAGTTCAACAGTTTTCATGCTTTGTTTTCGTTTACCCCAGTTTATTTATCAAACTGACCTTAAGCAAATACATGTGTCATGGGTATATTTTGTCATTAACAGCTCTCCTGATGAGCCTGAATTTTAAGCAATTTCAGCAGATCCTTTTTAGGAAAGACCCCTGATTTAAATATGTAGAAACATATTTACACTTAAACAAACTCTATGGAAAGTGGTTGTAGTGTTTAAACCATTTCTAAGTTTGCCGAAAAACTACCCAAAACCATGCATTTGACAATTTTATAGTTGTATTTAAATGAAACTTGTCTACTAAAGAAGTATAGGGGATCAATATATTAAAGTGACTCTTTCCAATATGGCTAAAAGCTACTTTTTTTTATTTTGTAACAAAAGCCTGTAATGATACTAGATTACCGATAATAAATTTGAAAAGAAAAATGCCTCATAATTGTTGATAAGGATATAAGAAGTCACCGACCGAACTGTTCGTAACAGTTTTTTTTGCCGGTTGTTTTAAAGCGCGAGCTCTTTTTGCTGGGAACTCCCGATTTTTTTTACACATGTGCAGCGAAGCACAGCTGTGTACACGGATCATCAGAAAAAAAAAGGAGAGGGGGAAGAAGATTGTCAATCTAATAGGCATAATAAGTTTTAGCTTAAAAGCAACTTGGGAGAAATAATTGGCAGATGTAATGCAATCTCAAGTTGGCCAGTAATACAATGACTGCAGAAGTTGCTACAGATAATACAGATTCTGATCAACTGGTAAGTGTACAAGGGGTTTTCTCAAAATGGCCTCAATGTAAACAAGCATTAATTTGATCAACATGTACAATAGGGGTTTTCTCAAAATGGCCTCAATGTAAACAAGCATTAATTTGATCAACATGTACAATAGGGGTTTTCTCAAAATGGCCTCAGTGTAAACAAGCCTTTGATCAATATAAAGTTAGAAGTTCACTGTCTTGTGGATTTTTTTTATGTTACCCCATAGCACTTTATTAAATGTTGTTATTGCATTGGCAGACAATAGAAACAAATAACAAAGTAAACAAAGACAACAGGAAAAGTTTTGGTGGTCAGATGCTGAGCCATTAAATTTCTTAGCTGTCGAAATCTGCTTTAAATATGGTTCGACCAACATCAGTACTGAAAGGTTTTCCTAAGTAAGCTAGATTGAATAATTAGACAGCGGTTAAACTGTTCACAAAGAACCTATGCATTCATAAATTTCATTTATGTTTATTGTGAATGGCTTAAAATGCTTTGTTAAAAGTACTGTGTGATCTAACGCATATACAATACTGGTAAAAAATACACAATGAACATATCCTGATATATATTGATAGTTTTTACAACACAGTGTTAGTTAAGGATAATGTTCCACTATTTTTGCTTTTCTATTTTTTGAGTTAAACAACATGATGTGTTTCAATTTACAATTATATATAAATTCAGTATCAGAGGAGAGTTGAGATGATGCAGCTGTGAAAAAGCTCTGTCAAGGTATTTATCATGTTTTACTTCACAGATGTCTACCTGCACATTGCCAGAATAAATGGCTGTTAAATTGAATAAAACATCATATTCATATACTGTTGGTGGACTATTAATCAGGATTTATTTCCTTTTGTGTGTGTGTGTGTTTACATTACTAATTTATAGCATTTTAGTGATAATTCATTTATCCATCACAATCATTTACAAAAAAACACAGCTTTATTTTTCATTGTTAGACTATATCAGATGATTATAATGGTAAAACTACCATCACATCATATAAAGCTAGAATAGCTTATAACAGTAATGATTGGATAACCACTTTGCTACTAACGCCCAAGGTCAGACAGTATTTAACCAATCTATCACAATTTTGATTTTCTCTGTGGGGGTTCAAGTCCCAGTTTGGCATAGGTCTTAATGTGGAGAGGTCTTCCAGCTGACTTGCAGTGATCCGTCGGTTCTTTGACTTAAATGTTTTTGTCTGGACTTCACTTTTATGACTGTTTTTGTGTAGCTGCAATTTGTTGTTCTTTTTTTAAGGGTTAAGCAATATACTTCATGGCAGCCATTTTGAGCCAACAACTGGTCGGTGATATCCCTGAAGGTTCCAACATAATATTGCTACGTACCGGGCCTGTTATGCCAGATATCAAACAAGTCAATTTAGACAAGGAAAGAAAAAGACAGTTCACAGTGAAAGCAGGAAATCCTATTTCAGTTGAATCAGCAATTGCCAGGACATCACAACAGCTGAGATTTGAGGCAGAAAAAACAAGCCAGAAATGACATGGCGATACAGGAGAACAATTAATATTGATTGACATAATATTATTGGTGAACCATGCATACACTAAGTCCTAGGACAGGGTCAAACCATTTTTAAACGTGGTCCCTTGACAAAATTTAACAGTAGCAAACCAGAAAAAGAAAGAGACATTGTTCATCAATGCCGGGACTCTTGTGGCACCACAAGCGACATTGGATGCAGACGATCAAATCAAAACCAATGTATAGTGTTGCTTGAAGTTAAACCAATTTTATTTAATGTAAGTAATTATATATAATGACACTTTCCATATTTTTTCTTATCTGCTTTTACACACAGTTGGGATTTTCTTTAAAGCCAAACTTAAAAAAACTGATGGAAAACCTTAACATTCCACTGTAAAAAAATCAACTCATTTGTTATTATATTAAGAGAAAAAAGACTGGTTACTATTGTTACTTTATCTATGACTTGTTTGTGACCACTCATTTTCAAAGTCTTTGGGTTTAAAATAAAATTTAGGTTTTTATTGCAGATATTTACTGAAGGTTTCTTCCGATTATGACATTCAAGAAAATTATTGACCATGTTACTTGTAAGCATCTAAAATGTCAAAACCTTTTTAGATTTGACTTAAGACTAAGAGAAATATATACACAAAGTTAAACAAATTGTCACTTAATCTTTGGTTAGTTTGTACTTTATAACCATCACATTCATGACATTTTTCTTGACATATTTATTTCTGAAATGTGATTTTTTTATATACTTTCAATATTATAAAAAAGAAAGTTTACTTTAAAAACTTTATAAAAAGGAATAAAAAGAAAGCCAGTTTGTAGAAATACCATAGAACTTTGTTATCTTGACCACAGATAACTCACATATGTCTAAGCATGGTCCCAAATCTTCTTCTTTATCTTATAGCGTTTGTTTTTTATGTAAATGTATACATTGCTATTTTATCATTCCTTAATGTGTTTTCTGATCTCACTGTCAATATTTGAACACTTGAATGTTTTCCGTATAAAACCATGTGAAGATTCTCGGTAATTAGTTTATTTTTTGCTCCTTTTTAGGAATATATGTATGTAGTTTTTATTGTCAATACAATCGGAATGATGGGATGTTTGAAATAAAAGTTTAAAAGATGGTATGGTTGAATGATCCATTCTGATTATATACACATATGGTATTAGAAATAAGATGGTACTCATTACATACTGAACAACTTATCCTATGTATGATAATTAATCAACATATCCACAATCATAATGTCTTTGTTGATGTATTTTGTCCTTTTAATTTTTATAGTGACTTAGCCAGTTTTGAGTAGTTTCATGACAATAAAGAACCACAAGCACATTTCAGAAACATGTGATATTGGGCTTAAAATTGCTTAAAATAGCCGAAAAGTATTGCAATGTAAGTTCTCACAACCTAAAGACAACATACTCTTTTGAAGTTTGTGACAAGATTTAAAAATCAGTTCTAGTATGCATTCTGGTTCAACAAAGTTTTTCTATTTGAAAATAAGATATAAGCTAACACTGTGACAGAGTCACTTCAATAACAGTTAAAACAATTATGGATGCACATATATGCAAGATACAAGAGTGAGGGGATGGAAGAAAATAGTAGAAAATTTGAAAGCACATAGTGGCAGAGGGGATAAAAGACAGTAGAATAAAATTCTAAAGCGCATATATTTTAATGTTAATGTACTTTTGACAGTTTGTACAATGTATACAGGTGAACTGCATATGTTGATGCTGTCTTTAAAAAGAATGGAGCACTTATTGTGGATCATATTATAAAACATTTCCTTTCTCAATTAGGTAATGAAGTGTACCTGGGGCTAAGCAGTTCACATCTTTTATTAAGTTTACTTTCCAGATTTTTCTCTGATATTTCATTTAGCTTGCAAGTCTTGTATATTTAAATCAGACACTGAAAATAATACATAAGCTTGTAATTTCAAGACAATGATTTTTAAAAATAATCAACAAATCAAGAAAAGAAGTTACTAATGCCTTTTTTCTGTAGCAACTGCATTATGATAATTATTTTTATACAATTTAGCAGGTATGTCAATGGATATCCAGATATCTGTTCAAATCATTGGATATGGGGATCGAATTTGGCATCCAGATATTTGTTTAAAAATCTTTAAATTTTAAATATTAAATTTTATGTATTGGCCATTTTGCTTAGTTATCTTTCTGCTGTCAATGTACACTCACGCATAAGCAGGTGTAACGGATTATCAACAGGTGATGACATGCAGTATCATATATTGGGCTTCACAGTTTTAGAAATCTGCTTAAGCATGATGGTATGCATAGTAACTTTCTAATTAACAGCCAACATTTTAAGCTTCTACTGATCCATTTTGTTTATAGAATATTATCTTTAATTTAGTTTACTGGGCTACACAGTTTTAGAAATGTACTAAAGCATGATGGTATGTAAAACAGCCATTGTTTGAAGCTCCTCCTAATCCATTTTGATTGTAGAATATTATCTTTAATTTCATTTGTTCGGTTTTATTAAGAAGGGATAGAGCTATAAATATGCAGACAATTAAAAGGTTTCTTGGCATTAATCAGTTACTTGTGTTCAGTTAAGTCCGTTTTAATTCTTTAAATATTGATGAATTTACTTGGTTTTTATTTGATCTTGCGATCTTGACTTTTTCACATCCACTTCCTAAACAAATCATTAATTAAGCCTCCCAAACTTCCCAAACAAGAATTGTGCGAGAGGAAGAATGAACAATTGAAAATTAATGTGATTTACTAAATACAATGTAGTACACAAACGGCATATAGATAGTTTCCATGTGATGTCATAGGCACTGATAAGACAGTTTAAGGCAGCCATCTTGGAAGGCATAAGCTAATGAAGGCTGAAATCTGGAAATATGTGCTGTATTAAACTCATCACTGTGTTCTGATTTTTCAGTCTATTTTACTGCATTTTATATCAAATTTAACAGTTTAAATAAAGTATTTTAAAAATCAAAACTATATTTTGATAGTTTAAAAGGGTAGAAAAATACAACCAAAAAAGTTACACTGTTTATTTTGTTTAAGGATGAGACAGTAATTTTATTTATTTCTGTGTATTAGTTCTTTGTGCATTTATCTATTTTGAAAATATTGCGTTCCAAAAATATGAATTTCAGGAGCTTTCTGATGATGTATAGCTTTTGATTTTTGGACCACAAATGAAGAAATTATAAGAAAATAAAATTTTATGCTTCTATACAATTCATCTGAAAAACGCTTGAAGTTTCCATCAAAAATGACTGCCAAAATAAGGGATCTTCACCGATGTGCAAACTATCTATTAACTAATTAATAATGTTTTCAAGTAAAAGTGCTTCGCATGTACGCATGTTTTTCTTGATCAGATATTTGTTTGATTTATTGTCATTTAAAATTATCAAGTGTTTTAATATTTGTATTTCATTATTTATTAAAATTATGAAGCGCATATGTCTATGTTACATTGATTTAATTTTTTCCATAGAAATGATGATTTATTGGAAACGATAGTTTAACACCCGACAGCAACATTACTATTAACAAAGTTTTATATCCAGATATCTGTTCAGATTGTTCATCGGATATCAGGATCCCAAATTTGGTATCCGCTGACATCCCTACAAATTAGAGAATTAAACAAAAATTACCATCTAATAAATTAAGTGAATTAAAATAATAAATCCTAGAAACAATCTAACAAGTTTATAACAATTCAAAACAAGACCTACATGGCACAGAAGTTTTAAAGCCTTGTTGCTTAAAGAGTTCTTTTGGCAAGATCTGACACAAATGTCATCAGAAATATTATAAATATCCTAATGGTCCTTTAAAATATCACTGATAATGTCAACATGACCTATGAATATTAGTCATTTAAGATTTTTGTGCTGCAAGCTGGATCTGGTTTCCAGACACCTCAGCCCAGACTTTGGTAAACAATGTATATGATAAGTATGTATAAGCATTATTGTTGTCATTGTCCCCAAGAGCCTCTTGATGAATGTGATAGCCATTGAATGGAGCATGTTGCAAGTGTAGTGACTTCCGCTGAGTTATGACCGGGTCCATTTCCTGAAATATTAAAAAGCATATTTAAAACTTCATAATGGATGTGAATAGTCTCATTTTCTTATCCTTTTAAATGGTGAAGTATTGTTTATAGACATCCTACAAATATCTGAAAAAATCATATCTTTATCCCGGTTATCTGCTCTGTCAATGATAACTATTTTAAACAGAACCACAAACCCCCACCCCACCCAACCCCACACCCCATCATGCCTATTTATAGATTTAGAAAGAATGAACATTCAGAGCAATTTGTTTCATTCTTTGCATTGTCTAACAATTGAAGTAGTGTTCAAAATCTAAGGTATGAGATTATGCAATGATTATGTCTAAATTTCCCAAAACAGTGGAAAAACATTGTTCCATGCACTTGATATTTAGCAAACTGTTGGATACCCTCATTTATCACATAACCTACCACACAAGCATGAGGTAACCCTCATGCGTTATTTTTGGTAACTCACTAGTTAGTTATCGTAGTGTGACGTCATTGTCGTAGTGTGACGTCATTAAGTATGTGTGGTGTATAAGCCATTTCCCTATCACTTTGTTGTTGCCGTTTTATGCATTTTGTTGGACAATTTCATTTTAATAAATAAATAGATAACATTTTAGTCATGTTATAAATGAATCTGTTCCCTTTGTTTGGAAAATGGTTGAGTTAAGACTGGAACTATCTTTTGTGCGGATTCTTCCACACCGAATTACACATGTCAAGGCCGACTGTTCATACTATTAAAAGATTATGCATTGTAAACAAAACAGCTGGTGTTTTGGTTATGTGATAAATAGAATCTAATATTCATGGTCATTAGGTACTGAAAAAATTAGACTCATTGTCTAAAACAATAGGAAACTCAGTAGAGCCTCGTTTCGTATCGTTTCATTCAACTCGTTAAATATTTTCAGTACCTAATGACCACTCATATCAGATCCTCTATTTATAACATGCAACATTACTTCATCATTTGAGATTAAGCGACACATTGTGTTTGTTTATTGGGTTTAAAGTCCTACCAACAGTATTTCAGTTATCTGGAAATGGTATCCACTTGAAGCAGATATAGTGCTGCCTTTACTGTGTATACCATGCCTTTAACACCTAGCATGATACCAGACCCAGTCACATTATCCTGACACTAGGTCAACCAGTTGTAGACACAAAAAGCCAATCCAACACTACAGACGGTCATTTGGCAACCATTTTCATCACTCCTTTTCCAGTTCCTCTGTCAGTTGGTTGATAAATTTCTGATAATAGAACAAAATAACAATTAACTGACACTCTGCCCTTTTAGGCTTATGGCAGGGGTTTGAGAGGTAGACTTGTCAAAAGGAAGTCACAGAGCCAACATATGTCATGAGAAACAAGTTCTAACAATCAAGTTTTTGGTCTTTCACAAAATAAACAAATCTGAAAAGAGTCAGGATAATCTGAGCTTTTTTAATGTGTGCAGATGCAAAACATTAATTAGATTTGCCTAAAGATACAAATGAGGGTATCAGCATATTATAAATGCACTTTTTGTGTGACCACTCACTTACATGTTAAGCATATAATCTGATGACATTTTAATTCTTGGCATTGTTAAAAACCATTGATTTTTTTCTGTAACAAGAAATCATGGAAGCAGTATTTATTACTTTTGCATCTTACTGTCATTTGCTTCTTGAACTGTTGAAGATTGTTGACCTCACTCCCCTTCAGAACTGGGCTTTTCAGTCTTGCTCCCTATTCATTTTGACAGCCTTGCTACCCGAACTTTCAATATCCAGTGGATTCTATGACCAAGATAAACAGAAATAATGCAAAAAAGTAATTCTCATTTGCACATGTGGTATTTTGAAATAATCAATACTCATATGACAGAATGTGAGATGTTTATGTTTAAGTTCTATGTTTTATTAACAATATAAATAGATAAAATATTATACAAATAAAACATTGTTTTCTGCATACATTATGAAACAATCATGCTGTTATGACACTCTTTAGAATGTTTTAATTATCAAGACTGGATGGCCATGTTTTGATTTTATTAGATTGTTATTTTTTAATTTTTTTATGGCAATGGTAGTCAATATTTTAGCATCTACGTGAAAATAAAACATATACAACAAATTTTCAAGAGAAATATAAAGTGAGCTACCATCTCTGTCTCTGATTCTTTCCTTTGTACACTCTATCCACTGACTGGTATTTTGACCTTTCTGTCCGGATGTGTCTTCTTCACTGACAATACCTAGAGGTAATAAGCAAAACTTTCTTGTAACAACACCTTACATGTCCAATGGCTGAACTTAGGTAAATAATAACATTAAAACAACAATAACCAAGCAGATTTAACCATTGTACACAATGAAGGATTAACAGTATTGTCTTAAATAATTTTTCTACACAATCAGTATGTAGTGTTTGGTGACAAAGGCAGGACATTTCGACAAATAAATACATAGAGGATATTAGATATAGATAAATAAGTGTATGTGTGTTATATACTCATGAAACAAACAATTTCAGTATACCTTAACTATGCTAAGTGAACTGAATACCATTTAAGTCCTTTGTCAAAAAGTGTCTGTTTAAACAAGAAGGAAAAAATGATCTTCTGATAATTTTGAAACATGCCTTAGATGTAAATAACAAGAATATTTACATTATTAGATCTAAATGCAACTAAAGCAACCCAGCTATGTCATTGCAAGCAAACAATTGTCTTATTTACAAGATCTTTCCTTTTCTGTATAAATTTTAGTGTTGTGAGACACAGAAATTCATGAACACTAGGCATTTCCGCTCTGAAGTTGATGCTTGTGTCAGTTGGCCTTGTCTGGAAATGGACGTGATCTGTGGTCATGTGATGTGTCGCTCTCACTTGGAGCTATTTATAACTATTTATAAGCTGGAGGTTTTATGGAATTAGCTTCAATGCTCTTCATCAAGTTGCGATTATATGTTGAAAGCTGACGTGTATTGTAAATATAGGTATTTCAAAGTTATATATTATCATTTTTCTCAATGTATAAGAAGGGTTTGTAAACTTTATAAAAAATAACAGAGTCACTTTAAGTCACAGTGATCTGCCAATTTACAGCATTATTTTGGGTTGGGGAGGGGATTAAATAAAAATGGTTTAAAAAAATTAATAATATAAAAGAAATCTGAAGTTTGGATCATTTGTCTCTGCCTTATGAACATGTGTCATGACAGTTAAATGTTATTTTAATCATTTGAACCCTGTCATTACAATTCAGCAGTATATTTTTTGTATCTGGTATAACAGACACGTACCAAGTATGGTCACATCAAACAATAACAGAGAAACAAGTTTGTTAGATTTGGGGTTAAGGGTCCTGTCTGCCAGATTGTATTTAAATAGTAACAAAATTCACACACTGACAAGAACGATAACTTTTGTTTATGTAAAACAATGACATAGAATCATATCTCATTAACAAAATCATTGTTTAAAAAGAAAACATAAAAAACGGCAGCATGCAGGGTATGAACCAGAAACCTTGAGTATGATAGCCTATCACATCTCCACTAGATTAATGTACAGATATTACCATATTACCAATAATAAATATTGTGTTTACCTTCATCAAATTGGAACACCTCAACTTCTTTTGTTGACAATGTTATATTTAATCTTAATGCAATTACTTAGGCAGTAATTTTGGATTGAGAATAAGATTTAAAAACCTGATGGAGACTGATGTTTGGAAAGTTGAAAATGACATCATAAATAAATGCAGCAGTGTAACAAGGAGTGATCCAAAATTGTCAAGCTTTTAATGATAACTTTCTAATGTTCACATAATAATAAACAAAAAATATATGATATATATATATATTTCACAAATTAATTTAAATCTGTAAGATGTACGTTTTGACCATGCCATTCTTGATGCAGTACATTGAAGCTAAGTTTGAAAACAACTTGTTTGTTTGCAAATTAAATGTCCAAATAAGGTCAAATTTGCAGATGGCATCAAGTTAACAATATGTGGTAACATTTTGGTCCGATTCTGTGTTAAGATGCATGACAGTCTTTGGCATACATGTGGTCAACTTATCAGCATCTTCACTTAGTATTGAATTGAGCCATGTAGCTGTTAGAAAGGTAATATAAAAAAAATTGTGATAAAACTGTGTTACAAATGTTTATCAAATAATATGGAAAAAAATCTCCATCAAACTTGTTTAGAATGTTTGTCTGTAAGAAATTGGAAGAGTTCATAATTGGGTCATGTGGGCTCAAAAAATAGGTCACTAGGTCAAATCTTAGAAAACCCATGTGAACACACTAGAGGCTTTATTTATGGCTGAATCTTCACCTAAACTTGGCCAGAATGTTTGCCTGCATTAAATCTTTGATAAGTTTTCACCTGGGTCACGTGGTGTCAAAAAGTAGGTGAGTAGGTCAAATCTTAGAAAAACATTGTGAACTGGCTAGTGGCCACACCAAAACACCAAAGATTTCCAAAGTAAATAACTCTTTATTACTTGATGCCAGAAATGAGTCTACTAAAAGTCCATTGTCCTCAGGTGAGTAGTAGGCCCCATTATCAATTTTCCAGCCAACTGGCAGACAGGACCTTCAACATTCCAAAAGTACTTTTGATTTTAGAAGTTAACTGTGGTTGCATGTTGTAAACTAAATGGATAATACGATATTACAATTACCACCATTAAAAGTAATTATATGGCTTAACATAGACTCTCAATCCATAGCCTTTGTTGGTAACCTCATGTAAAACTTATGTTTATTTCTTGAAATCTTGTTGACTCAAAATATATATTTTATCTATCTATCCAGGCCAGAGTGCAGTTATACAATTCAAAGAGCCTACTCTCTATGCATCAGATGAGGACACTATTAATCTAGGTTCCCTGATAGAAGTATCTTTCTTGCCACCTTCATCTTCAGTAGTCTTCAAGTTCCAATTGCTGAATAAGCATGAAGTGATCTGGCAGACAGAGACAGACAAACCAGAGGTAAGGATTTACTTTGACCATGCATTGATGGAACCCTCAGTTAACAAACTGTTTTCCTTATACTAGATTCATAAAGCAAATGGGTAACCCAGGATGATGCTGTGTTTGTGGGCTGAATTTTTACAGTTATGTCAAAAAGTAGCTTGCAATCAAATCATGGTAAAAAAAGCCAAAATCAAGATATTGTCGTGAAGACCAAGAAATCAGACGCATCAATGCATTTCAAGTCACTTGAAGATTTCTGTAGTTTGAAGGTAGTAGGTAAAGAAAGTGTGATTGGTTTATCTAAAACTACACTTACATGGACTTTCTTCACAGAGTGAAATTTTGCAGAATAGGGTCTTTTATTTTGATATAGCCTATTAGAAAATGTTTCTAGACAACACACAAAAGTTTGCTCACCTCCTGTAATAAATACTTTTAAGTTTAGCTCCACTAACCAATAGACATTTCTAAGCACATGGCTGATGCAAATGTAAAGAAATGGACTAAAGAACATGCTTCATAACCAATACCATAAATAAGCTAATGACTTGTGCTCAAACCATAACATTGATGCAAATTTTCTAAATTGATGCTGTGAGAAAAGTGCACTTATTATTTGACAACCTCTCATTAGTTAATGATTAAACATAAAAATTAATCCCATTTTACCAAACATAATGCAGAGGTATGAAATCAGAGAATGCTTAAGGAAAGCAAGCACTATTATGTCTCTTTATGTTCAGCCCTGTGTGTTTATGGTTTTATTTTTTGTGTTTCTTTTAGGCATCAGACCTACTTCTGAGAGAAGTGATGAATCGGAAATGGCGGCCTTACATCAGACTGGTTTTAAAACTTACACCTACAGTGATTCTCCACACTGGTTATATATCTTGTTATCAAGAAACTATCCACTCATCTCACTTGATGATTATGTGTCATTCATCACTTGAAAGTAACAGAAAAAAAAGAAAGGAAAAGTGAGGATAAAAGGAAAATATTGGACTCTGTCTCGGGCCTAGATGCTTGGAAAATGTTTCAAACTAAGCAAAAGAATTCATTCTTTAAAAATGGACAACATTTTTGAAAGCTAAATGCAAGTGGAAATGTGTTTACCATTACTTTAATGTCATTAACTGCTGTTACTTGTGATTGTATAATGATGGATAAACAGTAGGGTCACTATACTGGTATATTGCGATACAGGGTAAAGGCAATACAGTACCACAATACAGAAGGAGCATACCAGCTTTTCACGTTATTTTGTATAATTTGGATGGTGCTACCTTTTTGTGCATCCAAGTTCAAAGATGCTTCTATTTATCTAAAATGTTGTCTGAAGTGCACATCAGTAGAATTCAGTCTATATCTATATGGATAGATGGATGGATGGATGGGTGGATGGATTTTGGGTGGATGGATGGGTGGGTGGATGGATTTTGGGTGGATGGATAGTGAGAGACAGAGAGATCAAAAAGATGATGCAAAACTCCTGCAGTCTGACTTGGAAGCCGCTGGAGGGTGCAAGCAGCATATAGACACCGACATATTGGAACTTGTAAAGACTCATTCAAATATTCTTTTTATCCATTAACCATAAGCCAGTGGAACATGTTGCCCATCGCTGCATATGAAGCAGCCATAGTACAAGTATTTAAAACAATTGTAACAGTGCCTGTTATCATCTCATCCATCCATATCTAAATCAGCAACCAT
Organism: Sinonovacula constricta; assembly: GCA_007844125.1. Classification (NCBI taxonomy): domain Eukaryota; kingdom Metazoa; phylum Mollusca; class Bivalvia; order Cardiida; family Solecurtidae; genus Sinonovacula; species Sinonovacula constricta. The sequence goes on from CM017558.1 coordinate 53,383,488, forward strand.
TGTACAGTTTTATCGTTATGCATCCTGTATATCCCCTATTTTAAATCCCACCATGTATAAAATATAAATTGCAAAAACACTCTATTTGTTTTAAACCAGCAGCTGCACGAAATCCTTAAAATTGAAGAAGTGCAGTATTATAAAGAAGACTTATTAAGACCAATTAAGAAGACCAATTTAATTAAACATATTCTTTGTAAATTGTAAACAATAGGACCGCGCCAATTGACTTTTTGAAATATCACTCTATTGTGACTTTCGAAATATAATGGCAACCGCGATGTGTGGGCCCATCCTGGGTGAAGGAAGATAAATAAACAAGGAAAATTCTTTAAGGTTTCGCATCATAAGATGCTCTTATAAGATACAATGGAGGTACAATCTTAATACACTGTGAATAGTCATCCCTCTAATACTGTGTGACACCTCATGATTTTTTTTGCTGTTGATTTGTTTTTTGTGCTTTGCGACCTTCTAGTCTTATTACTTCCTTATTCCTGCTTAACCCGCGCTCATATGTTATTAAGGCATTTATTGTTCATTCTGTTTATTATATTGAGTGAAATAGCTCCTTATAGTAGGTCAAGTATGGCAATATATTGTGATACATATTGCAATACTCTTGATATGTATCGCAATATATCATGGTGCGCTGCAAGTACCGGGTGTATCGTGACAGTCCTAATAGACAGCAATCTGATGTACTTTTGTTGTAAACATGTTTTGTGTTTTTCTTTAACTTTCATTTATAATTTCTCTTTCCTTTCATCTGTTTTACCTCCAGTAATGAACTGTTCTGTCTTCTTTTAAGAAAAAAAGCAACATAGAATATTTTTCATTATTCAATATTTATACATATTAAGCCCCGGGTGGCCTGTGGTCGAGTGGTTAAAGTAGCTGACTTGCAACTCCTAACCTTGTCCGTGCTAGAACTTAAAAGTGGGGAGGTCATCCCGCTAACATGCAGTGGCCGATTGTTTTACCCGGAGAAGTCTTCCTTCACCAATTAGCTGGATGTCGCCAATATGACCATAATTGTGTCACTGCGATGTAACAAAAAACAACAACACATTAAGCCCCTGCACGGGATACATACTGCTTATGATTTATCACTTTATTATATTTTTTTTCTTCTTCACCTTCTATCCAGTAATGGCATTTCTCTTGTTTTGCTTCCAGAACAGATTTTACACAAGTAACCCATAATTACGTTGTTATTCCTTGCTGATGTATATTTACTGCAGTTCATGTTAGATGATTGTATACCTAGTTTTTACCTGTGATCACATATGGCATGTTTTGTATACTTTATGTATTGATGCATAAACCTTGGGACCAACAACCTTCCGGCTTATATTGAATAAACTTCTTCAAAAAATGTGTTTCTATTTTGGTACAGTAAGTCTCAAAGTTTGGATACAAAAACAACTTAAGTCTTATTCCCAATGTCACAATTGTGAGTTATGTTCCCAATCGAATGGAAAGACAAAATCCTGCAGATATCACAATGTGACTGAATGTATACCATGTATATTGCTCATATTATGTTATCATGTTGAAGGTTGCAATTGATCCACTTTCTTGTGGACATCAATGTAAGGTTTTAGGTGGAACACGTAAGTTCACAAACTTTAAATTTAGATAAAGATAGCATATGGGAATTAAATGCAAACACAATTGAGTAAACAGGTATAATAATGTATTTAGTCAATGCGCTCACAACATTTATTTTTTGTACAAACAGATCAGGCATGACAGAGTCAAATTTCACTTACTCCTTTATGCAATGTCTAAAAAAAGCAACAATAAACAAATGAAGACTAAATTAAATGAAATTAAAAAGACCAACGAAAAAGATTGATAATTCAATATCAATTCCCTTTAACAGTACTGATTGTAAAGCAAGATGTTGTGACTTAGACAAATATAAAATAACTAATTATTACACACTACTAAAATGCACTACCAAATGCATATACATAAAATATTATATTCTCAGGCCTTTAAGAAGTAATATTCCCAGAAGTCATCCTCAAACATTACAGCCTGTCATCACTAGCCAATTTTTAGTAAGAATTGCTAAAGTCATGGATTTGCAGGACAAAATATCTACAAAGTATTGGAAGAAACATTTTTAAAATTTGCATATTTTACTGGGCTTTTTTTGAGGTAAAAATCACATTTCCACATTAAAGAGAGATTTAAGTTGGTTGTGCATGAAGTGTGAAAGACTTCTCACCCAATGACATCCCTGTGTATAGTACACAAGTTAAGTGTTTACAACTCTTCTACAATCTCATAGCATGGTGTCATTATGGCAGAGGAAAGCTGTAAAGAGTGCCATTTTCATGCTTTTAGCAAATCAATTTTTAATGGTTAAACAAATAAGCAGCAATGTTTTGTGAGTCAAATAAACATGGATTGAATTGACCTTGGCTCTGTTGAAACACAGATGTTCTGTATGTAGCCGGGTGATAGGGAGAGAATGTGTAAGCGGTCCGGTTAGCTCAGTCGGTAGAGCATTCGCCCTGTAAGCAAAGTGTCCCGGGTTCGAGTCCCGGACTGGCTGCACATTTTTCTCCCTATATTAAAATGGCGCCCAACGTAAATGACTCGCGGTCGTTACGATATTTAAGTGTTTGAGTTGGTTATGAGTTGTATGTAGAGCATATGGTCTGTGGAAATTCGAGGACGAATTTCAAGTTGCCCGGGGTGTATGTAGCCGGGTGATAGGGAGAGAATGTGTAAGCAGTCCGGTTAGCTCAGTCGGTAGAGCATTCGCCAGGTAAGCGAAGTGTCCCGGGTTCGCGTCCTGGACTGGCTGCACATTTTTCTCCCTATGTTAAATGTATAACAGCTTGAAGATGTCCAAACAACTCTCAAGTTTTCATCCTGTACTTGGAGCCAAACAGTGGAAGACAGCACAGTAACATAATACCAACTCTTACCAAAAGCTTAACCACAATTGCTTCAGATCAGTAGTTACACTCGAAATCAAAATCCGTCACAAACGGTGGATGACTTTCTGATGGTGGATGACTTTCTGATGAATGATTTAACAAAATGATTGGAAGTTTGACAATGTTTGATCTCAGACTGAGCGACCAGCTAGGTTTTAGGAGTTGGCACATACACCCAAGATTTTTTACACTCAATCTTGTCGCCTAGAATAACTGGTTTCAAGAGAATTATCTTTGGTTAAGTTTTTGTAGCCTTTAATGTAATCTTCAATGCTGTGAATTCCATTTTCTAATTGAAAGGATTTATCAATATATTTAGTATGTCTAGGCACAAATAATTCCAGTATCAATGATTAGTATGGTATGGGATGTCTAGTAAGATGGTTTGCAGTACGGAACAATAAGCAAAACTATTTGTTCTCTTACATGTTGAAAAAGATGTATACAAAAGGCTTTATATTACTGAGACAATTAAAAAAGAAAACAGTGCATGTGTTGGGGGGAAGAAACAGAAATGTTGAATTGTTTGCAAGAAAACTAACACAAATGGAAAAAAGGGCTAAAGAAAAAAGGTTAAATATTTATTTAAAGTAAAGACTTTTTTATCAACTAAAGATTAAATTTTACCTGGACATTGTGAATGATATAATAATGGGGTAATGATAAAAAATAGAACAATATTTACAATGGTGATTTATAAGTCAAGTTATGTTCTAAATAGGGAACCAAACTGTATTAAAGAAAATGTTAAAATATACTTGAATACCTTACTATAAAGAAGAAATAATTAACCTGTGTTGCAATAGCTCTGCTTGAACTGATTTTTTAAAGAATCATTATTCCAAATTTGACTCTGATGAAAAATATACTCCTTAAAATGTTACATCATATCATAAGCCTTCAAATGCTTATTATTGTTAACTTTAAAAACATAAAGCACCATTTTTTGTACACAGAACACAAAGTACACTAGATCTATAGGTTGTACAGGTGATTCTAGATCTACAATCATACATATGATACTAGATCAATTGTTGCAATTATGATACTAGATCTACAGTTTTACATATAATACAATTGCAACACATTTAGTATACAGGCAGTGGGATTTTTAACTTGGAATATATACAAATGTATACAATTTACACAAAGTAAAAAAGATAAGGAGGCTTAGTATAAATTTATAAGGCCATAGACAAATAGAGTAGGTCCAGATCTGCCTGCATAGGACCAGGATCAGCTCTACTTGCTGCCAAGTCTTCTCAAACAACACATCTAGATGTTCACATACCTGTACATGAACACAAACCATTGGCAAATAACTGTAACAAGTTATGCAGATTTTTCAGGATAATGAACAGGATATAAACATTTACACAATATGTCAGAACACCAAGCATGTACAGTTTGTATACTGTTACTGTGAAACACTTCAGGTAAGTCATGTTTTAGTAGTCAAAATCAAATTTCTATATTTCTGTGACAAAACATATTGTTTATACACATTAGAACAATCACAATGGAATAGTTTTAACAATTAAGGATATACTGGTACCACTAAACTGACAGGTTTTCAAATTCACTTCTTATTCTTTGGTGCTCTTTAAGATTTGTAGGTTAAAATATGACACATTACATAGTGACATGAGACAAGTTCTGTCTAGACAGCTTCTACAGGCAGGTACAATTGTTTTGATATAAAAAGTAACATAAATCTAGGTAGTTCTGGACTCTGATGTATTCACAGACTACATAGTCAGGAAACCCTTGACACTTCTGTGACATGCTTATTTTGAAAGTAGCTATGGAGTCCCATGCTGCAGCTCTTTTCTTCTGGGGAGACCCCAGATATAGGTCCATTTGACAAGCAGTCTTCGAAATCCAGGAACTTAAAGCTCAAGCCTCAGATGCAACCACGTATGCATTTTCTGGAAACAGTTCTACAATGTGCTCTGACAGATACCTGAAAAATAAAGAAAAAGGTTTTATAATAATTATATGAAAATAAATTGCAATTTTAAGAAAATTAACTAAAATAAAACTATAGGTATCTGTTTTTTGTATTAGTATTTTGGCATCAAAAGTACCAAAATCACAGTAGAAGCTTAGGACATGTGGAGACTTCCTGCTATTTCTGGTACCCTTGCAAGCGGACTATTCATTTACCTAAGTAGAACATCCAAAACAAAACAAACCAGCTAGAGTTTTCACACTAGAAGAAGAGACAATGGTTTTGGTTTCAAAAAGATTATTGGATCATGCTGTGAGATGGTAAAAATAAACAAAAAATACAGATATAATGGCTATAAATCACAAGCAATTACCCCATATAACAATGAGAATGAAAGGAATAGCCACATTTACAGCTAATAATAATAATAATGATTAGAGGCATTGTTTTAACTTACTAAATTTATATTACGTCCACATGTGCAAACTTAATGAAACTTCCTTAAACTTTTGAAAGATGTTCTAAGAATAGCTATTGTAAAACTTCACAAGTCCTTATAAAAAGTTTTTTTCTTCAAAATTTAAGTCAATGTTTTCAGTTTAAGTAACTTTCAAACTTTTATATGAGAAAACAATCAGCAACAATTCTTTATGGATATAAAGCCCTATGTACAGATATTAGGTTAATTCCACTAATTGTAAGTCGATTACAGACAGTTCATGAGACTATCTGTGACCATTTAGTGAGTTATACCAAACTTACTGAAGGAACTGCTGAAGTAGCTTTAGAAGGACTCCCAACTTCGTCTCATCAATGTCCATCTCCATCAATAGGTCCGGCAGTTTCACTGAATAAGTAATACAAGCATCCCTTTTTTGTGTAAAACATAATTATTTTTTAAAACAAATAAACACATTTAAAAATTGAACAAATATCAAACTGGTATGGTACACAGTTATGACCATTCAACTGGGCAACCCTACAACATGTCGGTAAAACCAGTGATGCACAGCAGGTAAGCGGGCAGACCATCTAACCACTGATGTACAGCAGGTAAGAGGGCAGATCTTCCAACCACTGATGCACAGCAGGTAAGCAGGCAGATCTTCCAACCACTGATGTACAGCAGGTAAGCAGACAGACCATCTAACCACTGATGTACAGCAGGTAAACAGGCAGACCATCTACCACTGATGCACAGCAGGTAAGCAGACAGACCATCTAACCACTATGTACAGCAGGTAAGCGGGCAGACCATCTAACCACTGATGTACAGCAGGTAAACAGGCAGACCATCTAACTACTGATGCACAGCAGGTAAGCAGACAGACCATCTAACCACTGATGCACAGCAGGTAAGCGGGCAGACCATCTAACCACTGATGTACAGCGGGTAAACAGGCAGACCATCTAACCACTGATGTACAGCAGGTAAGCAGGCAGACCATCTAACCACTGATGTACAGCAGGTAAGCAGACAGACCATCTAACCACTGATGTACAGCAGGTAAGCGGGCAGACCATCAAACCACTGATGTACAGCAGGTAAGCAGACAGACCATCTAACCACTGATGTACAGCAGGTAAGCAGACAGACCATCAAACCACTGATGTACAGCAGGTAAGCGGGCAGACCATCTAACCACTGATACACAGCTAGTAAGTGGGCAGATCATCTAACCACTGATGCACAGCAGGTAAACAGGCAGACCATCTAACCACTGATGTACAGCAGGTAAACAGGCAGACCATCTAACCACTGATGCACAGCAGGTAAGCAGGCAGACCATCTAACCACTGATGTACAGCAGGTAAGCAGACAGACCATCTAACCACTGATGTACAGCAGGTAAGTGGGCAGATAATCTAACCACTGATGCACAGCAGGTAAGTGGGCAGATCATCTAACCACTGATGTACAGCAGGTAAGAGGGCAGACCATCTAACCACTGATGCACAGCAGGTAAACAGGCAGACCTAACCACTGATGCACAGCAGGTAAGCGGGCAGACCTAATCACTGATGCACAGCAGGTAAGCGGGCAGACCATCTAACCACTGATGTACAGCAGGTAAGCAGGCAGACCACCTAACCACTGATGTACAGCAGGCAAGAAGGCAGACCATCTAACCACTGATGCACAGCAGGTAAGCTGGCAGACCATCTAACCACTGATGCACAGCAGGTAAGCAGGCAGATCTTCCAACCACTGATGCACAGCAGGTAAGCAGGCAGACCTAACCACAGATGCACAGCAGGTAAGCAGGCAGACCTAACCACTGATGTACAGCAGGTAAACAGGCAGACCTAACCACTGATGTACAGCAGGTAAGCGGGCAGACCATTTAACCACAGATGCACAGCAGGTAAGCAGGCAGACCTAACCACTGATGTACAGCAGGTAAACAGGCAGACCTAACCACTGATGCACAGCAGGTAAGCGGGCAGACCATCTAACCACTGATGCACAGCAGGTAGGCTGGCAGACCTTCTAACCACTGATGTACAGCAGGTAACAGGCAGATCTTCCAAACACTGATGCACAGCAGGTAAGCAGGCAGATCTTCCAACCACTGATGCACAGCAGGAGAGCGGGCAGACCATCTAACCACTGATGTACAGCAGGTAAGCAGGCAGATCTTCTAACCACTGATGTACAGCAGGCAAGCAGGCAGACCTAACCACTGATGTACAGCAGGTAAACAGCAGACCTAACCACTGATGCACAGCAGGTAAGCAGGCAGACCATCTAACCACTGATGCACAGCAGGTAGGCTGGCAGACCTTCTAACCACTGATGTACAGCAGGTAAGCAGGCAGAACTTCCAAACACTGATGCACAGCAGGTAAGCAGGCAGACCATCTAACCACTGATGTACAGCAGGCAAGCGGGCAGACAATCTAACCACTGATGTACAGCAGGCCAGCGGGCAGACCATCAAACCACTGATGTATAGCAGGCAAGCTGGCAGACCATCTAACCACTGATGTACAGCAGGCAAGCGGGCAGACCATCAAACCACTGATGTACAGCAGGTAAGTAGGCAGATCTTCCAACCACTGATGTACAGCAGGTTAGTGGGCAGACCATCTAACCACTGATGTACAGCAGGCAAGCGGGCAGACCATCTAACCACTGATGTACAGCAGGCAAGCGGGCAGACCATCTAACCACTGATGTACAGCAAGCAAGCGGGCAGACCATCAAACCACTGATGCACAGCAGGCAAGCGGGCAGACCATTTAACCACTGATGTACAGCAGGCAAGAAGGCAGACTATCTAATCACTGATGCACAGCAGGTAAGCAGGCAGACCATCAAACCACTGATGTACAGCAGGCAGACCATCAAACCACTGATGTACAGCAGGCAAGCGGGCAGACCATCAAACCACTGATGCACAGCAGGCAAGCGGGCAGACCATTTAACCACTGATGTACAGCAGGCAAGAAGGCAGACCATCTAATCACTGATGCACAGCAGGCAAGCGGGCAGACCATCTAACCACTGATGTACAGCAGGCAGACCATCAAACCACTGATGTACAGCAGGCAAGCGGGCAGACCACAGGTCTGAGGGCAGACATTTTAACATTTGACTCATGCCATAAGGGTCTTAGGATATGAAATTGAACCACTTAAGCAACCCAGCACAGGCACTTATAATTTCAAACATATTTTATTGATTCTGTAAGAAAAACTGTTATACCCTTTGATTTACTAACCATGCGAAACCTAAATGTTTTACTCAGTTAAAAAAATTTAGTGCACAGTGGCAAAATGAATTAAAAATAAAACTATAAAAAAACTATTGTTCTTGTCTTAAATTCGACTGGGATATGCATTACATAAGTTTGAGTAAATGAGGAGTGGAAGATATTAAAAAAACGTGTTATTTCTCCAATTAAGTAGAACTATGATTTTAAGTTTCAATTAAAAATGAATTGTTCAAAAGCTATTTTCCTAGTAATTCATAATTTTATCTGATATTTAATTGTCAGTGTTTTCCTAATTGTGCGTTCTTGTATTTTGATGAAATAAATTTGTCTCTGACAGTCAGAAGAACATATTGCATTTTTCATTATGCAACAAAAATTAAATGCGACCTTTACTGCTACTAAATTTATTATGTCTAGACTACAAAACATGGTGCTAAACAAACTAAAGATTAAGAATAAGGCTGTTTACATTTAAACTTTTGCAGCACTTTGGCCATTGTTACAAGTGCAATGTAAATTGTGACAGTCATTCAGCTATGACTTTGGAATAATTTGATCTGCACTTTGAACTTATCCCTTGAACAGAGTCACAGTACTGTATGCACTCGACAATTTCATTAGCAGAGAACTTTGCAAAAAGGAAAACAAATGCCACTGCTTTTTCTTCGGTAAATTACCATTTTTATGGGGTTTTTTTATTTTAGGTCCAATGTCGTCCATAAACTCTTGACGAAAAAAAGTTTAAAACGTACAAACTTATCCTTTACGATGAAATTAAAGGCATTGCTCATCTTTTATGGGTATGTGACAGTGATACTTTTGTTTCTATTGTTATTTACAAACAATGCAGTAAACCTCAGACTATTATGTTATTTGCACATGATTTTTTGTTTGATACCTTTGATCTTGCTGATCTTTCAGTTAAATTCGCAGATGTTCCTGGGCTATTATTGGACATATGAGGCTATGTGACCTTCCCCATCTTCCCCATTGATTGTTTTACACTATAGATTATGTTTTGAATGATAATGACATGACAGATCAGAATCTCATGTCATGTGCATCCACATGATTAAGAAACCATTCATTTTTTTAAGGAAAACATTAAGTCAATGTTCAGATGCAGTCTGGAATCAAAATGCTGACAGCTAATATTCTCAAATCTATTTTTTTTTCAAAATCTGAAGCTTTCAGTGATAGCAGTTTTGCTCTTTTGCCGATTCAAACAATACAGAACACTTTTACAGTTTGAATTTTAAATAATAATAATTTAAAATATAAAAACATTTAAATATGTTTATAAAAAATATGTACCTCTATATATTTATTGATAACATGACTCCAATTTTCTGGATGACCCACAAACTTCCATAATGTGTGCCACAAATGACCCCAATAAATTTGGAGTTGGCACCAACACTGATATTGTGCCAACAATGTTCTGTAAAACATGATATCAACTGTAAAACAGAAGTTTTTACTACACCATTTATCATTCTTACCAAACAATCTCAGTAGATGGTGAGGCCCGTACAACAAAGATGGTGGAGTTGGGACCTTAGACTGGATCTCAGGGGGTAACATCTGCCAACTGAAGATGTTATCCAGCATCTCTTCCCTCCCACTGTCCCCCAAACTGTCTGTACTACCCCCAGCCCCCTTATCTGCGCCATCCCCTTTCTCCTCCCCACCATTCTGCTTCATGTTCGATATACTACATGGAATTAGCAAGTGGAGGTGGTCGATCTGGTTTCTCTATTTTTATGGTTGAGTTGCCATGTAATGGTTCAGAGAGAACTGTATCTGGTTTTGAGTGGTCACTTTCACTCGAGTCCTCACTAGACATTCGGTGACTACGTAAATGTCGTCTTCGTAGCATGTTTTCTCCCCTTTCCGATGCTCGGCGTACCTTGACTGATTTTCCTGGAGTTGCATCATTTCTTTCAGATTTTTTATCCAAGTGCTTTCTTTCTTTGGAGGTTTCACTTTTACGAGTTTGTCTTGTATTATTTTTATCAGGCTTAACAGTTTCTGCTTCAATTTCATTCAGGCTGGTCTTTGCCAGTGGAGCGCCGTGTGACTCTTCGTTTTCCTCTGTCAAATATATTCAGAATCACTTCATTATCTTCCTCATCTCCATCACCAGACATGATATTCGGTGAAAGTTTAGGGAGTTTGGGTGAAGGCTCTTCATTTGACGCCTTGAGGGCTGTTCCACGAGATCTTGGTGACTGAAGAAGCAGAGAATCATCTCCGACTCTGAAATGTGAAAAAACAAAACAAAAACTGTTATATCATACTTAGTTGTGTCTGTACTGTTTTTCTATGTCAATATGCTGTTAAATAGGCCATAAACTAACATTTCTGGGTAGAACCACTAAGACGTTATTATATTCAAGAAATTATTTGCAAAGAAATATTGCAAAGGGCAATAGCTCTGGAATGAACAATGCAATCTGAGTTATCTTGCTTTCATGCACAACTACACATCAATATCCATCCTTATTGCAAGTACGAAGAATTCAAATGTTTTTTTTTGTTTTTTTTTAAAAGGAGTTATGTATGTGAAACTGCTAACAGACATATGGATGGATTGAAAGAAAGATTAATGTGCCCATATCATAATATGACCATTCTATCATAGTGTGTTGTTGTTTTTTGTTACAAACTTTCAGTTGCTGTAGCTCTGTAACAACCCTTGCAAGCCTACTTGTAACAGAAAAGCCATAAGAGTCTCATCCCTAGACAACTTTGGTTATGTTAAACTGCAATTAAAGTGAAATGTCCCTCCTTAGTTGATAATATGTCCATTTATGTTGTCTTCTCTTAAAAAAATTAGTACTAATTTCCTACTTACTGTTTTATCTGCACAGGACTTTTAAACCTAAATTGAGCAATGACACGTTGATACTGGCCTTCCTCCGCACCATACAGAAGTGTCAGTGGCAGCAGGAAGTCAAAACACACCTTCAGTCCATCAACAAACTCCTTACATACACACAAACTGTGGAAAAAAGCACACAGAAAAACATACACTTGTACAGATAAGAAAACCTACATTGCCAAGAAAATTAAATAAAATGTCAGAGGCAATAAAATGTACAAATATCTCATATCTCCAGGACTCCTTCTAAATAGGTATATAAAGAAAGTAATTGAAATGCATGTTTCCAACTCTTTTAACTATGCTCCAGGCTGCAACATGGGCACATTAAACATGTACTCTGGGAAATGATAAGCAAGAAACAAAAGAGAATGAGCATTATAATGAAAAAAAGAAAATTAAAAATAAATATAAGTATATTAAAGTGCCTGCCCACAAGGACGATAGCTGTAAGTATTTCTTAACACTTGAAAAATGGAAATTACTTACATTCGCTCAATAGAAATCTTTGGTGCAGTTGAGCAGAAGTGTGAGCGATCAAATGTTGGGCTCCAGAAGTCCAGCATGAACGTCTTTACAAAACTTTCAAGAACCTTGACAACATTTATTTCTCCAGGGACCTTTGTCAGCTGAAGACATAGATCATCAATCAAGAGTTACTTCAAGAAATGCCAAATAACATTTCATAAATATTTTTAATATCTTTTCAGAGAAGACAGCAAGCAGACCAAAACACTGTAACATTTTAATGATGATAAAGAACAAACAAACCTTTTTTTCTTGGTTGACAGCAAAATAATCTTTATCCAAGACCACTCGTAGGGCCTCTGGAATGTCAATGGTCACAGCCTGGCGTGGTTTCTACAAAAGGTCACAAGAAAGAATCAAAGTCCAACAAAAACTTGAATCTGCAAGAGATACTGGAATAAATACATTACCTTTTTTCATTGAAGCTATGTACATTGTAATACACATGTTACAGTACTAATCCCTAAAGTAAAGGGGTCTCTTTGTGCTCCAAAAATTGAAATTACAGGGCCCTTTACATAAAGGGTCTTGGAGTTAATCTCGTTTTTTTAGGCAAAAATTAATTGTCCCAAGCTGTAAATCATGCCAGAAGACAGTTTATTAGTGAATGCCATACTTAAGCAGTTGACATGAATGATTTTAGTCAACTTCTGTGCCTAACTTGGACAAAAGAGGTCGAAAGAATGAACATATGGCAGCCTGGCATTTCAAAGATTATGTGAGTGTATGCTGCTGATTGTAATCACATTGTTGCATCAATACAGACAAGGGGCAAGCTCATCGGCAGACTGTATATAATTTTTAAGTTGTACACATAGCACTGCATAAAAAGCTAAATGTGCTATAAATTTCCACCATACCAAATGTTTATCGTCTCAACAATGCTAACGACAGTAATGCTTTTTAGCCACTCCCATCCACGACACATCTACCCTTTAAGTAACTGTATTTAGGGCACTATTATAATTTGTGTTTCCGACTTACAAAAGTAAAAAAAAACAACAAATTAGTCATCAAGATAATTAGCATACCTTTTTCTGGTCCTCATTTCTACCATCGCCTTTGCTTTCACTGTTTACACTGTCACTCTCTGTTGTACTCTGCAAGCAATACATTCAGACATGTTACACAAGAACTAGCCCTTGCATATGTCATATTAATTGAAATAAAAACAAATATCAAGAGGAAGTAAAATTAGTTCTAGTGAAGCTCCCAAGCCCAACCTCAGCTTATAAATTAGTTTTCCAAAGGTAGTTGAATGTCCAATTCATCCAAGTGACTAGGTGCGGTATTTTGCCAAGTCTTCATAGCATGGCACACTGATGACAGACCATTACCAGCCTAAAGTTAAGAACAGTAAAGAAATTAATTTTAAATTTCCCAAATAAAATCATGTAAAAAGGCACCCTACCTCATCTCCAGTATCATTGGTGTCGGTGGTATTCTCATCATCACTCTGCAACACCTCGCTCTCAAACGGGGGGAGTTTCCCATTGAAGGCTTCCGTTAAAATCTCGCCAATTCTCTTTCTTCGTTTCTTATTCTTCCGGCTAAACAAAAATTAAATATTTTTAAAAGACAATGACATATTGAGAAAACATGATAACATTTCAAACTATTAACACATTTTTAGTCCCCTATCGGTGTTTACACAGGAGGGGACTATAGGTTTACCCTCCGTCCGTCAGTCTGTCTGTCTGTCCGCTAAAAATCTGGATCCTTTGATAGCAAAATCGTGTCCGGCCCATAACTTCGTTATTTGAAGTCGGATTTTAAAACTATTTTACAGAAATGATCACCATATCGAGATGACGTGTCACGCACAACATTTGGGTCGCTACCTTGAAGGTCAAGGTTACAGCATGACCTTGAATCAAAATCGTGTCCGGCCCATAACTTTGTTATTTGAAGTCGGATTTAACAACTTTTTCACAGAAATGATCACCATATTGAGATGGCGCGTCGCGAGCAAGATTTCGCTACCTTGAAGGTCAAGGTCATAGCATGTCCTTGCAGCAAAATCCTGAAGTTTTGGATTGCGCATTCAGTTGCACTTACCTTAAATGATAGTGCATTAAGGTGCTCATACCTTAAATAAAGGCCAAATATAAATGTCATCATAAGTTAACAGTTATTTAGGCCAGGTGAATTAAAAAAATTTATGTGAACCCCAACTACTGTTTGGGTGGGAGGAGACTATAGATTTGCCCTGTCTGTCTGTCCATTTTTAAGCCATAATTATATAAATACAGACTTCAACCTCAAATTAATTATAAATGGCAATAAACATGACCGTTCGATATTTAAAGAACTTTTTGAGGGACCGGTAGGGGACTACTGTATTGCCCGCAATACTATCAAATGCTTGTTTTATTAATTGATGTATCAAAATGGAGCTTTTTTTCCTTATATAGAAGGCACCGTTTAAAGGTCCCTTCCCCTTGGAAAATAAGCCTTATTTTCCCCCTATAACTGAAAATTCCCTTCGATAAAATTCAATATTTCATTGCCAAATATGAAAATGTAACTACAGTGGTAGCTTGATTGAACTGGTCTATGATAATCCAGTGCAGTTCAAGAAAAAGAAAAGAAAAAAAAAGAAACAGTGATGGCCTTGTAATAAACATACAAAATATATGATAGCAAATAAAAAAGTACGCAATAATAAAACTACATGAAAAGGCCCCATCCCCCTTTCGAGAAAAGAAAATGACACAAATAATATGGAAATTTAATTTGTCATAAAAAATAAATCATGATTCCTGCTGGATTACTGGAAAGAGTTCTGATTTCTTAGTTGAAAACTCAAATTTCTATTTAGAATCCTTGGCACTCCATGGCACACACCTGGAAGACCACACAGAAAAGTTACTGCTTCTGTCAAGACATAAACCTGTATGGTGAAGAACTGAATCTGAAAAATTACAAGTCCCTCAGTCCTCAGAGAAGCTGTCATGAAACCTAGTGATAATGGAAAAGAGGAATCAAGTCAACTCGGCATCTGGTGAATTCGGCACCTGCGTAAATAGTCAACTCGGCACCTGGTGAACTCGGCACCTGGTAAATTCGGCATTACGAATCTGGTGAATTCGGCACCTCTTTTTTTTTTTAAAGATATAAACCATTATGCAAATAATATATAAAAATAAAAAAGATAAAAAATAAAAAATTCACATGTCATATTGTCTAATGCGTATAAAAGCAGTTAAAACAACTAACTTCAAAAGTATATATGATTAATATAATAATAAAATATAAAATTAACGAAGAAATAAGGTAGATTATTACACACATTAATTTATTCCTTATATTATAGATCTGCATTGTATTTATAATAAATTTACGTATACTCAACATCAAAGGTACTGTACTTAATCATGTGTTATTCAGTGTGTACCTTGTTTAAATTGCTAAAACAACAAGATGACAGCGGTGTATTCCTAGTATACATGGAAGGGGTACCAGGTGCTATTAGACAATGTATTCCCCGTACACATAGAAGGGGTGAGGTACTAATTATGAGGAGATTAATGAAGAGACCCTGTCACCACATGGGCTTCCCTGTGTCACTTGTTCTTGCGCCAGCCAAGATGAATTTGGAGTGGATAACTAACAACCAAATGTGCAAATGTTCATAAAATTTTCATAGAAAGATAAATTCTTACAAAAATTATATCAACTAATTCAATTAAAAAATAAATGTTAAGCCATTAGCCAATGAATTATTTTGTATCTGTTGATAAATGTGGTCGTAATAAGTTACTTTGAAAATTCACCTTTCTCCACAAACAGACATTTCCAAGATAACAGTATAGGTCATGCATTGTGTAACAATAAATATTGCCAAATTGTCTAGAAGCAAAGAGATTAAAGAATAATATACAAATGCCGAGTTAACTAGATGCCGAATTCACCAGGTGCCGAGTTTACCGGTGCCGAATTCACTATTCTTAGTGCCGAGTTCACCAAGTGCCGAGTTTACCAGGTGCCGGGTTGACCAGCATTCGTGATAATACATATCAAGGCATTTATATGGTTCAAAAGACAACTTTTAAAAAAAAGGAATTAGTACATACACTTTCCTGGCCACTTCTGCTAGCTGTTTCATAAGCGTTCTGTTTTCTTCTGTGTTCTTAAGAACAAAATGTTCATTCACAACACGGTCCCAGCTACATAATTAAACAAAAATAATAAACACTGTACATGATTATATTGTTGTTTGATAAATTGTAACATTTCTACTGGACAAGAAAAAAACTATTTCAATATTGCACATGCTTAGGGCTGTCATTGATTAGGGTTTTTCACATTGAAATATAGAAACTAATTTATATCACATCAATATATCAAAAACTATTATACATAGAATTAAGAAGCATTTAATTTAAAGATCAAGTTACCCCATAATTCTCAATGCACCCTGTTGGTACTTATATCGTTAATCTCACTGAAATGTTCATATAAATACCCACTACATAGGGTCAAAATAAAACATAAAACAGCACTGGTTACAATGGCCACAAGAAATGCTGATTCATGTTTGACAGTCATGCTTTTGCTACTGTTATTGCATTGTCCTGAAGATTCACATCGTTTAACCAACATAAGAAAACCCAAGAAAAAAATTTGGTCAATAGGGCACTTTTTCCGATTGGCTGACACATACTCCTACAGAGCTAAATTTACAAATATGCATCGAAAAAATAAAAATCAAACAGCAGATTAATAAACATTGTTGTCGTCCGGGGAAAAATGTTTTGGCTAGAAAAACAAGATATCGGTGGAACTGATGGAAGGACCCCAAGGGTATTACTGGGACAAAAGAAAATATATGTAGCTAAAAAAAGGCTACAACTCAGTTAACACAAACTGTCACTTGTTGCTTTGCTTATATTATATTATTGGAATCTCCACAAACAAGTTATGCAATATATAAATAGTTTTTGAATGTAGCAAATAGTTGCTAAAAATAGTTTCAGACAAGAAGATTTTCAGGTTTACTTTTAAGCCATGTATGGAGGGTGGCCTCATTCCTTGCATCCACGTCTTTTGATCAATCAAAATTTTTCACCAATCTTAATAGAAGGCTACACAAGAAACTAGTATACCAAATATCAAAGCTCTAGATTTTGTAGTTTCTGAGAAGAAGTCTTTTAAGGTTTTACTATATGGCCATATAGGAAAACCACCAAGCCCTGGTGGCCATGCTTTTGGACCAATCAGATTTTTTTAACAATCTTGATAGAGGGCTGCACAAGGAACTTGTATACCAAATATTCACAGCTCAAGGTCTTGTACTTTTGGACAAGAAGATTTTCAATGCTTTACTAGACAGCCCTTTATGGAAAATGTCAAAGATTCTGTCAGCCATTTTTTCTGATGGATGAACATTTTTTTAACAATCTTTCTAGAGGGCCACCTACAGAATGTGTATACAAAATATCGAAGCTCTAGCTCATGTAGTTTATGGCAAGAAAATTTTCTAAGTTTTACTAGATTGCCACATATGGCCTACATAGCCATATCGGGAAATGGCCATGCCCCTTGCGGCCATGTTTTTAGATGGGTCAAAAGTCTTTGAACAAATATTCTTTCCTCTTGCCTACTGAATCTTCTGATGAAGTTTGGTTGAATTTGGGCCAGCAGTATTTAGAGGATATGTGGTTTTAAGAATGATGACTGACACATGGAAAATTAAAAGGCCAATAACAGTGAAAAATCACCAAACCAGAATGTGCTGACAATATGCACATCTGCACTTATTAGCAAAGCTTCCCATTAAGTATCACTGAATTCCAACTGGCTAAGAAGTAGCCCAGACATGAATGGTTCTATATCAAATTATTCAGTAATTAAAAAGGGCAATACCTCCATAAAAAAATCATTGAAACAGAATTTTTGTTTCAGTGAAGCTTTTCATAAAGTTTCGTCGAATTCAAGCCAGTGGTTGCTGAGATATAACCTAGAAAAAAGTGTGACGGACTGACTGGTGTATGAAGTGGTGACTATTTCTCTTACACCGACATTTTTCGGGGATTATTAAAACATTAAGCAAGTATTACTGATATGTCAATAACAAAAGAATCTGTAACAGCAGTGCACATGATGAAATGTGGAAATAACTTAGTTTAAAATATATGTATGCATTATTCAACAAGTATTGCATCTAGTCTACAACAAAACGCAAGGAATATTAACTTGACAAAAATAAAGAAATAAAATCATCTAATGGTACATTGGTTATATAAGTCTGACGGCATCCACATATGAGACCAAAAGAAATAAAACTTAAGTTAACCTGTTATTCCAACGTAGAAAGTGAATATGATAACCAGGCTGTTTCTTTCCTTCCTGATCAATGTAGACAGTAGTATCAAGAATCTGAAGGAAAAAAACAACAGAAAAGTGTTATCCTGGAATAAATCAAGAAAAAAATGTTTGTGTACCACAGATGATAGCACAAATTTCATTATTAAAAAATCAAACAATCACTTACACAGAAAATTTAGTTTTCATGCAGACTTGATCTGTATTTATATGCTGTGATTATTAATGCCTGTCATAAGATACTGTTAGTCAGTCTACATGCTATCTAGGCATTGTTGCAATTATTCTATACACAGGGGTGCATGGTTAGTGCAGGTGACATACGTTATAACTTCCCAGCCTATCACTGAGTTACCATTTTACACAGATGGTGTTTGAATCCATAATGTCATACTCAGGAGTCTGTTGCTCTACCAACTAAGCTATCTGGGCAGACAGCTTAGGATGCTTACTACATCACTTCAATCTAACCCTACCTTTGAAAATCTGCTACTAAAAACCAGAATTACTTAAGTAACTATGAAATAGAACATATGTGTGGAATTACGGCTTAGTCCAGTTAATGTTTATTTATGTGAAATAGGGCTACCAAGGTGACCCACAAATCGGGGTCAAAAAAGCCCAATACCAAAACGGCCCTGACTAGAAAGGCCCATACCACAAAGGCCTTTATTCATTGTAGAGAAATTTTATTCACAAGTTTATCACTTTAATTTCGAAAGCATTTTAAATAAGAAAAATATTGGTATTTTATAAAGAACACCTTCAAACTCATAAAAACTGCCTCAAAAATTGAAGCTACTCATTAGCATTAAAAGATGAAAAAATGTTAAAAACCTACAATGCAAACACTTCCATATTGTAATTACAATATGATATGCGCAACATTCCTATCATCATTATTGACTTCAATTACTTATTTTTGTCGACAGTAATTATGAGATTAGGGTATTTGTGAAACAACCAATAAACCATATAATATACAGCAACGATCAATATGCTACTTGAACAAATCAATAACATACATGTTCATATTATAACACATTCTTATTTGACCTCCTATTTGTGGATCATTCCAGTACCCTTAAAATTTTGGCCTTTTTGTTACAGGCCGTTTTGGATTTGGGCCTTTATGACCCGACACATGACCAACCACTGCCTGCAACCTCTGCCTAAATCAATGCTAGACAAACAAAAAATCGAAAAATGGCCCTTTCCATGACAAAATGTAATCACAGAACAAACACATGCCAAAGGGGAAAACTCATCAATAGGACTACATTTGCAAATAAAACAGAATGCAAGTTAGTCAATAACCCCCTTTATTAGAGCAATAGAAAAGTTGCACTGTTCGGTGTTATAGATGGGTGGGGAAATAAAAACAATGATAACCTTTGCCTTATAAATAACTCTTGCTTTCGAAGGATCAGGCTCAAAACAAAGAACACTTTCTCCGGGAGAAAAGTCAAATTTTATCCCCCGTTGAGGCATCTTTTAACAGATCCAATCTGCATAGTTAAGCGTATGATTTTACCCGCTTTTCCTAATATTATTTTATTTAAACTGGTTCCCGTTTCTACCTTTGCCAAACCAAGAGAAACAGGGAACCTGTCATCCGAAATGGGTGTATTTAGCGGTAATATTCGATAGATTGTTTCTCACGAATATCTTATTATGTAAGAAATAACTCAAAAATAGTTTAAGAAATAATTTGCAAATTGAATAAACTGTTACAATGCGTATAACATG
This sequence comes from Sinonovacula constricta, assembly GCA_007844125.1. NCBI lineage: Eukaryota > Metazoa > Mollusca > Bivalvia > Cardiida > Solecurtidae > Sinonovacula > Sinonovacula constricta. The sequence goes on from CM017558.1 coordinate 53,403,606, forward strand.
ATTTTATTTTGTTGAGTTATGTTACGGTCGGCGCCGTGTGTTACTGCAGTCAGTTTTCGCTGCAACTTCCGCTTCCTTTTCTCAGCCTTCGAGTCAACATGGCGCAAGGCAAAAATAAACGTCTTACTAAAGGAGGCAAAAAGGGGGCCAAGAAGAAGGTGTATGTAAACTAATTCCACTGAGATAAACATATAAATTATTTTTAAACAAGGTTTCTCGCAACAATTTGCGTTGCACTTGTGAAATTAGATGATGTTGTAGGATATATTGTAACACTACCCGGTTTGCGAATCGGATTAATTTTAACAACAATGATTTAATAATCACTTAAATCTGTTAAACCATAAAACTATCATGTAATTACTTCATGTTTAGTCAAATTTATCATATCACAATTACAAAGTAAACAAATCTTTAATGCTTTTAGTCTTATGTTTCAGTTTGTGAAATAAAAGTTATTTTTGGGAATTTCAACAGAAATTGGACTTTTTCACTTGTCCACGGACAAGCCAATTGAAAAAAGTAACTTGTCAGGGACAAGAAATTTACGACTCGGACAATTGATTTCACCACCCCTGCATGTTACTGAAAAAGTGCATTACACTGTGAACACACATGTTAAATGTTAATATGATGTGTCTTGTTGAATTACTAGGCTATTTACATATGCATATTTTACCCTTATGTTTCGTGCAGCTTGGTTGTTTTTAACTTGGTCGTGCAAGTTCAGTTGTCACTGTCATGGAACTGGCTCATGTAATATCAAGCTGCAAGCCGAACATTGGTACTTTTTTACAGGCATCATTGGCTGACCAGTTGAGTTGTTAAAAAGAGTAATACCATAGCATTTTACCACATGCCCTAAAGAACCTTAGGTCTGTCCACTGACATCACTTTAACAATCTTGTCAGTTTTGAGATTTACAGTTGTACATATATGCTAGTTGTTGTCTTGATACTCATAAAACTATTGTCATTGCAGCGTTGACCCCTTCACCAAGAAAGATTGGTATGATGTGAAAGCCCCCTCCATGTTCAACATCCGCCAGATTGGCAAAACACTTGTCACCAGAACTCAAGGAACTAGTGAGTATTTCACATGATTTGTTAAAATTAACAAAAATGCACTCGAAGAAGTACACCGCTAAATAAAAAGAATTACAGGTCCTATTGATTGCCGTTCATCCCAAGAAAGAGATTTTTTTAACACACAACCATGTGACGCCAAAATTGCTGCATCAAGTAAACATATACACTTTTAAGACGGGCCACCTTGTTTGCCTCCCAAATCTGAGTTGTTGTTTGTTTCTGTGTTGATCCTTTTATAAGATGGGGTGAAATTTTCAGTAGTTGCCGATCCAAGATTTGTGAAAAAACCCTATATTGCTGTCGTAATTGTAAACCGCTGGACTTCCTAATAATGGCATGTGTACTGTGTTATGTGTGACACTCTGCCCCTGTATAGTGTGTACACGCCATATGAATGTATAAGCATAATTTCTACAAAATCGATGGGTTTGTACAGCCTATGTAAAGGTTTAATACTTAGGCATTTTTTTTTTCAATGCTTTTTGAATGTTGCTCAGTGTTTATTAAAATAAACAACAACTGCATACATTATGACGCATGGCTAATTGCCAGTTAGTAAAAACTTAAACAACACTTCCAAATTCAGTCTGCGAGATACACCTAGCTGTAAATTACTTGGTGTTTCTGTGTAGACTTTTCTATTACACCGGTCAAGTTGACTGACTCTGAGATAAACTGTTCTGAGGGTGATATGGATTGGAGCAATTTGATGATGTTGTAGGATATATTTTAATCCCTACCAGGTTTGCGAATCGGATTAAATCTCAATCAACTGTGACATGTTACTGAATAGCACCGTCAATCTGTTAGGGATTATTCTAGAGCGGAATAGAAGGGCGCTTCACCCTGTCCTTTTTAAGCCACGCCCTTTAGCCCCTAAAGCATAAAAACAGCGCCAATTGACCTTTTTAAGACTGCCATTTACCTTTTGGTTGAAATGTGATTCACTGCTGGATTTGGAGCTGTTCTATTGATGTGACACGTTTACGCAAATTCATTGTATAATCGTATATTGCAACTAACGAGCGAGGCGAGAAATGAACAGGTGTGTCGACCAGTAATTGAACCGCAGGAGAATAGTTGATCACAACAAAGCTAATTTATTCAGCGTAATTCCGCCACACAACAGAAACTTATAAATGTATGAATATTATAACTAAGAACATTTTTCTTAATTTGCTTGTAAAATACAAAGAAAAAGTTGTGTTCGCGCTGTTGAATATGTCCGTAAGCGCACTAGTTGATCAGTGAAATAAACTGGGAACAAGGCTGTTGTCATAGGTGACGTGCATCTGGCATTGCTCGGACAGTGTAATGTGTAAAGTCTGGCAAAAGTAAGCACTCTTTGATGTTGGCGGCTAGTCTTGTCACCAGTATCAAGCGACAGTCAGTATCTGAGACAATCCTTTGATCTTGTGGGCATGTTTCGAATATTCCAGGGCAATGCCCGGGATGTGTCCAGATTGAAACGTGTCAACACAGCCAGAGGTGACGTTGACCATTCTCAAATAAATGATATCGGCCAAAAATTGTCAACAATTTAGTCGGCGTATGAAGCAAGTTTAATGGTCATAATACATTAGAGATTCAAAATGTGGTGGTAGAGTACAAAACTGTTCACCATTAATAATTACATTTTCTTTAATTAAAAAACAATTTATCATTAAAAAACAAATATCAACGATCTCAACTGAAAATTTCACTGGCCCGGTAGGACTAGCTACTGCAAATTTTTTCACCCCTGATTAGTTTTGCAGACGGTCTGAGGTAAACATGTATGTTAATTCAGACAACCTTATTTCGAATTGAGAAAGGTTTTTACTTTGAACCATGAAATTTCAGGTCATGTACAAAGGTTTTGAATAATAAACCCAACTTACCTACAAAAATACATAAATTTAAAAAAGAACAAATTATGTAATTTATTTATTTACAAGTATTCTGTCTTTATAAAGAAATAAAATATATTCAATACGGACAAGAAATATGAATAAACTAAGAAAGCACACTGCCCTTTCTTTGTGCCGCCCTGCCCCTTTTTTAGCTCTAGAATAATTCCTAAGTGTGAACACACATGTTAAATGTTAAAATGACGTCTTGTTAAATTACTAGGCTATAGATGGTTATCGATTTTTCACCAAGGTGCGCGCGCACCTGTTTGTCCGCCATCTTTGTGGTAAGGTGAATCAACATATCAGTACCGTGAAAGCGCAGTTTTTTTTTTAAATTGACCATGAAGACGATGATTAATTCTTGTAGTGTTTTCACAAAATATATAATCCGGATCAGAAATATTTATTTATCATTACCAGCCGTCAGTACAAACTAAGGGAAAAGGACGAGAGAACTTTCGGACGTCATACTTTCGCGCTTGAACGGAGCATTCATTGTAGCTAAGCGTTTTTAAGTGTTTTGGATTGCATTAAAAGTCGAAAGAAAATATGTATACTATAATGTTAATTGCTATGTTGTTGTTTATTTTATTGTTTTTATTTAGATACAAATAATTAACAAACAATTAAGAAATATATTGCTTATTTACTGGTCCTAAATAAACTAAAAAGCAACCAACAGTATCGATAATTTCCATCAAGGTCAATTTTAGACAAAATGTTGTTATCAGTGACATAAAAATATGTATGTGCCCCTCAAGATGCTATATGCACAAAATGTACCCCCAGATATTTGAATTTGACCCTTGAAAATTTTGACTGAGGAGTCAATGACCATTGACGTTCAGCGTCTATAGAACGCCCTGTATTGGTTGTAATGTGGTATCCGACAATTTGTTAATATTGTACCCATGTAACAACACATGTTACTAATATTCTTGGAAATTTATACATAATGCTCGAATAAACTTTAGTTAAAGTAAAGACTGTTATTACACTTTCTTATTGTTCGACAGTGTGAATCTTAAAAATATCGCATTAAATGTCCATTATTTTTAAATAGGCACGTTGATGATTTCAAGTTATCTCAGATAGGAAAAACCCTTTATGTAATGACAGGCAATGTGTTATGCTTTACTTTTTACATGGCTGTAAGAACAAGGTTGGGCGGTAAATTCAACCCCCGGTATTTACCAGTGGTATTTACTGGCATTTACCTGCTGGAAAATACTCCCCAACGTGGCAAATACTACTATTTTTACTTAAAATACTGCAGAAATCTTAATTTAGTTAACTTGAAATAATGTATAATCATATTGATAATTAAATTACTCCTATATTTTAATTAAAATTCTTTTTTAACCTAAAATACACGTGAGAAAGTAATGCTAATCCACCTGCACCTGGCCTTTGACACTCAGGAAGCAAAGCCATATGGTCTAGACTATTAAAACAACAGGTTTCAGACAAGGGGCTGTAAATAGCCAGGGGCAACATGGGCAAAAATAAAATGTCATACATAACCTAGACAGTTTGTATTGGTACAATTAAATGGTTGTGTATTGAGTATGGTATGAGCTAGAGTGTCAACTGTATGGCTTCATTCCTGAGTAACGTTTTTAATTTCTCTTGTCATCACCACTTCTATGACTTCACTCCACACCATTACCAAGATACTATTCACCATAAAGCCAAAGGATCCAGTCCGGAATGTAAAACAGCATTTTGCGGGAACTTTACAAGCAAAAATCATTTATTTGAATGCATGAGAGAAAATTGTTTCGTCCAAACTGCCAGATACCAGCTCTAATAAAGTGTAAGAAACAAACTGTTTTCAGAACAAGCCGAAACTAGCTGTTGCAGCTAACTATTTAAAATGGTTTTGCTTTCACATTGACATTTGTCAATAAATAATAGCACATAGTGTTTTTAATTTTATCATTGTCCTATCTTTCAGCAAATTTAACAAACTTACATTATGTTAGAATAATAATTTCACAGAAAATTGAATTCAAGTTTCAGTACTTCTTTTAGAACCACACCATTTCTGAATTAAAAACAACACATTTTACGGTAAAAAATATTTAATGACAGTAAATTCATCGATCAATAAACAGAAAAAACAAAAGCAGACTGCTTAGGAAATAGGAGCATGTAATATTATTCGATTACATATAATAAATATGACAACCATAACATGGGTTTTAAGAAACTTAAAGCAATGAAAAAATAGTATAACATGATGTAAAGAATTGAAAACAGTACACATAATAAATAACCCTGTTTTAAAACCAAAGTTTAGCAGTGCCCTTGTCCAAGCAGTTGTTGACTTGTAACTCCTCAGCCTCTCAGTGCATGAGTTCGGGTCCTGGTCGTGGAGGTTTACCAGCTAACCTGCAATGCGCAGTGGTTCTACCCTGGCACAAGTCTAGGATCTAGCTCCACCAATATTTAATTAGATGTCGCACTTTGCTGAAACACTAGATAGTTCACTCTGTCTGGATATGCAATGTCCGACTGCAAGTCATCAGGCTGTCGTCGAAGACGAGTACGGATCAAAAGCAATCAAATTAGTCTTCTTCAAGTCCTTTTCACGCACAATAGCTCCAGTGTATTAATATAGTCCTATTGCACTTTGTAACCATTACACACGACATCTTTCGCGAAAGAATCGGTTCAATCGTCGAATTGTAGGGACCTAAGCAGACATTAGTAAACAATGGCTTTACCACAAATATGGCGGACCGCATTGCATGCTGGGAAATGTGTGATGTCATACGATAACCATCTATTCACATATGCAAATTTTACTGTTATGTTTTGGGCAACTTGGTTGTTTTAATTTGGTCGTGCAATTCACTTTTGTCAATGTCATGGAACTGGCTCATGTAATATCAAGCTGCCAACCGAACATTGGTACTTTTTTTGGTTTGTTAAGGTCATCATTAAAATGGTGCATTATTTGCACATTTGTTACCTTCTAATCTCTACAGTGAATAAAATTTTGTAATGGACCTGACCCCTTATGTCAAGAATTCCTGTATGACAATTATTATTAAACTAAACTTTTTCTGTTTTTATTGTCATTTTATTCCATCCTGGTGCTCCTTCCAATGAACAGGTTTCATTGGCTGAGTAGTTGAGTTGTCAAAAAAAAGGTAATACTGTAGCATTTTACCACTTGTCCTAAAAAACCTTAAGGTGTGCCCACTGACATCACCAATCTTGTCAGTTTCGAGGTTTAAAGTTGTGCATATATGCTAGTTGTTGTTTTGATACTCATAAAACTATTGTCATTGCACTGTTGACTCTGAGATAAACTGTTGTCAAGGTGATACTGATTGGAGCAGTTTGATAGTGAGGGTGTGAACTAAGTGTTTTTATAAACAGCTGCCGATTACATTGTTCCATGAAATTATTGACTGGTGGCATGTACACAAGGACAGGGTACTGTTCTGTTTGAGATTAAGGTACATGTTAAAGCTAGTTACCTCCAGTAGGTGATGCAGGATTTTCTCTCAGTTGTGAAGGGTTGGGAGAGCCACAAGAATATCCTGATCCGTGTGTCAGCATGATATTAATTTCTTTGATCTATCAAGTCTTGCATGTACACAACATACTGGAACAGTGTCTCTTATGTAACACAGTACACATGGTTTAACTAGGCAAACAAGGTAGTTAAGACGTGCTAATTAGCCACCATTTCGTTGCTCGACCTGCCATGCCATCACAATCTTTTACTTATATCACTCAATTATATAGGGCTGGGAGAGCCGCAAAAACATTCTGATTCGCACGGCGACATGATATAAATTTCTCTGATCTATGCCATCTAGTCTGGCTGTAAGCTCTCTGTTTTCATACTTTCCTTAATGAAACCCTTAAGAATTCCCGTGGAAAGTTTTGAGGCCTTGTAGATCGAGCTTATAAGACGGGGTCCCCAATTTGAAGGCTCGTTTCCAATGAAAAATTAATTGAGCATAAACAGTAAATTTCAAGCCTGTAACATTAGTATTCAATTTTTATGTTTTTCTGTTAGTAATGCAGTACTTTAGCAAAGTAACATCTTACACTGCTCCTTTTACAAAGATAGTCAAGGTTTTCTGATAAGCTTATGATATTTATAAATGGCAAAAAATAGCATCTGTGGAGATTATTTAATGTTCATTGCAATGTTGCATAATAAAAATTAGGTCCAAATTTTACATACAAGTTAGCCTTGGACAGAAATTAGTTAACTCAGCCATTTATAATAACGAATTTAAATTGGTTCTTTAAATGTCTTCAAAATGAGGTTACACTTCACTTCGCACTCCTTGACATTGATACATACATTGATCACATTATAACTAGAGTTCCCCAGTCTTGGAGAGAGAAAAACAAATTAAAAACCACATTTTCTTGTTATTTTTATGTTACAAATCATATTCAACTTCTGCAAATATCAAAACTCTACAAACAGCAGTTTTTATCTTATTCTTCTTGGTCAACATTCAATCCAGACAACCTGTCAATGTTTTAATTTATGTCACAAATGACAGACAAATGCCAAATTGTCCCAGATAGGTAGTCCACTCATAGTTTAATTTAAGTTGCTTGAATTGTTGGCAATCTGTGTATAAAAATCAAATTAAGACTTAAGACTAGTTATCATTGAGTGCGTCCTGCTTATAAGGTAGTAGTATTGTAGCTTCCATTTATGACATATCTGTTAAAGGTTGAATGCTTTTTACAGAAATTGCCTCTGAGGGTTTAAAGGGCCGTGTGTTCGAGGTGTCCCTGGCTGATCTCCAGAATGATGAGATCACTTTCCGCAAGTTCAAGCTGATGGCTGAAGATGTTCAGGGCCGCAATGTCCTGACCAACTTCCACGGAATGGATCTGACCCGTGACAAGCTGTGCTCCATGGTAAAGAAGTGGCAGTCCCTGATTGAGGCTCATGTTGACGTGAAGACCACAGACGGGTACCTGCTGCGCATGTTTGCCATTGGATTCACCAAGAAGAAGCCATACCAGATTAAGAAGACCTGCTATGCTCAGCATGCTCAGGTATTCACAAATTGAGTTCTGGATGTTGGGTATTAAGTATGTTTAATTCATCACTGTTTTGGTTAAAGCATGACAACTGTGATTGGGTCACAAACTTTCCTGTGCAGAAGTCTTCATCTGACCACTGATTTGCTGGTTGTACCAAGATAATTGTCCGAGGTCTTCATTGATAGCTTCGTGCCATAATGGCCATTGTCATTTTGTTTTCAAAATGGGGTTTTAGGTTTATTTGTATGTTGCTTTGATAAAATTAAAGGGACAAATGATTCGAAGACCTATTGTTTTAGGTACAACTATTAGAAACCATTGAAAAGTGCTTGCCACATGACATTGTTTTAACTCCAGCAAGATTGTCGTTTCTGTTTGTGTGTTTTTTTCATTGCATTTTATATAGCCATGCAGATTATTTCAGTTTTAGGTTTTGAAAAAATGCTTCCTTAAGTATATTTGCAAGCACGTTTGTCAGTAAAAATCTTGTCCTCAGCAAGTGTGTTTATTTCATGTTATTTTGTCTATATTTTAGATCAAGTTGATCAGGAAGAAGATGGTCGACATCATCACCAGAGAGGTCTCCTCTAATGACATGAAGGAAGTGGTTAACAAACTGTAAGTCATGCTTCTTGTCACAGGGTTTGTATTAACATTTGAGACCACTAGAACAAGAAACAAAATATGGTAAATCAATTTCAATTAGTGTTTCTTGGGTTTTTTAACATTTAAAAATATATACTTGAAACACTGAAATCTCTTGTTATTCAACATTTAAAATGTTATCTGTAACTTGGTTTTATAGCCCTTTCCTTTCCCTTACTCAAAGAGTGAATGCATTATTACTGTTAGCTCGAAAAGGATTGTCTGATCTGGGCCTTCTTTTATGAGGTAATGGGTTAGCATTTTTTGAATGACTTATTTAATGTCTGCCATGTTAATTATGAACAATTATGAACAGCCACTAATGACACTTGGCTACTGTAAGTCTTGATCATGAAAGTATGGATGTCTGTCCACCGTGCCACCAGAGTTCAAGAGCCTGCTGAGGTTTATAGTCCTCGCTTGATGGTCCTTCAATAGAAATAGCCATCAAGACATTCACCATGTCAAGTTCAGGGCGAGCATGCCACTCTGGTCATGGTAGTGATTCCACATTTGGAGATTGTACCTTGAAACAGGAATAATTATCTTAGCCAGCATCATAGAAATATTTTCAAATCTCTCGGAGGTTCTGGCTGGTGAATAGTCTATTGTTGAATTCTGATACACTAAGATTCCTGGATTGTCATATGAACCTTCAATTCTGTCCACAACACTGTCTTCATGTGTGGAACATTAAGGTCCATTCTTTGTAACACAACCTCATGATGTTGACAAAGTGCATAACGACTGTCCTCACCATACACAGTGCTCAGCTTCTGTCTCAGGTAGATTGACTGGGAAGAATATCTGCATATGTCTTAGCAATTCATTTGAGTCTATGTCTCCCAACACTTTCAGTGATGTGATCAATCACCAGGTCGATCAGCTCATCTTGCTTTACTTTTATTTCCTCTTGCTAGGATCGACATGTTGCTTTAAATGGGACAGATATATTTTGATAACTAAAATTTATTTTTATTCATGGAACTGGTCATTTTTTCGTTTACAGTCTTGTTATAGATCTCTCTTGATTAAATTTCATAAATAATTACTTGACAAAAATGTTTTGATATAAGATTATGATTGAAGGACCCTTGCAATGGTGATTTCTCATATCGGTTTTTAGGATTCGTGGTTATGGGAGTACTCGGATATTCGAGTATTCAGATATTTACTGCAGCACTAGTGGAGGCAGTACTGTAACTGCTTCAAGCTGGGGTTTTATTGTTGTTGTTTCTGAAAAAATATGATGGGGCCTTTGAGAAAGAGAAAATGTTGAAGCTTTTTATTATAATAGGGGAAATGTATGCAGGTTTAACTTTTCGTTGCTATCAAATATTTTGTATGTTTATTACAAATCCAAAAATCTCTTTTTTTCTTGTTTTTTGAACTCGGCAAACTGTAGTTACTGATTCACATCAATGCACCGGCAATGAAGTATTGAATTGGAGGGAAAGTTTAATTTTTAGCGGGGGGGAATACTAGGCTTGTTTTCCCAAGGAATGGGCCTTTCATTGGCCCATAGAAGATATATATATATAAAAACACAATCTTGTGAACATTTTCTTGATCTATGGCTTCCATTCTCCCATTTTGTTTCAGAATCCCAGACAGCATCGGTAAGGACATTGAGAAGGCATGCCAGGGTATCTACCCCCTGCATGATGTCTACATCAGGAAAGTAAAGGTCCTCAAGAAACCCAAGTTTGACAGTAAGTACCACAATAACCTTAATTAAGCAAGGTATTGCTGGAATAAAGATCTATAACCAGAAACAAATGGAACATTGCTCTATTATAACTGCAATGAAAAGAATTTCATGCTTTTTTGCTACAGATCAGCAAATAACATAATAAATGCTGATGAAGGGCCAGGGAATGTCATTGTGAAAATCCTGAAAATAGCACTGGTTTAAAAATGGGCGTTTGGTCTTAAAATTCTCCTCTAATCAATAATGAGATTTGAAACAACAATCAGTTGCATGGTATTCATTTTTACATCAAATCAAATAGGGGTTTCAATTGCTTTGTGGTAGAGAGGCTGACTTGTTACCTCCCCTGACTGCTTGGCCTTTTATTGCCTGGGTTCGAGCCCCATTCAGAGAGAAGGGCTTTCTGTCCGACGGTCCTCCTGCTAAGCGCTGGTGGTTCTGCTCAGACATTTGTCTGGGGTCTTCCTCCTCCAGAATAGCTGGATTTTAATAATTGGTCTCTGGATATACATGTATTTCAAAAGAGAATCAACTCAAAGTCAAGTGAGGTTTCTCATGGATTGCATATTTAATATGACAAGACATGTAAATTTGACTATCAATTGTGGAATGCTATATTGTTTAAAATATTGATTACATATACATGAAGTTAAATATTTTTTTTTATAAGCATATGTTTCCACTTGCAGTCGGCAAGCTGATGGACCTGCACGGTGAGGGATCCACCAAGACCGTGATCACCGAGAAGGGAGAGAAAATCGAGAGAGCCGATGGGTTTGAACCACCAGTTTTGGACTCCGTGTAAACATTGTGATACCGTGAAATGGGACACAGTTAAATAAAAGAGAAAAAAACCTACTACTGTTAGTGTTGGTTGTTTTGTCGTTGCATCGTCCTTAATCTAACGAGAGCATGTTGGGTTGAGCAAAAAAAAATCAGAAGTTAAAAACCAGCTTTTTATAAAAACAGGAGTTAAATCAGGTGTCACATAAATTGGGGCATTTCGTGAATTTTAAAAATTTCACAGTACTCCAGATAATCATCGTTTTTTCGAATTTTGAAATTAAAATCTTATGGTACTAAAACGATTTGGGGAAATGGAAAACGATTTACAATATATTTCCTCATCGTTTTGTTTACAGTAAAAATTACCAAGGCAGAAATGTATTGCACACCGGTTGGGGCAAAACTTACTGGGTAAAGGATAACAGGTGCACCGTTTAATACATATAAATTTAGCAGTCAAATCAGGTATGCCACATGATGTGCTGGGGTAAAAATCCCCCGCATGACACTGCAATGGTTGCTTTAGGAAACTGGTTGGATATTTAAAATAAACCTTGTAGTGAAATCTAATTGACAAAACTGGAGCACAGATCTAGTCAAAAAGGCATTTTCAAGTCAATAAATGATTGTTTTCTGAGCAATATGCACATTCACCTGGTGCTGTACAAATAAAGGTAGTATTTAGTGTAATAATCAGATATAGTAATAAGATGGTTCTTGTCTGAAGACCTTGTTTTGGTCTGGTTCGTCCGTTATTGTGACTAGTATATGCTAAGCATATTTGGTCTTGTTTTATCACACCTAGCTAATATTGCATTTAGCATAATTGCATTGAAGAGTGAAACGCTTTAACTGTTTTTCAAAGATATATATCACCCATGTCCAAACTGTACAAGTTGAACTGTTTGTCAAAATATATGTCATCCATTTTTAATGTTGTTTTTTATTTAAGGTTAAAAAAACAGTTTGAGTTTGCTGAAAATTCTACAGGACTTATTTCCCGCATAAAATGGCAAGTATTGCTTTAAAAAATGTAAACAGATGTTTAACAAAATAAAAAAGGAGCGAGATAATAATTGGCCGTAATATCCTCAGTTCTCTTCGTAATGAAAAGGCTTGTAACCTCCGCCGTAATACAAATATCACCCAATTGCGGTTATCTCGCTTGCTGACGAAAGTGCAAATCTGAGGTAGACGCTTGTCATGAGCCGATCGGAACCCAAGAAGTTTCTATTGAAACGTCGCTCTGACAATCGGAACACATCGGATAATTCAAGATTATTGTCCCCGAGGAGTTCCGATTGCCATTCTGGTCTGCATGAAAATTTTAATACTATTTTTAAATCACAATACCTCGTCTTTTTTGTCGATCGTTTTGGACGAAGTGAATACCAAAAATACTGAGATTTTTTTTCCAAGAAAATCATATCGCATGATCCTCACTCGCTGGTTTGTTTGGTTACACCCCTGGGGTGCTTTGCTTGGCTTTTCCCGTCATACCTAGCTAGCCCATTATGAACGCCGTAACTGTAGTATGCAACCAACATTTAAACAATAGAATATAGGTAGCCTTTATTTGGGCATGTCTATTGCTTCGAGCGGTCAAACTAATTAAAACCATAATACTTTGATATTTTCAGAAGACCACTGTGTATATCTATTTACAAAGGTAGCATATTTCGGACTTTGTAGAACTTCATTTAGATTTCGAACCTTTCAGTGAAAGACAATGTTAATGCACACACTTAGCGAAACTTTCAAACATTAGTATTAACTGGTTTTGAAGGTTGTCAACTCGTTGCTAGATTAGGACATTCATTGGAATGAAAGGATATGTTCTTTAATAATAATAATAGGGAAACACCAGGTTAATACAGACAACTTCACGTCACAATTCCTAATTAACAAAGCGATGCACGGTCCCGCACAGGTGTACATTGTACTTTGACTTTCGTGGCGCATGAAGAATACATCAAACTGTATGGGACACATCTTTGTAATGGCCCTTTGTACAGTTGGTCGGAGGTGTTGTCAACAATTTTTCTATGATAAAGAGGTAAAGCTATGAGGAAATCTCGTTTAAAAAACGTACATGCTAGCGCAATCGGTAGAGCGTCGGCTCCAGGTACGGAAGGCCCTTGGTTCGATCCCGGGCCGCGACATACCAAAGTCGTTAAAATAGTTGTTGTATTGCTCTCTTGCTAACGCTCAAGCAAATATAAGGGTAGTTCCGTGACTGGGTTTAGTATCATGTCAGGTGTTCACGGCATGCTGTACACAGTGAAGGCAGCACTATATCTGCTTCAAGTGGACACCGTCTCCCGATAACTGAAATACTGTAAGTGGGACAATAAACAAAAACAAACAAAAAATACATACATAAATAATTGTTACGGCTATTTGTATTATGTTACAATGTGGTACTGGCTCTGCCCAAGAATAGTGGTTATTAAGAAACTGCTCCTCTGTATAACACTGAAATTAAGTGAAGACGAAGGTTAATTCGATGAAATTAAAACAAACCATATCTGCCAGCATGTGCATTGTGGTCCAACTATTATGCCTATGTTTGATTTATTCCTTTCTTAAATCAATGAAAAAGTTACGGCTTTTTATATCCATTATTTCAACATTCTTTACCTGTTATAACTATATAGTTAGAAACGTTAATCAACCTAAATTTCACAGGAATGTGTACACAAATGAGGGATATAATCTGGAGTAAATTGTAATACTGGAAGATCAAAACATTGATTAAATCGACGTGTCTTTATCAGAACTGGTACCGCCTCAGTCGGTATGTTTACAACAACAAAAAAAGGCCTTCAAGTTGTACCCGTCTTCCTATTTAACCGGGTTCCCCATGTACTTCCAGTCATGAAATGGTAATAATGAGCGAATTACATACGATTTTATTGAAGCAAAATGCTTTTTCTGGGTTGTACGCAATTGTTATAGAAAATTAACATCGTAAAATTTAGACAGATGACAAATGTCCGAAATACAGAGCTACGTTACAAAAGTATAAAAAATCTTGCTGACTAAGATCTTTTGTCAATGATATCTGCGATTTTACTTTAATCACCAAACATGAATTACCATTTGAATAACAATTTCCCCATACTTTGCATATGTCATTGCATAATTTTCGACCCTTTCCTAGCCTGGAGTCGGGCAAACGCAAGTAATGCCGGTGATCTGTATGTTATGGGAAATGCTTAATTTTGCTGATCACGCGAACAAAACTGTTGGCAGTTGATTGATATTAATGGCACCTAATTGTGGATTAGTGTTCACTTCTCTCGGCTGATAAATAATACAAATATTGAAAGTGTATGGTGTATTCGGGCGACACTTCATTCCGGATAACTATGGGTGAACACGACGTACTTAGAATTTTGGCCTTACCCTACTGGACATCAATATGCGCACATGACCAGCATTATAATTAGATTAGTAATGATTTAAGAAGGAGTGAAAGACCGGCATTTTGAATAGATTTCTTAAGATTTAGCAAGAGAAAAAGTGAAAGATCGATCCTTATTTCATTTGTTTGTCATACAGCGTGTTAAACTAATTAAACGCTTCTGGGTAAACTCCGTTTGCAATAACACGATGTACATAATTGCCTGACCTTAAACTTTCGGACTAGATGTGCCGTTTAGCAAAGTGTTGTGTCTACTGGCTGTTTGGAGTTGGCTACAAACTTGCGGGGCTACTTATTCCCCACATCCCCCAATTTTCCCCGAGGCCTATCCCTGAAAGTAAAATTGCCGACGTGAACCGAATGATACCACGTTTATTTGAACATTTGCATTATTTGAACATTTGCATTGTTCGGCACATAAAGACGTTCACATCTGTTGCTTTATTGAATTCATTGCAAAAGCTGGTTTAAATTAACGTGATGTCCGAATAATGTGCTTTTTTCTATGTGAAACTACCGAAAATACGGTATTAGCCGAAATTTTTGCTTTTTGGGAACCACATAAGGAAAATGCCTGAAATAAATAACAATGCAATCAGAGAAACGGCCCTAACAAATAAGTCAGTGTTTTTGCTGTTTAATGTAAGTAAACACGATTTCATTAATTTATGTATACTTGTATAAAAGGAGACTTGAAAAATCAATTACTGAATTTACTTTAAAATGCTTTAAAATAAGAACACATTTAACATGTGTTCTGTTTCAATATCAGGAACAAGTTCTATTTCCTAACCATTTTCCTTTCTCTTTTTTAAAACACGTGCCTGTCAGGCACAAATCCGTTTTTTACTTAAAACTGTATGTCTTCCTGTATGACTGTCACTTATATCCTGACACAGTGATCACTTCCGGTATCGTTGCTAGGGTTTCTCTTGTATCCCTGATAACATACACAGTCCCCGAGCTGGGTACGAGCGGTTTCTGTGGTCTTGGAGTAAGGGGGACACGACACACACTCGTCGGTCTCCAGCGTTCGGTATGTGTCCCACCCACACGCTGAAATAGGGAGGGACCTGATTAAGTTATTACATTCGACTGGTTCTGCACCGGAAGTGGGCTATACGGAATACATGGAAACAAGGTTTGTATTATTTTTAAAAATAAAACGTTCGGGACTATTGTACCAAAAAGGCAAAGGACTCAGCCTGTGTTGTTCTATCTGGCTCTAAAATCAATAAATATACCACCTGACATATCAAATGATTTAAAAAGTTAAAATATGAATCCATGGAAAGTCGATACTTTTGAGTGTCCTAACATAGACAAGATATAATGTTTGGCAAGACAGTGAACAGAGATAATATCAAAATATTTACTTATTGTTCTTTGGCAAGACAGCATGTTCACATACAACCTAGTGCTCAGAGATAACATCGAAGTATTTATTTATTGTTGTTTAACAAAGCTTTGCATTTCTGGCAAAGATTTAAAAATGCAATTTTTGACAAAAAACGACTTGTCACTCTTGGTAGATCCTTATATTTATTGTTGTTTAACAAAGCTTTGCATTTCTGGCAAAGATTTAAAAATGCAATTTTTGACAAAAAACGACTTGTCACTCTTGGTAGATCCTTATAAATAACAAAGCTTTGCATTTCTGGCAAAGATTTAAAAATGCAATTTTTGCCAAAAAAACGACTTGTCACTCTTGGTAGATCCTTATATTTATTGTTGTTTACCAAAGCTTTGCATTTCTGGCAAAGATTTAAAAATGCAATTTTTGACAAAAAACGACTTGTCTCTCTTGGTAGAAGGATCAACTGCAATTTGTAGGCTCTTCCTATTTTCTGGCTTACAAACGTAACTGCGGCAAGTAAAACTAATTAAATAGTCCTTAAATACGTACGTGCACACTTGCTGAAGCTGGCGAGCGAATAGCCCGGATCACAGTCACATCTGTAGGAACCTTTTGTGTTGATGCACCGCTGTTCACAGGTGGTCTCTCCTGCACACTCGTCCGTGTCTGAAGAAGGCACGAACAAACGTAGTCATCCTGTTAGAGTAGTCGTCACGTTATTGATTAACGAATAGAGTTCCAGGTAAATAGTAAAAATGTGGAAGAAAGTTAAAGGAAAATGGCATGGTCACTTGATACATACACTATTTCAAGATAACTAAAACAATTAAAAATGAAATTCAAGGAAGATGACACTGTGATTCAAGGTTATAATAATTAACAGACAAATCAAGAGTAGCAATAATTCATTGGGCATTACACAATATTGAAATAATGACACTAGTTCTTTAAATAAAAATCTTTTTTTCATCTTTGAAAACATTCGTAGTCCTACGGCAGGTGTTCAATGCCTATGTTTATTACTAATACATTATTTGAACTCGTGATCTTGGGTTATACATTCATTTCTGTATTCATCAGTCTTCGGACAAATGAAATATTGTTGGCGGGCCGTTAGCTCCCCGAAACCCTACCAGAATTATAGGACTGTCACCGGATGACTGATTACTGTCTCATGATCTAAAACGACTCCCATATTACCTATGCAACTGAAACCGTCTGCGGCAAGAGAGAACCCCTCTTCGTGACAGGTGCACGTGTACGATCCGTCCGTGTTTACGCACGTGTCCGCGCACTGACCGTCTCCCTCCATACACTCGTTGATATCTGGCGTCGTAGGAATATGGGGTAAATGAACACATTACAAGAGTCATGGAAATATATCTAATACAAGAGCGATTATATAACCTGTTGTAAAGCAAAACACGTTTTGAAATCAATACTTTAAACGAAAGAGAGAGAGAGAGAGGGGGGGGGGGGTAGAGACAGAGACAGAGTCTTTTTGTGTGGCTTATATTCATAACACACAATGGAAACATTTCTAATTGACCAAGAAGACTACTGACCCAGACACGTAGCCCTGTCCCAGGACAGTTTGTACCCCGGCTCCCTGCAGAAGCACGTATAACCTCCAGGTATATTCGTGCAGCCATGATCACACACGTGGCTGTCTTCAATACATTCGTCAATGTCTGGAAAAGCAAAAGAAATAAAATGTTATTGGAATTGGCACATGTTCCCATAATATGCGATGATCTTAAATACGAGTTTAATATGACACTGACCTTGAGGGTTGCTCTTGTAAATGTTTTGCGCGACAAACCTTTCAGTATGTGCCTATAACATGGTAAAGTTTTTTAATTGATTGAAGTATTGAAAATAATATGTACGTTAGGACTGAGGAACGAATACGATTTGTGCAATGTACTGACAAAGTTCTGCAGAATTTTGAATGGTTTGTGACTCTAATACCACCATATGAAAAAAGGTTTCCCCCAGGAACTTTAATAGAAATAATACGGCCTGGAATATCTATCAATGTCAGTCATTCTGATATTTATTCGGGCTGAATTTACGCCAACATTTGGTTGCACATGAGATTTTTAGACAGCAATGTCAGGACGGCGTTTGTGAATAAATCTGCACTAATACTCATCTCGTTTTAGGACGAGGATAAACTTTCAAGAAATTATTATTATCTTAGTGGCGACGCACTGTGGCGCGACGCCGATATATGGAATACTCACAGAAAGTTGCGCATGGAGAAAGTTTGTTTTGCGGACTTTCTTAAAGACGGATCTAATTCGGTAAACGGCGTTCTATTTTTATAATTTATGTTTATATTTTTTTTTCTCTGTACCTTTTATACAAACATGTCAGTAACGAGAGATTTTGGTTTATTTCTTATGGCTATTAAAATCTCTAAACATTTAACTTAAGTGGTGACTGTACACCCTTACTTAGATAGGAATGCTCTTCGGTACGTCCTTCGATGTTCGGACGGCATGTTAACATATTGAGATTATCTAAGTTAGCAACGCAACAGTTCATAGCCAGAAAAAAACTTTTTCTGAACGATCCATTGAGTATACATGGTAAAATCTGACTTTAGATGCAACGTTGATGCAACATTTAAAGATAATACCAATATACATAAACGATTTCGGTAAGGTCCGCACAAATCTAAAATATATTTCCAGTAATGCCAGGGTTCAGAAATGCCTTTATAGCATCTCTAAAGTGTTTGTGGTAAAGTGATTATGTTTTTTTACTCTGTATTTAATGGTTTCAAATTCAAACCCTAATAAATAATTACGTAATAACATTGGTTTGTTACAACATAATTTCAGTCGGGATCAAAGACATACCAGATCGTTCTGTATTACTGTTTCTCTCATGTTGGCTTTCATCCATTCCACTTAAATGTGTTAGGTTCTGCTACGTTGTGTTGAATTATGAAATATATTATACATGAGGAAGGAAAATATACGGATATACAAAACCGTGACATGTTGAGTTATCTCCTTGTAACCTGTATCCCTTTGGGCATGCGCAGTAGGCTCCTCCTTCCACATCCACACACTCGTCACTACAGTGCACCAGGCCTTCGTAACACTCGTCAATGTCTGTTTTTTAAAAGCAGTTTTTAGTTTTCAGTCTGTAACGCGTCTCCATCTTCATTTAGGTCTTAGACCTAGCATTATTGACCTACCAACAAATGCATGCACTGATGAAAAAGGCAGATTTATAATTTAACAAATCTAACTGAAAAATGTTAATCGAACCTTTTCAGCTTTTGCAATATGTTGATATGCATTACCTCAACTTCAAAGCATGTTGACAGTGTAAACTCATGTGTAAGGTTCTTTATCAACATAGCACGCCCGGGGCCATATTTAACAGGAGGTAACTTGATTCCCAGCATGACGGCAAGAACACAGCTTTGTGAATGTTTATGTTTATGAACCCAGTCAATCGGAACTCCTCTGATAATTCCGTTCTCAATAAGATTATCCCACCGATGATATCTACAGAAGCGTGATTATTTTCGTTCGTGAGAATATGCAATAAAAGCTTCTTTAAAAACGATAAGTGTAATCTATAGAATTAGTTTGTCCTATAAACTTTATAAATTAATTTACATTTCACATTTCGTTTGACATAAAACAGTTTCTGTATCATCGATGTAACCAAAAATGCATCCTTGTTGTTTTGATGGCGTCATAGGCACGGACTTGTTATTTTCGAGAAGCTTTCTCGTTTTAAGTGAGAGAAATGAATTATCGGAGTTGTTCCGCTTGGGAACAAGTAACGCGTAAGAACTTGCAAAGGGGTCGTAACGTTCAATAAGAAAATTACAGGAATACATTATCATCAGCGTGTGTTCGTGAATAAAGCCACAAAACCCAGACAAAGTAATGCATTACCATCACACGTGATGCCGTCATGGTTTAACCTTGACCCAGGTCCGCACATGCAACGGAAACTGCCTTCACTGTTCATGCATGTATCTGAGCACCTGGAAACATTTTCGGAACATTCGTCGATATCTGTAAACAATCAGAGTATTTCATGACGGTTTTTTTTTTCATTTGGGCGGGGTCATGATCAAACAAGCACTAGAGGTACTAGCAGTGCTAGTGGGGTCTGGAAGCATGCTCCCCACGAAAATCTTTACAAAATGTAGCAGCCAAATAGAGCCATTGTCTTAATTTCAGAAGCCGATAGAAACGTTTTCCAATAGTCAAAACTGCTTGTATTCTCGGCGACAGAAAATCTATGATCATATTTTTAATTGGATGAGAGGAGAGGTCGAATCGAACGAAAACCATAGGTAGGAGTATTGTTAAGGGGTCTGCGGGGCATGCTCCCACAGGATGAGTGTTGACTTCTAGAAGCCAAATAGTGCCATTTCCTACATTTCAGATGCTGGACAGACCTTTAGAGAAAGTATGCTTTTACACGAAAAGTTTAATTTCAATGAGTTTTAAGATATTTTAGAGGCTAATGCGCGCTAACGCGTCTTATCTATAGCACTGGACACATATGGGACGATGTTACTACATGTACTAGTATTCCATGTAGGTATTTTTGACAATTTCGGGAGTGCTGTCGCGGACCCACACCCTCCCAATCCCCGCTAGATCCGCCCATGTAAATTATGATTGTTGACATACATGTAAGTTTTTAAAGTGTTAAAGCATTTGTAGCCATGTTCATAACTCGTTATTTCTTTGTCAAACAAAACAGATATTATCACTAAATTAGAGCCAGCAATGTTATGCAAGTCACGTGCTTAATCCCCTGAAATACTGAATAAAGTTTTCAACATGGGCGGTTTGTCGCCTACGATCAGTTTATAGGAGATGGTTGACCTGTTGTCAGTACCTTACTTTATTATGTATCATGTCAGGTATTCATGATATTATTATCATTGGAATATTATTAATTTGTTAGATTTTAAATGAAAGGTAAACTCCATCCTTTGACCTTAAAATATATTTTATTACAAAGATTGCTGCTAGCTTTTCATTAAGTTGCGCCATTGATGAGACAAAGTGAACACCGTCTCAAGATAAATACTATTTTAGTACGTCTCATCCACGACCGTTTATGATACGTGTCTGAATCGCTAGGCTTCAAAAATAAAAACAACAACGACCAAATTCACGACCTATACATCTGCCGTCATTCCCAAGTCGATATCCGGTCTGACATGCGCAGTAAGCACTTCCAGCGGTGTTGACACAATTGTGCTCACAGGACAAGATATGTTTTGTACATTCATCGACGTCTGAAAGAAAAATATTAAGGTAACAACATCGAGATTTAAAATGGTGAATCCAATAAAAATAAGTACCAGCTACAGCTGTCAATGCAAAAGAACATTGTCACCAAACTACTCTTGTTTTAAAAGTAAAAATAACTGCCGCCATTTGCATTATCTGGTCGCTGGCATGCTTACTTTCAAAAACGCTTAAAATGGCTCTTTTTATCAAGCTCATTTCTGATAAAAATTTCAGTCTGGCAATTAAATAAACGTTAATGCCTGATGTTAGACATCGTGTCTAACGGTTATTACCTACACATGACAAGGTCGAGTTTATCTCCGATGTGAAGCCTGGCATGCATGTACAGTCGGCGATAGATGTCCCACGCAGGGTGTCAGTTACTCGTGTGTTGTTTGGGCACGGTATGCACGTGCCGGTGGGTTGGTCATAGAAGCTCGTGACGTTACAGTCTGGAAGAAAGAATGCGTTGATTGTTTGAAACGAATATAAAGAAATGGGGTCATTACACTGCACTATGCACAGCTATACATGCAAGACAACATATTAAGAATCGATCGGCCTAAAGTGCATGTTGAATCTAAAATCATTATTTTAATATAACATTGTGGCAATCTCAGTTTAAAAAAGAGTAGGATCGTATGATCGACAATAAATAGCATAATAGGTACCGGTATTTCAAAATACAAAATGCAAAATGCAAAATCTCTTGAGGGATTTTTTTATATAATTCTGGCAACAATAGGCCTACAAGAAAATACCAAATATAATTGCATGCCTTAACAATTAAGTTTTGTCTTAGTACGGAAGAAAACTATCAAGCAAAATGTTCCGAAAATGTTAAACGTTACAATAGTATTGCGAAATCAACAACATATTTACACGTGCAGTTGTGACCATTTCCCGCCAAGACTCGGGGTTCCTGACATGCGCACTTGTAACTTCCAATGTCATTGATGCATATTTCTTCACAGCCACCATTGCTTCCCTCACACTCATCCCTGTCTGAGACAAAAATAAATATACTTGCAACTTAAACACAAAGTCACTCTACCAGGCGCGTATATGCCATTACGCAGATTAGGCTACGTGCGTAACAACTCCGTTCGAAAAATCGAAAATCCAAAAGTACCCAAAACACTAAGAAAGTCAATGGGTTTGGCATTATACATTTTATTTCTGTATTTGTGTGTGTGTGTGTGTGTGTGTGTGTGTGTGTGTGTGTGTGTGTGTGTGTGTGTGTGTGTGTGTGTGTGTGTGTGTGTGTGTGTGTGTGTGTGTGTGTGTTATAAAATGATATGTTAAGTTATACTGCGTCTTAAAGGTGAAGTTTAGTCAATACCAAACAAAACAACATATTTTTTTTCTTCTCACATTTTGGGACGAAAAATGCCCTGAAATGCACGTGAGCCAATGCAGCAGAAAAATATCTTACAAAGCACTTGCAACATTTCAAGATAGTTTATTAATAACAACACAAGACGGATTCAACTTGCAAACATATAGAAGAACACATTTTGAAATAGAGCATTACAAAGGTAATTACGAATAATGAAATGGAGGAACACTATAACCATGATAAATGTTTAGCTATCATAGCAGTTAACAACATATAAGAAGGCGAAAACATCACTATCATAAAAAACACATGGTTCCAAATTAAGGACAACTACCCAGTTATTTGTCTGATTGGTCTTTGCATATATTCGAATGTAGCCTGCCGATTGTACGAGTTATAGCACTCTAGATGACGTAGAGGCCGAATGCAGATGTTCATCATATTTAAAAAGAACAACTACAAAAACAACGGTTATTACTTAAACTTAGTGAATGATAGCATGTGGCAATAGTAAATAATCAATTTTATTAAAATTACTATTTTACACAGGGTGTTTTCATTTAATACTATTTTATATTTTTCCGCGCGATTTTCGCAAAGCGTCAAGTTAAAAGAATGGTTAGCACAAACTAGTGTCAGCCATTTTGTTGTTTATCTGTAAAGTGAAAGTGACCTGACCGTTTGAGCCGCGGAAAAAGTAGCCGCCGAGGTGATTACCTTAGGTATTTTGTAAACAATCGAAAAATCACGGTTTTAACCAGTTAAGGATGTAAACTCGGCCTTTAAAATGTGTGGTGTCGCTCCAAGCATATGTTTCTTTATAACTTTAATAGATCAAGTGTAATTTAAAACCGGTACATGGTATTCCTGATTTGAACTTACCAACACACGTGACGTTGTCTGCCGAAACGAGAAACCCGCTTCAGTGATAATTAAGTACCGGTAACTTATATTCCTGATTCTAACTTACCAACACACGTGACATTGTCTGCCGAAATGAGATAACCGTCATAATGACAACCACAATGGTAACTGCCGGGTGTATCGATGCATTCCTCTGCACAGCCGCCATTGTCAGCCTTGCATTCGTTGATATCTGAGAATATAAAACCATTTGGTTAACAAGCAGGAATGTATATCAATAACAACAACGACCATAAATAACACTATCCTCATTATTAGCAGCAGCAGCAGTCACCACCACCATCATCGTCATCGTCATAATTTCCACCAACATTGGTGTCACATACCCATAAACATGAGAACAACAACTCCCAAAAATCACCCTCCTGACTGGGTCTTACTGGGTTGATTTCGTGTTGACCATCGTGTCATTATTATCATTATCATAATCTTTGTCGTTTAATAATCTATAACAACGGAATAAAATCATTTGAAACTCAAAACACACCTAGACATTTCCGGCCAGAAGAACTGACGGTGTAGCCATGGTCACAATGACAGATGTAGGATCCCGGGATATTCTCACATTGGCCATGTTTGCAGCGTAGCTTGCCGTACCGTGTACACTCGTCTATGTCTGTGGAGGATATCCGTAAAGGGTATACGCGGCGGATATACATGAAAGATACAGTGAAGGATCTTCATGAAGGATCCACTTGGGTAATCTAGGATGTACTTTTAGGATCTATGTGGAGGATACACGTGAATGATATACATGAAAGATATCTGTGATGGATATACGTGGAGGATCAATGTGGATGATATACGTGGAGAATTTACGTGAAGGATCTACGTAGGTAATATACGTGGAGGATGTACGTGGATTATATGCGTGGAGGATATACATGGAGGATGTACGTGGATTATATGCGTGGAGGATATGCGTGAAGGACATACATAGAGGTTATACGTGGAGGTTATGCGTGCATGATATTCGTGGATGATATACGTAGAGGATCTGCGTGGAGAATATACATGGCGGATATGTGTAAAGGATATGCGTGAAGGATGTACGTTAAGTATATATACGCGGAGGCTAAAACACAATTTGTTCACTGTGTCCTAATTCCATGGCTTATCATTTATAAAAATGTGGAATAATACTATCGCCAACAGTGGATATCAATCTAAGTCTCCTTGCTAGTTCATCTGTAATAAGTTTGTTCTTTACATCGAAAAAATATATAAAAATTCTTCATATTATAAAAATGACTAGAAAATATGTACGTAAGATGTACAAAGTACAGCTTTCCTGAAAAAAAAGAAACGTTAAAAGCATTGCAGCGGAGCTTATAATTTGGCCATAGTGAATCAGCAAACTACTAAGCAAATAATTAATTGTTGTTGCATATACTTTTCAGACATAGTTTCAGCTTCCATAAGACATCACGAGTTTAAGATTTTCCGACACACCTTTCAGACTCTCATCAACTACCCCTAAATCATTGACCAATTACCTCGGCATGTCCGTCCGTCTTTGTCCAGTGTATATCCCCTATGGGTGCATGCACATTTATAAGACCCATGGATGTTTGTGCACCTGTCCTCACACCCTCCATTGTCTTCAAGGCATTCGTCCACATCTGGAACAATAGTTAAAGTGAAACGTAGTAAATACATCATAATTATTTAATCATGTGCATTCTGCTGGATGTTTGAATGTGGTTAGAATATGGCTGGTCAATTATGCATTACTATAGAAAAGTATTTTTGCATCAGAAAATAGATTTTCATATACATGTTTGCATCTTATTCACGTATTATCAAAGCTAAAATGGAAAACAAATGCTTAAATATATACTTATTTTGGTCATTGTATGACAGATATTGTAGATCCAATACATTAAAGCGGTCTGGTCACCTTTGGTCGAATGTGCATGTTTTAATTTGTTTTTTGTTCAGAAATTTAAATATTACCTCTGACCACCATAAATAGATAAATACATAAATAATAGATACATAGATAACTTCACACATAGCTAAGTAAATAGGTAAATTCGTGGGCCGGACCTGGTAGCGCAATCGGTAGAGCGTCGGCTCCAGGTACGGGAGGCCCCGGATTCGATTCCGGACCGCGACATACCAAAGTCGTTAAAATGGTAGTGGTATAGTTCCCTTGCTAACGCTCAAGCAAATATAAGGGTAGTTCCACGACTGGTTGGCCCGGTGTCAGGATAATGTGACTGGGTGTGGTATCATGCCAGGTGTTCACGGCATGCTATACACAGTGAAGGCAGCACTATATCTGCTTCAAGTGGACACCGTCTCCAGATAACTGAAATACTGTTGGTGGGACGATAAACCCAATAAACAAACAAACAAACAAATTCGTGGGTTTTGTAAAGAGTGTGATTCTAAAAATAAGGCCGAAAAATTGAACATAATTTATAAAGCTCCGCCTCCAAACTTACCAACGCACGACTTCTTGTCACGTGATTGGGCATAACCGGAAGTGTTACAGATGCATTCGAATGATCCTGGGATGTTGATGCAGGTGTCAGGGCAGTTACTGGCGCCTGGGGTGAGACACTCGTCCACATCTGTCGGTAGAAGAAACTGACGATAGCCGTCGTTAATGTTGTAAAAATACAATGTTGGTACTGATATCCGGACATTGAACCTTCCGGACATGTGTCCTCCCATATTTTACATGTAAAATCTGTACGGATATCGTACAATTGCTTACTCGGGTATGTCCAGTTATGTCAAACCAGAACCTTTATGTCATCACTTTTAATTTAAATTTTATATATGTTACGCTGGCGTGCAAATGTCTGGGTCGCACTTTTACATAAGGTAGGACCCTGTCAGAATAAATGGGAGGCAAAATTGTCTGGTCTAGCCAATGTCCGTGTTTAAAATGTATTAACACCTTATTTGTTATTTTTATCGGGGTCGCTCATAAGAGAAGGGCATATTTTGAAGTATTCTTAAAAAAATAATTATTTGCAAGTTCAAATGCAATTGTTCGAAGTCGGTTAAACCGGACGACTGAATTCCGAGATTTGTATAAAACTTTACGCTAAACTCCCGAGAGCTGAAGTAAAACCTGACAGACAATCGTGGCCACGACAAAATGTTCGGATATTATAAGAATAGCGGGCTCGTTTTGACGAAAACATCGCGTTGCGCCGTACACTTCGATATTTAAGATCATGAGGCGATCGTTGTTCATCAGTATTACAATAAACTAGAAATAATTGATAAACATGCAATATTTTATTAAAAAGCAAGAATGATAAAATAAGCGTAACTAAGTACAATAAGGTTATAGCAATATGTGAGCCCCTATTCCCCTGAAAGTAACAATAAACAGATTAAAATAATCTCTGTTGTAGATTCTAAGATGCACAGTCTGAAATATCAATTCAGAAAGTTCGTCCAGCATTAGGATTCGCTGCTATATCACATGCAAAACTAAAACTACACAAAAATGTGAACCTGTAGGCAACATCTATACTTATGCACATGCTTAGCAATACAATACAACAAAATAATAAATCATAAACAGTCTGGTTGCTTCCACATAGTATCACTTTACCCATTATATCTGCTGACCTTCACCTGTACACGTAAAACAACACAAATCTATATTCAAACAAACGCCGGGTGCTAAACAGGAATATTTAACGTGCTGGGAAATGTCAGTTGAAATGTATTCATTGGAAGATCAATTTCAATAAAAATAAATATACACTAGATACTTTATTTTCTACATTAAAATATATATACTTCCATATTTAGTTATTGTGACATAGAGTTGACACATCTTTAACACAAACGGGAGTTAATTTAATTGATACAATGTAAAGCTTTTATACATTGTAAAGCTCTTAGACATTGTAA
Organism: Sinonovacula constricta; assembly: GCA_007844125.1. Lineage (NCBI taxonomy): Eukaryota > Metazoa > Mollusca > Bivalvia > Cardiida > Solecurtidae > Sinonovacula > Sinonovacula constricta. The sequence continues at coordinate 53,430,985 of CM017558.1, forward strand.
AGCAGGAATGTATATCAATAACAACAACGACCATAAATAACACTATCCTCATTATTAGCAGCAGCAGCAGTCACCACCACCATCATCGTCATCGTCATAATTTCCACCAACATTGGTGTCACATACCCATAAACATGAGAACAACAACTCCCAAAAATCACCCTCCTGACTGGGTCTTACTGGGTTGATTTCGTGTTGACCATCGTGTCATTATTATCATTATCATAATCTTTGTCGTTTAATAATCTATAACAACGGAATAAAATCATTTGAAACTCAAAACACACCTAGACATTTCCGGCCAGAAGAACTGACGGTGTAGCCATGGTCACAATGACAGATGTAGGATCCCGGGATATTCTCACATTGGCCATGTTTGCAGCGTAGCTTGCCGTACCGTGTACACTCGTCTATGTCTGTGGAGGATATCCGTAAAGGGTATACGCGGCGGATATACATGAAAGATACAGTGAAGGATCTTCATGAAGGATCCACTTGGGTAATCTAGGATGTACTTTTAGGATCTATGTGGAGGATACACGTGAATGATATACATGAAAGATATCTGTGATGGATATACGTGGAGGATCAATGTGGATGATATACGTGGAGAATCAATGTGGATGATATACGTGGAGAATTTACGTGAAGGATCTACGTAGGTAATATACGTGGAGGATGTACGTGGATTATATGCGTGGAGGATATACATGGAGGATGTACGTGGATTATATGCGTGGAGGATATGCGTGAAGGACATACATAGAGGTTATACGTGGAGGTTATGCGTGCATGATATTCGTGGATGATATACGTAGAGGATCTGCGTGGAGAATATACATGGCGGATATGTGTAAAGGATATGCGTGAAGGATGTACGTTAAGTATATATACGCGGAGGCTAAAACACAATTTGTTCACTGTGTCCTAATTCCATGGCTTATCATTTATAAAAATGTGGAATAATACTATCGCCAACAGTGGATATCAATCTAAGTCTCCTTGCTAGTTCATCTGTAATAAGTTTGTTCTTTACATCGAAAAAATATATAAAAATTCTTCATATTATAAAAATGACTAGAAAATATGTACGTAAGATGTACAAAGTACAGCTTTCCTGAAAAAAAAGAAACGTTAAAAGCATTGCAGCGGAGCTTATAATTTGGCCATAGTGAATCAGCAAACTACTAAGCAAATAATTAATTGTTGTTGCATATACTTTTCAGACATAGTTTCAGCTTCCATAAGACATCACGAGTTTAAGATTTTCCGACACACCTTTCAGACTCTCATCAACTACCCCTAAATCATTGACCAATTACCTCGGCATGTCCGTCCGTCTTTGTCCAGTGTATATCCCCTATGGGTGCATGCACATTTATAAGACCCATGGATGTTTGTGCACCTGTCCTCACACCCTCCATTGTCTTCAAGGCATTCGTCCACATCTGGAACAATAGTTAAAGTGAAACGTAGTAAATACATCATAATTATTTAATCATGTGCATTCTGCTGGATGTTTGAATGTGGTTAGAATATGGCTGGTCAATTATGCATTACTATAGAAAAGTATTTTTGCATCAGAAAATAGATTTTCATATACATGTTTGCATCTTATTCACGTATTATCAAAGCTAAAATGGAAAACAAATGCTTAAATATATACTTATTTTGGTCATTGTATGACAGATATTGTAGATCCAATACATTAAAGCGGTCTGGTCACCTTTGGTCGAATGTGCATGTTTTAATTTGTTTTTTGTTCAGAAATTTAAATATTACCTCTGACCACCATAAATAGATAAATACATAAATAATAGATACATAGATAACTTCACACATAGCTAAGTAAATAGGTAAATTCGTGGGCCGGACCTGGTAGCGCAATCGGTAGAGCGTCGGCTCCAGGTACGGGAGGCCCCGGATTCGATTCCGGACCGCGACATACCAAAGTCGTTAAAATGGTAGTGGTATAGTTCCCTTGCTAACGCTCAAGCAAATATAAGGGTAGTTCCACGACTGGTTGGCCCGGTGTCAGGATAATGTGACTGGGTGTGGTATCATGCCAGGTGTTCACGGCATGCTATACACAGTGAAGGCAGCACTATATCTGCTTCAAGTGGACACCGTCTCCAGATAACTGAAATACTGTTGGTGGGACGATAAACCCAATAAACAAACAAACAAACAAATTCGTGGGTTTTGTAAAGAGTGTGATTCTAAAAATAAGGCCGAAAAATTGAACATAATTTATAAAGCTCCGCCTCCAAACTTACCAACGCACGACTTCTTGTCACGTGATTGGGCATAACCGGAAGTGTTACAGATGCATTCGAATGATCCTGGGATGTTGATGCAGGTGTCAGGGCAGTTACTGGCGCCTGGGGTGAGACACTCGTCCACATCTGTCGGTAGAAGAAACTGACGATAGCCGTCGTTAATGTTGTAAAAATACAATGTTGGTACTGATATCCGGACATTGAACCTTCCGGACATGTGTCCTCCCATATTTTACATGTAAAATCTGTACGGATATCGTACAATTGCTTACTCGGGTATGTCCAGTTATGTCAAACCAGAACCTTTATGTCATCACTTTTAATTTAAATTTTATATATGTTACGCTGGCGTGCAAATGTCTGGGTCGCACTTTTACATAAGGTAGGACCCTGTCAGAATAAATGGGAGGCAAAATTGTCTGGTCTAGCCAATGTCCGTGTTTAAAATGTATTAACACCTTATTTGTTATTTTTATCGGGGTCGCTCATAAGAGAAGGGCATATTTTGAAGTATTCTTAAAAAAATAATTATTTGCAAGTTCAAATGCAATTGTTCGAAGTCGGTTAAACCGGACGACTGAATTCCGAGATTTGTATAAAACTTTACGCTAAACTCCCGAGAGCTGAAGTAAAACCTGACAGACAATCGTGGCCACGACAAAATGTTCGGATATTATAAGAATAGCGGGCTCGTTTTGACGAAAACATCGCGTTGCGCCGTACACTTCGATATTTAAGATCATGAGGCGATCGTTGTTCATCAGTATTACAATAAACTAGAAATAATTGATAAACATGCAATATTTTATTAAAAAGCAAGAATGATAAAATAAGCGTAACTAAGTACAATAAGGTTATAGCAATATGTGAGCCCCTATTCCCCTGAAAGTAACAATAAACAGATTAAAATAATCTCTGTTGTAGATTCTAAGATGCACAGTCTGAAATATCAATTCAGAAAGTTCGTCCAGCATTAGGATTCGCTGCTATATCACATGCAAAACTAAAACTACACAAAAATGTGAACCTGTAGGCAACATCTATACTTATGCACATGCTTAGCAATACAATACAACAAAATAATAAATCATAAACAGTCTGGTTGCTTCCAAATAATATCACTTTACCCACTCTATCTGGTGACCTTGACCTGTACACGTTAAACAACACAAATCTATATTCAAACAATCGCCGGGTGCTAAACTGGAATATTCAACGTGCTGGGAAATGTCAGTTGAAATGTATTCATTGGAAGATCAATTTCAATAAAAATAAATAAACACTAGATACTTTATTTTCTACATTAAAATATATATACTTCCATATTTAGTTATTCGTGACATAGAGCTGACACATCTTTAACACAAACGGGAGTTAATTTAATTGATACAATGTAAAGCTTTTATACATTGTAAAGCTCTTAGACATTGTAAAGCTCAATTAAATACCGTATACAAGTTAATGGCACTACACCTTATAAAACATAGCTAAATGTCATATATTAAGTATTGATCAGTTTGTTCCTATAAACAAGTTGAATCCTTATAAAGTATTCTATATTTCTTTTCTGAGGCTTGACTTATATCTATCTCGTCCGTAGATGTGTGCTAATCGAGGCTACCCCCACAACACCATACATTCACCAATTATTAAAACGAAAGAAAAAAGGTACACAATATGATAATTTCAAACACCTTACCGATCTGATCGACCTTTTCGGTGACAGATTATATCATTCAAGGACGGAAAATAATTGAAAAATCAATTAAAACTGTTCCATAAAATATGCACAGTGAATAATATAAAATAAGTATCTATATAGATGTGCACTAAGAAGTTAAAACACTTTATTTATAGCTTTATTGAAGCGATTTCTTCAGACAAATGCGACTTTTAAAGCGTAACATGACTATACTTTTCTCTAATATAATAATATATAGAATAAGAAAACGCAACTGTCTGTATTTATGATACATGTGCTACATATTTTATGTTTCCATGACGTCAACATAAGTAACAATGTACAAACTGTGGTACACGCATTTTGAAGCTGAATCTCATTTTGATAAAAATCATTATCTTTCTAACACACTGATGCCATAATCATTACAAGCTTGTATCGCAAGATGTTAAGACTAATTCCGCCCAGTCAAAAAACAGCGCTAATTTGTAAGATACGCCAACTGATGCTACATCACTCGACTCGTAAATAATGTTCATCAGGACCATGATTATTGATGACGTTGGTGTTTCAGCAAAATCAAGTTTACATTGATGTATTTCGTAACATAATAATTCACAACAACCAGAATAAAAATTTATGAACATCTGCGCTAACGTACACAATAAAGCATTGTGAACTGAACTCGACAAAACATTGGACTGAAACCTAAACCACCAAATAAATTATTTAGACGGATAATCCGTTGTCATGACAGCTTACAGTTACTATGGAAACTGACCTAGACATTTGTGACCGTCTGAGATGAGGTATCCCCGGTTACAGGTACAGAAGTAGGAGCCTGGTATGTTGATACAAACGTGAGCACAGCCGCCGTTATCAACGTCACACTCATTGATGTCTGAAATTATATATAGGTCACACAATAAACATAGTAAGTTAAAATTTTGAAGAAAAAAAGTCCATCATTATCAATGACATGTATATAATGACCTAATGGTGATTGTTGGATCCGTAACCATACACAGGCGAAACTAGCTGTTCAATTTCAAATCAAATATAAAAAAGAGATTTTAATTAAGGTAGAGAAACTGTAATGCTGCACCTCCAACTGAAGATTATCAAAATTATGGTTAAAATGCTTCACAACATGGGGTTGAGGGTTCGAATCCCAGTATGGGCACGAATGGTCAACTTTTTTTCTTTCTACTTGTTCACTTTGACAATTATTTCTGTATCACTCTGCCACATTAAGAAGGAAACATGTACAGCTATTAAACTTTATTCTTGTAAATGAATTTTAGTTGTATGATTTGTGCTTAAATTGATTTCAAATTTGTAACCGGGTACATTCAAAGTCTAAAAAAAAAAAACATGCGGTGAAATTATTTGACATTTTGCAGCATCAACCAAAATACTTTATCCAACATTTTGATCAACTCTGAAATAAATCGTTTGGCTAGGAAGAGGTAGGTGACTTTTTAATGAAGAACTGTAGGCAGAAAAAATGAGAAAATCAGTTTTTTACTTATTGTGTTTGTAAACTACTTATTACAAATTTGGGATTGTTTGAGTCAAACAAGTCAAGTAACATATTTGGTTGGTTTATCTAATGCCATATTTTGTTCCCAAACGATACTCAATAACAAAACACTCCTCTAAAAGAGGATGTAACAATTTTTTTTAGAAATTTCTTATTAAAAATATAATTTTATTATATAGAAAAGACACCTTTAATACCAATTTTAGAAGACACAAATATGCATAAATTCAAAACTAGATGGAGAATTTTCTTCAAACTTGGCATACACGTCTTTATTAAAGTATACAACACATCAGTCGTGTTAATTTTCAAGTTCTGTATATCCTCTATTACATTGCTTTACCTTAAACGAACTGGTCAATTTTTTTTCTTAGCATCCCTCAAAACATACGAGCACACCATGAAAATTCAGTTTAACGCTGTATGCGGATACATCCATTCTTTAACATTGAAAAACGAAGAAAACAATCATACCATCACATGCTTTGAAGTACCTTCCCAGCACATAGCCCTCCCTACATTGGCAGTTGTAGCGTCCATTGCGGTGGGCAACACAGATGTGTTCACAACCGCCGTTGTTCAGATTACACACCTCTCCGGGAGGTTTGTCTGTGACAAAATACAAAATATTACCACCAACAACCTCTTTTTTAATTATTTAATTAGTGAATACACTTTTACATATTAGTTTGCGCTGTTCTACACAAGTATAATTTTGTAACTTATTTGTTTCTATTTGATTCTCAAAATAGTGATACAACATACATCAAGAACATGTTTTTCACTGAACTTTTAGAAACGAAAGAGTAACTGACAATAGGGATGATGCATATTGAATTAATTTAATAAATAAAAATGTGTACACAAGTCATGCAAGTACATACAGACTGCTTTTAAGTATATGGATTTATGGACAGTATCACAAATTTAATGTTTATTATAAGAACGTGTTGCTCCACTCAGTTGTCGTTTTATAGCTACACTTGGTAAACATAATACTGTTAATTGGTTTCCATTTATATAGTTGACAATAATATGTGTTAAAACTATCAAATATGATAGCGTCATAACAAAAATAAAAGGATTATCAGTACAGCGAACGAATACTGGCTGTTGTACAATGTATTAAGTTCGAGTCGATTTTGGCAAAATATAATCACGAGAGGGAGTTGCGCTGCCTGTCGAACGGCCTAAGAACGGCATTTCGAAAATCCGTGAAAGTCAGATATAACAACCCGTATTCGTTCACTGTAATAATAGTATTTTTGTCATGTCATTTTATTACGAAAGTTAACAGTTAAACAAACTAACTGTGCGAACAACCGATATTTTGTTTGAGCAAAATATATATAGATTTAAGGAGAGTGTGTTGATACATCACAGTTTTGGCACCGAGCCGCGATTAGTAAACAAAAAGAATAGGACACTCCTCCCAATCTTAAAATACGTGCTGTATTCGTTACAAAAGAATAATGAACAGTTTTGTTCTTACCTAACTTAACACAACTCATAAAATGTTAAAAGAACTTTATAAAATCCGGTCATAGTGTATTTTTACTTTTCATTCCGATCGGATACAATTTTAAGTCACAAGTCTGCCACGTTCACATTGCTAGTCCAACCAAATACAACAAATATCTTTAGACAACATCATATGGTGATAATATATGGTAAAATACCAGCAGTACAATATATATGTTTATTTGGAAATTAAAGAAAAAATCAGTTGAATAATAAGACAATCAAAACAACAACAACAAATACAACCACATAAAATATTACCTTCTTCACAAGACGGCGCCACGTCCGATATCCATGCATACTTGGAACAGTAGAAATAGTTGGCGTACGGGTTAGCTGGCTTGAAGTCGTCCTCGCACTCATAGTAAGCGAACAGAACCCATTGCCGACTTATCTTATTGTACTCATACTTGATGTTCACAGTCCCGCGATCAACTTCCGGTGGTTTCCTAAACGACAATGTAGTATATATGGAAGCTTGTTATGTATTTAATTTCGTCCGACCAACACTAAGGCGGCTTTTGCGCATTGCAGAATCAAAAAAACCAATCGTCTGGCAAAGTTGTCGTTCGTACCTCCCTGTAACAAATGAGCTATGGTCTCTCTCTCTCTCTCTCTCTCTCTCTCTCTCTCTCTCTCTCTCTATATCTCTCTCTATCTCTATATCTCTATCTGTCTCTGTCTGTCTCTCTCTCTCTTTCTCTGTCTGTCTCTGTCTGTCTGTCTGTCTGTCTGTCTGTCTGTCTGTCTCTCTCTCTCTCTCTCTCTCTCTCTCTCTCTCTCTCTCTATATATATATATATATATATATATATATATATATATATATATATATATATATATATATATATATATATATATATATATATATATATATATATATTAATGTAATTATTATTATTATCTTCATGCCTAATTACAAGATGCCTCAAACGGCATAGACTGCAACCACGTCAGTTGGAACTACTTTCTGAGCCAATCGCAGACGTGAATTGGATGGAAGCCGATGTACAAGAGAGTGAAATATTGCTTATAATTAAAGAATATACATGTGAATGGCATATATTACCACGTGCGCAGATCGGATATATACTAGGCTGTTGAGCAAAAAAACGGCTGAACAAAGTTGAAGCAATGATTTGTACTAGACCTGAGCTAAAACGGCTGAACAAAGGTGACGAAACAACTTGCTCTAGACCTACCAGGAAAACAAACACAAACATTGGACTAAAGTGTATAGAATACATGTTATAAAAATAACCAAGAAAATGCGAACAAAGGCGGAAACATATCTTTAATAGCAGAATTATCAGCTTTATTACGCGGTCAAAAAACAAACAACAAACAAACGAGAAACTACTGACATAGCAACAACATACAAGTATCATTAAAAGCTGATTGCGTTCGGGTTCGGGGTATCTCTAAGGCAATACTTCAACTTACTAGAAATACCGTAGAAGTGACGAACAAAACAAAAGTTAAACTGACAAGAAATATCGTAGAATGCCGAACATGATTTTATAAACTGTCCGGAAATAACTGGGAAGTTACGAATAAGACCATAACGTACACATGTCTCTGATAGCAGGATGTATCCGCTTTCTGGATATCCCGTTCCTTCTGCTGGTCGGCTTGTTCCTGGGCCAAATCTTTTGTCCCAGCGTCAGCCCCGGCGACAGCCTGTCGCTTCTCTCCTGTGCTGGCGTACATCTCTGCAAATATACAAACATACTCAACGAACAGACTATTCAACGTTAGTGATATTGACGTGTGCTTGTCGTTACCCTGTTAAGGTGAGAATCCTTACGTGCGGCACCGGAACTGCACCTGAACGGCAGCATCAAATTGATACACGGCACTCATACGGTAACTCACTCGTGCAGTTATATATGCGGCTCATCGAAAATCAGCATTTTATCATGCACTTTAAATAAAGCAACATGTTCATTTTATTTTTCCACAATTTCAATGTATGTTTTAAACGGAATAAAGTTTTGCTGCCATATGATATAAATTGAATTCTTACAAAGACACACAGATTTTAGTTGCGCAAAACAGTATGCAGTTCAGATCAACATGCTTTTTTTTATTTTCTACTTCTACTATTATTTCTAAGCATACATTTAAGTGTCATTCTGTTGTTGTTTTAATAAATTACCACTTATTGTGTTTCCTTATTGCCAGCGACAGTGTTTAGCAGCAGAACATTCGCTACATGTTGCGGAAAGACTAATGGATTCACTATTCTTTTAAAATTGTTCTTGTGAGATGTTTCCACCGCCGCTGCCAGTTTGCTGCCGTACATACTGATTATCAAATTACCAATAAACAAAAAGAAACTTTCGCTGTTGGTGTGGATGCAACGCGTTTGTGGAAGCTGAGGACTGGCAGTTATGGTCAACTGCGAATGGAGATAGAAAAATATTTATAACAAAAAGGTCTTCCAGCTGACCTGTGACGTGCCGGTGGTTCTACCCAGACATTTGTATGGGGTATTCCTTCACCTAAATAGCTGGACTTCGCTATAATTATCAGAATTGTTTGCTGCGATCTATGCCAAAAAAATCAGGCGTTGTTTGTGACTTAACTACCATTCCCCAGCCCCAATACAATACAATAACATCATCAACACCAACAAAACAACAAATAACAAAAACAAAATGAAGACATAAAAATAATCCGCACCCCTGCAGCTTGGTGTATAGCCTTTCCACGTTGAACCGTCACAATATAATGTCAGGGAGCCAAAATGTTGGTAACGTTTATCACAAATTGCGGTGGCTATGGCGCCGTCATGCGAGAAGATGTAACGTCCATTGGTTAAAACTTCCGGGGGATTGCAGGTACTGGCTGGGGAAGAAGATTCAACAAGGATAAAGGTAACAATAGCATATGTCATAATACTGAACGACTAATAAAATTACAATTTTCAGCGAGACAGCTCATCTAATCTAATTAAAGGGGTCAAACATAAAGTAAGAAGATCGGTGCTTTAAGTCGGCCATTTCAGGAAGAGTGGTGTCAATGGCGGGACAAACAACATTTTTGGTGAAAGTCGACTACTAATTCAGTAAAGTAAGTACATTTTCTTGTATTATATGTATTGTATATGACATAACTACCTAGCCGCTCGTTTAAGATAACTGCTTCCGGTATGTTTTGTCTGTCCATGCAGTCATTAGAGCGTGGAAGAATGGATAGTGACACCTTTAGTATTTGCAGACGGATATTGGGAGCTTTAGAGCATTAGATTTAGCTTTGCTGTGTTTGCGGAGTGCGGCATACATTATTAAACATTTTATAGCGTTTTTCTGTGATAATGGGAGTATATCATGTATAATGTTTATTTTTTTTATTTAATAAATTTTACATATATACAGAAAATGCCTATTGAAATAGAGACGCATTTTTTTTCTTTTTCTCCAAAAATAGAATTTATAAAGGATTAATTGTTAAATATCGTTAGGCCATGTTAGTTAAAAGGGGGTGGGGAAGAAGCATGGGGGACAACTACTAGCTATATACACAAAGAATTAAAACTGAGTGATGTAACTTTAGAGCCTCATTTTACTTTAGATCTTATAACGATGACATGGGGTACAAAGTAACAATAATTTAACTTGAGATTTTATCTGGATATAAGGTCAAGTAAGGTCTACATAAACTAGATCAATATCGATATAAACAAAGAATTGATCCGTCAGACTTAAGCTGTGTTATATATTCTTGTGAAAGTTCATCTGTGGCAATGCAAAACTTAATGCGTATATAAAATATTCAACGTTTTCCAAAATGCTCACAATACTTTTAAGCTAATCTTGCGCGCTCATCTTCATACTGTCGACACTATCAGCAGATGAACACCACAGATTTAATGTATGTAGGTGAATAGGTTTATATGCATGTAATGATGCTATATACATGTAATCAACAAACAAATCTGCCTATCTACCTTAACTTCCGTTCAATCTTTTTAACATTCCGATTATCACTTTATTGTTTATTTTTCAGCAAAACTGTATTTATCTATATACACTTATATTTAGACGTGTATATTCTTTAGACGTACGTGTATATCAATCATCACTATCAGCTATAAATTCTATTTATAAATTATATTTCCTTTATATAGACAACGTTTCTGCAATCACTCTTCTAACGCCCCATGAACAACATGTTCAGAAATTTGCGATGATGAATGCAGCAAAACTTAAATTTATCCTTTAATGCCACTTTACTATCATATCCTATTACCATTATATCCATACGCCCACGCGGTACATGGTGGAAAAAAATAGTTTCCACATTTCTCGGATAAACTGGCGATAAGGAAATAATTTAGTCAAGCGGGGGTTGAATTTCTTATTGAATTTCGCTCATTCCAGAGTATTTTACTCATCGTTGATGATCAATGAGATCATTTCATAACACTGCGATTGTATTTATAGATATCTTTTACAACTGATCATGACTGCTGTGAGTACATTGCTAAAACCCAACTGCATGTAAACTGTTTAGGAACAAGAAATGGCCATAAATAGACAGATCATAAGAAAGAAATTTAAGGTGTAACTCGGTGTCGATAAAACCAACCTGTACTTAGAAATTTATAAATAATAAATATATAGTATTGTAGGTAGATTTTAAGCTAGTCTTAATATGTTAAACAAAGCCGACTTCAAGATAATGTTATCTCAATAATACGAGGAATTATTTTTGGGGCTCATCATAATTCTTTACTGGTAAAAAAATTCTTATTTATATTCTTACTAATTTTCGTATTTATATTCTTGTGGATTTTCTTAATATTTTAGTTCTTTTGAAATCTTCAGATGGATTGACAGCAATATAAAAATGTGTAGGTCTGGAGTATTTCTGTTGAGGATTGATGTCGGTTGCAATGCCACTATATTGACACGAATGAAATTTTAAACGTGTATGCATAGATATAAAAAATGTTAAACCCCTACATTTTTTCTGCAATTTTGGTTTTCAAAGTTGACCCATACAGAAAGTTTCTGCAATATTTTACTTAATACATTTCGCGACTAAGTATTTAGACGGTAAAAATTACAAAGGTTCGTTTTTCTAATGAAGAATTACTATAAACCGTATGTTCGAGTATTTCTGTATACATTTTAAAATACTCTTTTAACTTTATATAAAACAATTTAAAAGACACAGTTCTTCGCAATGCTTGAGCGGGACAGATTTGCTGTAAGGATTTATCAAACAAACGCATGTGAAGATCTTTTTTTCAATTTCAATTTTTTCGACACAATATAACAAAAATAATATAAGTGAAAAATTGCAAATGATCATAAACGTGACGCGTTTTGTACTTTCCTTGGCTTTTCAGATAGATTCAAAGTGTATTCGATGGTATGCGGAGGAGTCCGCTGCACGTTCGGTGGCATCCGGAGGAGTCCGCTCAATTGGAACACCTCGGATAATTCACGAATCATCGCTCGGATGTAAGCAGGTAGTCGGATCACTTGGGCCATTTCCCTAGATGGGAAAACTTTTGTGACAGACGTCAAAACAAAGATGGCAGCTCGGATGTCAGCTCACTACAGTACGATGCCTGTAAAACTTCAATTTGTGATGGCTTCAAATTTAAATCATCCAATTTTAATTTATCCAGCGCAGCAGACACGTAGCTGTCAAACGATGGCAGTGTTTATGTTTTGTGCGAACGACAAATCAGACATTCTTCTTCCTCCTTCCGGCGAACAAAACGATCGTGATTTCAGTAAGTATCGTTGCACAAGCTACATCCGAGGGATGAGTGTCCCGAGGACGGAATTACCCGAGGAGTTCCGATTGCATTCGGTGGTATCACGAAAATGGGTGAGGTACTCATAAAGAAGTTAACTGTTTCAGTAAGTAATTGCTTGAAGCCATCATACAAAATCACGTGACGATAGTAACCAACAGGCAGATTAGCTATGACGTCTTTGCCTGCCAACAGAGACTGCAGACACTCGATCTGTTTGGGTTTCGCTTTTATGGAGGAGTCAAACTCCGTTATTACTTTGTGAATTTCTTCAACAGTATCCATTGATTGTTTACATTGAACCGGTGTAACACTAAAATTTCGCCCTCGGCGAAAGGACGGAAATGGCCAAGTTGTTACGATTGTAGTGATAAATACATTCTTTTTTTCTTCTTTATCGTTAGAATTTGTTTTTCATCCATTATTAGTCGTTTTTCTAACATACACATTCATTCCGCTTGTCATTTTACTGAACAAAAACTAAAAGTAAAAAAATCAAATCCTTCCAGATCTGGAAGGATTTCTGTGTGGGAGCAGAGATTCTCCTTACTGAAAGGGGGAGATCACTGCGTTGGAGATTGTGCTTGCCACGACGACTCTATCGTTCTTACATAGTTTCTAATCAAGAACGAGCCTGTATCGAGTAAAGTGATAAATAAAGGAAAGATCGCTACAGGATACCGATAAAAAGTCTGCTAAGCACAAAAGAAGTTGGCCAATCCTATTAAATGCTCGTAGTCGTGTTGGCCCCATACCAGGTTTGAACATGAAGACTTTAGCATGAGGTTAAAGTGCATTTGTTGTCAGTGGTGAAGGCGTTGTGGTATTAGTTATTAAGACGGTGACGACGATGATAATGATGATAAAGGTTGTGGCGGTGGTGGGTGGTCGTCGATGGAGTATGATCACGCTAATATTCATGGAGTATTAAAGTATGAAAAATGTGATAACCAAAATACCGTTGTGACTTGGCATTAGCGATTTGCTGGTGACTGCACTTGGTTTCTATGTCTAAACCCGCCTTAAACGTGGACAGAAACCCGTGGGGTACAATCTTCTATTTAAATCATTTAATGATTTGTAACAAATCTAAACTTCGTCTTAAATACGGACATAAAGCCAACAGACGACAACCACAAGCTTGCTATAACTTCTAATTGATGAATAATTGCAAGACATAAACACACGCGGTATGGTGACAGATTAATTACAAGACAAGAGCATATTATTTGGAACAAGCCGTGCATGCCGTAATAATTCCCCTCAATTGTATATATGTCTCCCAGGCAAGACGTGAAAGCATTAGCGATGATAAGGATCATATGACAATTTACGCGTTGATTGTCCTTCCATATATACTGCACGTAGATAATCAGTTAAGCATAAATATTGACGCTTCTTATTAGTTGGGAAATCCATCATCTTTCCAGACTTGTACAATATACTGTTTGTTGAAAACGCGAGTGTCATAGTTTTTAAAGGTAAACACGTACCATTTCTTGCAGCAACATTATTTTTGTCGGTTTAAATTTTGCAATTACAACATCTTCCACTTGATTATCGGTCATATATTTAGTATTCACTGCATCATCTCAATTACAAAGGCCCACCAGATACCAAAAAGCAATAGGAGAGATAACCTACACACTATTAATTCTGCTTAAAACTTGTCCATGCTTACACACAGCTTATATGGGTGGTTTGCTTAATCCTGCTTCTTTTTCTAGCGGCCGCACTCGGGACACATAAGGAATTTCTTTCGGAATTTTGCGACTACCACCGGGCAGTTACGAATGCAGTGGCTGCTGCCCCCACAACCAACATAGCTAGGTATTGTACTTTATTCGCCATAACTATACCTATCAGATCGGGTAAACGGGTTTATGACATTTTCATTACCTACCCGACACCCTGACATGTAACACTTTTCGCAGATGTAGACAGGGAAGGGGTGATTGTAGTATTTTTATTTGGGAGTTTGTTTAGCGCAACTGGTAAGACTTCTTTTTTTTCTTACGATTACCCAACATCATTTACAACTAGGCGAACTTCTGGTCAAATGGAAACGTTTAATATTAATCATTAAATGTTCGATAAAGTTTGCTTTGTTTGTTTTGATAAAATAAATCGCTTTGTAACGGCTACGGCCAATAGAGCGATATCTTGTCATAAAAGAAAATGCATATGTGGTTAGATCCACCAACATCAACATACCGTAGGTCAGCCGACTTCCTGGAAGACAATTTGACATAAAAAGAAGCACAAACCTCAATCTACTTTAACTTAATGCATCACAATTTGTTTACTGACGTAGGCGATTGTGCATAAACAAAAATTGCAACTTACGACACCGACTTGTAATGAAGAAACAACGCATTGACGTGATTTAGCATTTTCTCATACTTCATATTATTAATTGTAAAAAATTGTTGTCGACAACAAATAATTTTTGACTTTGACACCATCTGGCTGTATAACTGGAGTGGTTCGCCATATAAGACGATAAATAACAACTCCGTATAGTTACTATTAGCTATTACATACAGTAACTGAAAGGTCACACTGAATTAATACCTGCCAGCTTTTCCTAGTTTCTTTACTAGCAATTTATCGTTTGTGACTGACAATTAATTCGACAGTTCCTACGACTTGCGACTTATAATTAATTTCGTTCAATGACCCCTTCTGTACACCATATGTTGTTTGTTATCAAACAACTGCTCCGTACGCGCAGGTGTGACAGTATCGTAAACCTACGCGGCCCCTTCACACCTTATATACGTGCCTACAAAAAAGTATCCCCTTTGTTATTCTGATGCAGTCTTTGTTGGAGGACTATAAACCTCCGTCATTAATATAAGTTTACAGTAGTAAAACATATGTTCACGCCTAGGACCTGAGATTTTAAAAGGTATTCTCGAATAAAACGAGACTTTACGGCTATTTAGATGCTGATATAGAGTCAGCGGGAGATTGTTTGGTAGGTCATAAACTGTTGCTAAACAGCTTGAAAAATGTCGGTTATTGTAGAGCCGAGCTGGGAGGTAAATTCATTCCGAAAATATGTTTATTATACATGTATGGTTCAACCGACTAATGAAGTTTTGCTGAGCAAAAAGATTATTGTCTAGTTTTCTTTGAGTGTCATATCAAATTTTGCGATTGCTTTTTCCACAACAGGCCTATTAGTTATGCCATGGTCGATTGGGAAACGCTTATATTTCCTTTTATATCAATTCTTTTTGACTGCCCAAAATAGAAGGAAATGAAGAAATATTTTTAGAACATTTTGTGAGATCTAAATTATGAAGGTATTGCAAAGGTTGAATTCCCCTTTTATTTGATTTCTTGCAACCGACTAAATTATAACGTACATTAATATAATCAACACTCAAATTCGTCGTACACAAAGAAATGCAAGATTAATTGTAAACAAATGCGAGTGTATGTCATAATCTAATTACTTATAAGTATGTTAACATGTGTGATATAACCGTCATGTAACGAATAAATACATACATATGTCTATAACAACATAGCCCACGTATTATAAGCGAGTTTTAAAAGCAGAGGCAAAAATGCTCTCCTTCAGATTAAGTTCAAAACGAAATTAAACGTATACATGTGATTTTTGGAAGGTGATTATTTTTAAAAATAATGTCATCTCTAGGCCGGAAACTCCAGTTTGCCGTACAACGCAAAAGTTAAAAAGCATCCGCTTTCTACGATAAAAAATAGTACTCACTTGTTAACAATATTGTTAAATAATTTCGGCTATTTGTCAATATTCAGTTTAAACTGGCAGTTTCAATGAGTTTTGTCTGCTAAGACCTTTAGTTGCGTTTAAATATTCTTAAGCTTCTACGCCTTGTAGTCATGTTTACAAATATTTTGTAATCTTCCGCAGCATAGCGCTTTTCGATTTACCATCCGCACCATACGAGATTGTTCTCCTATAGCTGTGGAGTATGATTTCTA
Organism: Sinonovacula constricta; assembly: GCA_007844125.1. Lineage (NCBI taxonomy): Eukaryota > Metazoa > Mollusca > Bivalvia > Cardiida > Solecurtidae > Sinonovacula > Sinonovacula constricta. The sequence goes on from CM017558.1 coordinate 53,447,762, forward strand.
TTACGCGTGTATAAGCAGTAGGCCTACTGTTTTCAAAAGGCTACATAATCTCTCTAAGCATAACATTCTTTCAACAATATGTTCAATATGTTTGATCTGAACAAATTATAATCCTCCGTCTCGTGACGTCATAGCGTGAAGGTTTTGTTGAGAAAGTTGCAGAAGCAGATCTACTTTTGTGCGTTTAACAACCACTGCGCCTTTCCTTTTTTCGGTTGAACGTTAAGTAGATCTATCGTTTTCATTTTCGTTTATATATGGCAGAATGGTTATTCTTGGATTCGTCAAGGGGGTTTACAAAGAAGTTTTATCCATGTATAAACATTTATTTATTTATTAAATAAATTTATATATAAATTTAAGTTTATATAAGGCGAAATGTCTCGGGCTCCGCTGTTCAAAAACAAGAAGACAATTATTAAACGGTCGCAGATAATTGTCGGTAGACGTTTGTACTCATTGAAATCACAGGTACTGTTTGTTTTGTTTGTTTTGTAACATCGCACCTACACAGTAATGATCATATTGACGACGTCCAGCTAATTACTGGTGGACATATGTCTGAGTAGAACCACCTGCACACCACAGAATAGCTTGAAAACATCCCCACATGAAAGGTCTCGCCCCGATCGGAACTCGAACCGACTCGGTGAGGGGCTGTGAACATCACAGGCACTAGACACACTGACGGATCAGATGATGAAATATATCAGTCTGTCAATGTATCTGGCACATATAAAATTTAAACCTAAGTATCAGCACTTTTGATGTCTAAGATTGTTAACTAGTCGACTTTTGAAATTACTCTCGATTCATTTCACCGAAGGTTCCACACGCAAGAAGTCTTAGTGGTGGTTTGTCTGCGATAAATATATGTAACAAAATCTGACCACTGTTTTGTGATATTTTTCCTATAATTTCTACATCAACGCAAACCTAAGCATACATTTTGAACACTTTCTCAATTGCACGTCAGTACCGCTCGTAAAAAAAATCAGTCTAAATGTTTAATCGTTCCAAGGCTAAGCAGGAATTCTGCTTAAAGTTATATCCGAATTAAACTTTTTTTAAATAACGGAAATAAGATCATTGTTACGTGAAAAGGTTCTGCAAAATGCTGTTCATTGATGTCGAAGATCTGTGTGAACAGTAAAGTATAAATCTTCACCCGTCCTTGCAAACAGGTGTTTTCTGTCCGAGCCACGCTGCAGAGACCTAGAGCTATTTTTAAACTTAGGATAAGAATATATGACAAAGTCCTATGAGCATTGCAACATATACCAAACTCTTAAAAGGCAGAGGACAAAGGTATTTAACATGTAAGCCCAGTGAAAAGTAAGAACAAATTTGTGATGAGCCATTTAACGAAAAGATCAATGCCGATAGTTACCGCCTTGATATGGTCAGACGGCAATATGGGCCGACTGGGGTGCTTAAACCGGTTTCACAGAGCTCTAACCTCGCACTTCCTGAAAGGTTTCTAACATGCAAGCAATGTCGGAAAACCGATCTATTTGAATACAAAATGTCCAGGCGCTGATGTTTCTTTTAATAAATTATGACGAAATTAGTGACGTCATTGAAAAATATTGTCCACATTGTGTTTAGAAAAAAGGGGTATTATTTGGATTAGAAAAACTACACAAAAACGGTTGATTATAAGTAAAATTAACTTTTTGAATAAGAACAAACATGACCAGAGAATGATAAATGGTTGTAGCATCCTGTTCATGAGAAGATGGAATTAAGGAACCGAAGTCCAATGTCCATCAAAGGAAATACACGTAACAATCCTTTTAGGATGTATTAAATTGACAACATAGATTACATACACGGGGAGATTTTTTACGACCGCCACACTGCACAAGTAACATTTTTGTGATAATGAATAAGAATATATGACAAAGTCCTATGAGCATTGCAACACATACCAAACTCTGAAAAGGCACATGACAAAGGTTTTTAACATGCAAGCCCAGTGAAAAGTACGAACATATTTGTGATGAGTCATTTAACAAAAGGCTAATGAACTCGAAAAGCAAACCCGACAGTACCGCTTTGGAACGGTCACACGGCAATGTGGGCCGATTGGGGTGCTTAAACCGTGACACCTGACCATTTACTTTTGCGACTACGCTACATTGTCATCCGGGTAATCCGCTCTGACGTGGATCTCTCCTTTTAGCTAGGACCACTATCGCGCTTATTATAGAGTTGGAAAGAATGAACATTTAGAGTGCTTTGTTCGTAATTTGTACTGTATAATAATACAGTTCGTTTTATTAAGACTAAGGTGTGGGTTAATGAGGAAGTTATTCCGAATTCCCTAATATTAATGTAATATATTTTTGCGTGTATTTGATATAGACAAACTTTTGGATACCACCTACAAAATAGACATCGAGTTCATTAGCCGGAAGATGGTAAAACATTGTCTTAAAAGTAGGTTTTCTTAGTTTAAAATAGCTAATTGTTCTGCATAACTCAGATAGGAAAGTCATAACAATTTTGGTCCAAAATATCGGATACCACCTTGAATGTATCTGGGTGAAACTTGAAACTTTGCACTTTGATCTTTATTGATTAAGAAGCAATAAATTTGTTCTTTGTTGTTGTTGTTATTTTTAATTGGAAATCTGTTATATGCAAATTTTCTAACAGAAAAATATTTACAATAAAAGAAAGACATCACTTTGAAATGATTACAATAAGGTTTTCATGCACTTTTTGATGCACTAATGGTCCCCTTATTTTAGTGGTACTAACTGGATCTGTTAAGATTTGTTTTTGTTTTCCTAACGGCAGGTAAATAAAGAGACGTGCTTGAGACACACCCAAACTGTAGACCATTTTTTTTCCATGAAAACCAGTTAGTTCTGTGTTGCCAATTTTATAAATGACCAGCAAAAGTATTCTAGGGAAGTCATGCACAGTACATTTTAGAGGCTTTGGATCATTTTAGAGGCTTTGGATCATTTAAGTGGGTTTGATTATTTTTGATTGTTGATACCAATATTTACTTTCTATCCTCTACATTCTTGTTAACCAATATAATCACCTTCCGACAATATTTTTAGTTCTTTGATAATAAAAGTGATTAAGAACAGCTAATAACTAAAGGACCTATGTTTCGCCATTCATGAATTGATCGGTTCCAGGGTTTGATCGTTTCTTTTTATTTTCATTTAACTACACATTTTAGTTCAAATATTACTTTTCAATTGCATTTATCTTGCTTTTTCAAGCTTAGAGAGCAACACTTCCCTTTCTGTAGTTTTTTATTATTTTTTACAGCTAAAATGTGTTGTTACTGCCTAACACTGGTTGGTTGGATACATTGCCTTGTGTACTTTATCATTACACCCACTCGGTTAATAAAGCTGTGTAATTTATTGCGTCATATGAAGCAAACAAGTTAATAATAACACGCCTAACGCTGACAATGTCATATTTATCTACACAACGCCATTTTGGCAAGTATGCTTAATTAGGTGCTATAAAACGAGTGAATTATTTCCTTGCACCAAACATTTACCCATTCACAACAACAGTTGAGTTAATAAAAGAACGCGAAGCCATGAAGTTACTTCCCGTAATAAAGATACGTATTATTTTCACAGTAGTTTCACAATGATTTATTGCAATTGTATTTATGCTAATGATAAATTGCAAGCGTGCATTTAAGCCGATCAGGATTGTATTTTTGTCTTTAATGGTCAAACAATGAGCGACTATTTAAAGGCCACAGAATGTGTTAGTTCAACAGATGAAACAAAAAAACCAAAATGATACATTTTTATTTATAATTCTGTATTATAAAAAGTGTATCAAATGAATGTATTATTAAAATATGTATCTCAACCACCTTAGACGTTTATTGACTCCATTCGAATACATTGTTATGTACTCGCTCAAACTCACTGTAATGGTTGTAAATTTAAATTGTAAGTAACTCGTTTGTTGTATGCGTTTTTGCAATGAGATTTTAGACCCTTTTGTCGCCTTGTGAATCCCTAAATAAAGAAATGTCACTGACTAATCAAAGAAGAAAGAAAAATAGTTCACAAACCAAGACATAAATATCGAAATGGTTAGTTGGTACACCGATCTAACAGAGGAGCGCGACCTATGAGTTCTGTTTTCTAATAAACCATAACACAAGTGTCAAATCACGCAACTTCAGTGGTTCATTTTCTTTCTAATATAACATTTCCAAAGTGATGTTTATATTCATGTTTATGTTTATTACGCGCTCTCGGTGATATAACACACAGTTCACTGACAACTAGTATCACAATAAGATAATAGTGATCTTAATTCATTTTGTACGTCAATACACAACCAGTACAGTAAAACATTTACTGCAATGTTATTGTAGTTTGTGTGTGTTATTTAAGTAATGAATGTTACATGAATAGCTATTACATCAATGCGAAACTTACGCTTATCAAAAATGGCTACATGCAAATGGTGTATTGAAAATAAAAATAACAAATATTATATCCATGTTACGTTTACAGACGATGAATAAGCAGAGTCAATAAGCAAGTAATGCCAAGAAACAAGAGATAAAACCAAAAGCCAAATCAATATATTAACAAAAATACGTGTCAAAATGAAAGAAACGGTTGTCAAATGAAAGTCTTAATACAACTTTAGCATCCTTTTAAGAACATTTTTGTGCTAAAGATAAACTGGTATGCGATAGTTTGCCTATATAAAATATAGCGCTAGCTAATCTGGCTTAATGAGATTTTTGGATGTCTTATAATGCACTTTCTTATTTTTAGGAATACGATTCGATTATAACTTGCAGTACACATTACATTTTTCTCGATTTGTGTCTGTGGAAATTAACTATGCGACTGCCTTTCGTTTCTCATCAAACTATGCAGATACATAGAACTACTTTTTGTCGAGCTGGAGACAGGAAATGTCTTAAATTGTTAGCGGCTTCCTGTATAAAGCAGTAACACTACAAAGACAATCGGGACCCCTCGGCGATTTCTTCGAAAATAGACCTCGGGAATCATATGCATTGAAAGTAGTCCGTCCCTGATTGTGACATCGCGTGATCACTATGAACAATGAAATACGAAATTCTAAATACACACTGAAGAATAGGTAAGCATGAGATTTTCATTGTTTGTTTGAGTGTGTTAATGAATTTAGGTTTTTCTACATGGTATCGAAGGTCGCCATATTTAAACAAACGCGCTAAGGTAGCCGAATTACAACCGACCATATCACTGAATCTATAAATAGATGGTTGTATCACTACTATGGTTTACGAGGTTATTTTTCCGAAAGTTACGGAAATGGCCGAGTTGTTACGATTGACTACAAAGAATGTAAACCTGACTAACTATGGTGCGTTTACATAGATTGATATGGATTGGCTCACCAAAGGAACCCAAGTTTTATTGTTCAGTAATAAGATTCAGTGCATCAATATTCAGCTTGAAGCAGGATCTTAAAGTAAATGAATTATATTTTTCTATTTTCTTTATTCTTGACGAAAGTGTACGACAGTACATTAAACAACTTCGTCAAAGCCACATAACTGAGGTCCGTTTTATTACATTTGCCTACTGGTGAAGTACAGTATGGAATAGGTATAAAACTGCATTTATTATATTTAAGTTACGAAACAATTTAATGCAGCTCAATTTCTAAATTATTTTCAGCATTAACTGAAATTATTTGCATTTACGTTAATGGTTCTCTTTCTGCATTTGTAAGAAATCGAGAATATGTCATTTTAAAAATATTATTAATAGCAATATATTAAAAAATAGTATATGGAATTACACATATTGTATATTTTTATGTTCGCAAAATAGCGTAGTACGTTTTAAATTTAGTTTAATAATGCATACCTAATATTTGCATATTGACATAGTGAGTATTGTTTGACCTGCATAGTTTTAAGACTTTAAGTAAGAACACGTTTTCTCGTGTGTTCGTTTGAACGACACATAATTAGTTAAATATTTAGCCCAGCTCGTAAAATCCTCCCTCACAGAAAATAATCTCCGTAAAACCATCGGAACAGCCTATGAATAACTCAATACACAAAAGATTTTGCCCCGCCAGAGATTCGAACCAACACCGGTTAAAATTCGCTGACTTGAACTGCTCGGCCCGTAGCTCTGTGCCATTCTGTGCACGTGTACTCGAAGTATTAACGTTCTTTGAAGCAAAACTCAAAAGTACATTAGGCATCCTAAATATATGTGCATATATTGACGTATGGTGTCAGATCATCAGAGTTTTAAGTAACAAGTAAGAAAATCTCGTGATCTGTCTGAAAGTTCTTATTTTGCTTACATAATGTCAACATAGAAACACTGATTCAGTTGTTTATATTATTATATTTTTCGGAAACGATAATGAGGTGATCATAACAGTGTAAGTCGCGGGTGTATATTTCCGGCTGAAATTCGCCATACAATCTATTTTAAACATTACTTATTTTGTTGTGTATTTTGTAGATATTTAGAAATGTATATATAGTCAGGAAGCATGTATCTGTGGAGGCAAGAGTAAAACCTTGCTACATTTTGACTGCTTATGAACCAGAAATATACATTAATTGACACTGGCCGTTCGAAAATGTTGTTTCAAGATAAAACCATCGATTCATTCATCAAATATTTTACTGGAGATATAAATAACAAAAACAAGATACCAACTGTGGACGTATCTAGAAAGAATCTGACGAGCTTCCTCAAATATTGAAACTTTGCCAAGATAACAGTGTTTCAGATTATAATTAAAAATTCCAATAGTGATTCATTGAACAAAGTTAAAGTTCTGTGACCATCCCAAATGGCTAGTCCAACATTTTCCCCAATAACATCAGTGGTGCTTCACATGTGCCATCAGGCGTGTATCTGGGCCGTTTTTGAAGTTACGCACAATTACCAGGGAAATAACCTTTGTAATAATACTTTTGAATATATTCGGTTATTTTCTACTGAATAACAAGTAAAATGCGGACATGCGAAGAACTTGACGCAAAAAAATGAACGACTAAAATCCTGACGTGTATAAGTTTAATCATTTAAAACCTTTTCAACATGATTGGTGTGGTAAAAAGATTTTATAACATAGAAACTACGGACATAAAATAAGTCATTCATAACCCGATTTAGTCATCGACTTTGATCGTGTTTTTAGTACTTTTAGATTTTCGATTTTTTTCGAACGGAGGTTACGCATGTGCATAAAGTGCGTAATGGCAGAAACGCGCCTGTCTGCCATAACTATGTGCTAGTCAAGAAATCCCATATTTTAATCTGTAACTTATCCTTTGTTATCTGAAAGAATCCGCTGCACATTCGGTGTATCACAAAAATAGGGCGATTCGCTTCAAAAGTAAGTCAATTATAACCAGTAACTTACTGCTTGAAATTGCTCATCCGCGGCCTCCTACGAGGTTAGAGCATAAACACAGAGGCATCACATTAAATTACTATTGCTGCTCTTGGTGGTGGCTGTTGTGGTGGTAGCGATTATGACTACAATGATTGTGGCTACTGATGCTGCTGCTGATGATAAAAATGGAGATGAGGAGATTTTCGCTGTCGTGTCTTCAAAGATTGAGTGATGATGGCGCTGCTTATGACACTTGACTACGACTGTATTCACGGAGTATGAAAGTATGAAGATTGTGGTACCCAGAGACTGGGCATTAGCGATTTGCTGGTGACTGCAGTTGGGTCCTTGGTCAAACCAGCCTCAGTAAAGGGAATCTTTTGATTCAATTTTATCTTCGAATCGTTTATTGATTTAGTACAAATTCATGACAACGTCGTGGATACGGACACGAAGCCACTAAATGCCATCCTCTAACTGTCGACTGGATTTAATTACTGGACTCTAACTCACGCGGGTCGGTGACAGATTATTCATATAATAAATATAAGAGAATATTATTTTAAACATTCTTTTAAAATATCTCCCAATTAAATATTTGTCTTCGATGCAAGACGTGAGCCTATTAATGATGTCGAGATTAATATGACAGTTTTCACGATTACTTTTACATTTTATTGACGTGTTTGTGTCCAGTGTTGCTTGAAATGTTAATATAAACGATAATTTCAGTAGGACCTAAACAATTGTTCCTACTGGTTGTCATCCAATGTACCCCACGAAGGAAATCAGTTAAGCATAAATATTGACGCTTCTTATATTTAGTAGAAAAATCCGAACTTGTACAATATACTGTTTGTTGAACGGATAATATTAAATTTCTTATTTTAAAAATAAACACGTATATATCAATATATATGACTAACAAATGTTAAATGAAAACACCGACACACGACGAAATGACATAATATTCTTTCCTATAATAAATATTAAAATGTTTTTATAAAGCATGATTATGTTCTTTTAATACGATCATGTTATTAAAACACCGAGTATTTATAAGCAGATAAAATACTCTGCCTCCTTCAGAATATGTCCAAAAAGACCTCCTGTTGCCTTAATCATAATGTGATCTTTTGGACCCCAAGTTGTTTCAATCAAACAGTGGTTGTTGTTTTTTTTTTCAAATTCCATTGTTTGTTTTAAGTTAACAGAACAAGAACCATTTTTGTATTTGTTGTTTTTACAATGCAAAATGTGTTATCATTGCTAACACCGTTTGATTAGATACAATTCTCTGTGAACTTTATCTCTGAAACTGAAACGCTCGGTTAATAAAACTGAATAATTTATTGCGTCATATGAAGAAAACGACTTAATAATTACACGCCTAACGTTGACAGGGTCATATATTTATCTACACCAGGCCATGTTTGACAGCATGGGAAATTAGGTGCTTGAAAACATTGAATACTTATCTGCACCAAACATTTACCGATCCGTTTCGAACTTAAACAACAATGGGGTTATTAAAAGCACTCGAAATCATGAAGTTTCCGACATATTATCCGCACGGAAGTTAATGATATACGAGTATTGAAATATTTATGATGCTAATTACACAATGCATGGCGTGCATTTAAATTAACCACGGTTGCATGTTTGCCTTTAACGGTTAAAGGGTGCTCAACTATATACTTGATTAAAGGTACGCTGAATACACTAGCTGTACAATTTAAACAAAATATATCTCAATGTGTTGTCATATTTATAACAGAATTATGCAAACGTATCGTATCAAAGGAGTGAATTAAGAAACAAAACATATCTGGATGAGCGAGTAAATTATTCGTCAAAAAGATCTGTTAAATGACGCAGGATATAGAGGACATGAGTGTTCATTGAATATTGAAAAAAAAATATAAGCGTTTCATTTAACTAGTTTAATATTTTCAGTATTTAATGAACATGAACGTAAGATTCTATTTATCAAACTAATAATAAATCAGCATACTTTTGTGAAATGAAGTGTTGAACTGAAATTTATTGTTCGTGAATTTGGGTACGGGAAGCGACGTCATAGCGAGAAACGACGCCATATTAACAAACATTTCAGACTCTATAACTAACCAACAAGATATTGAAAATAACTAATGGGTGTTGCTTAATGAATACAATATAAATTATGTGATAAAGCATGTCAACCAAAAAACACGGCCATTTCTGCCATTTCGTGTTATTCCTGAATTTGACACAATAAAAGAATGAACTCGCTCAAGATCACCCACATTGATTTTTTTTTTTATAATTATAGCCGTATTTTTTATGTGCTCGAAGACCAATTAAGAAAAGGAAGATGTCCAGGAAATTATAGCCAGAAACACTGCATTTTATTTGCTCATTTATTTTGTTTATTCCTCCGGAAAATGTACAAAGTCATGTTAATTCATAGGAGTTACACGTGACTGCAATGTTTTATTGAAGGAACCCTTTAACAGAGTATACGTTGTTAGAATAATTTCATCGGCCTTCAAATAAAACACTTTAAATAAGTGCGTTATTTTGGGAGGGTATACATACAATATTATCTAGGGCGCCCCAGACCGAGAGGTTAAAGCCACTGACTTATCAGCCCCTCACCGCGTGGGTTCGAGTCCCGGTAGGGGAGGAGGGGGGGGGGGGTCTTTCAAATACGGAGGTATTCGAGCTGACATGTGCTGTGCCGGTAGTTCTGGTACATTTATTTGTTTCTAGTATTTATTAATAGGACGTCACCCGTACGGCCATAAATATGTCGGTGCAATGTAAAGTATTTGTGCAACCTTTAGAATGACAATTAACATTGGCAGATCATGTAGTGAACGTTATTTGACCTTTAAACAATTAATATCAGGGCAGAAAGTGCAAAAACGTCAAAGAAGAAAAGCCGTTCTTAGTTTTAATTATCGATAACCATACATCAAGTCTACTTGGTCGTATGTCTACTTGATTGATTTTCTGCATCCAAATGTCAATTTTTACAGCCATACAATTATAATGGCTGTTCATTGAACTCGTAATAAATGTGTTTTATTTAATGTTATTGCTTTTGCAGCAGGCTTGTTGGTAAAAATGTCGCCGCACGGAATCTTAAATAAAAGAAGTCGCTAACTTATCAAGGAAGAGAGAAAAACAATTGACAACCCAAGTCACATATTGCTTGTGTGTTTATGTTTATCGATGCACCAACTCTATTTCAAGTGTACATTGGAAAATACTAATAGCTTCCGCCAGTGTGTATAACATGCCGTGAACAGCCGCCAAAACACCACAACCACTCACATAATCCCGACACAGGGTCACCCAGTGGTAGAATTACCCTTATATTTGAAGCAACAGGAGAGCTTTGCCATGTTGCGGCCTGGGTTTGAATCCACGCCTTCCCGTACCTGTTACCGACGTTCTAACGATCTAACCATTGTACTATCAGGACCAGTGACATGGTTGTTTCTAGTACGAGGATTAAAAAAATCCATAGAAACGCAAAGTGTGCATTGTTTGTTCTAATAAACCATCACAAAAGTGTCAAATCACGCAATTAAAATAGCTTATTTTTCTTTTAAGTACTGCATTATAAACGACGCAGTTTTGTTTATGTCTTTTCTTGTGTTAGCTTTGTTTGTTGTTGTGTGTTTTTTGTGTGTGTCTTTTCGCACTGTCGGTTATATTATGAGCCATTTAACTGCACAGCAAGAATCACCATAAAAATAATTGTAATTGTATTATACTTTGTGCGTTGTATTAAAAACAATTATTATGGAAACTGTTGCAGAATTGAAACCAGAGTTAGCTTTGTTTATTTTTAATAGGGTGTCATGTTGTGTGATTTTGTTTGTAGTATGAGTCTGACAGGGATTTGTTGCTGTGAGTGCAGAAAGGTTTATGAAAACAAATTTGTGGGACAAAGAGGGGTCAGATCTTGGAATGGGAGTGTCTGGATTGTGTCTGGGTCAGAGTATATGATTGTACATGTGAGAGGTAGGGTCAGTTCAGCTCGGTTCCTTGTGAGAATCACATCGTTGACGGGAGTATGTTTGGAGTTTTGTTGGTCGACCACATTGCTGGTCAGTGGAAAGAGAAAATATCAAAAATGTAAAAGTTTTGAGATAATAGTCACATTGCCATTTGGAACTAAATAGGCCAACATATAGAGAGGGAGAGTGACATCGTTTACAGAAGTGTGTTTGGGGTTTCCGTTGGTGGACCACATCTCGGGTCAGTGGGAAAATGGAAATATACCTTTATAAGTCAAAATATTAAACAAAGGGACAATAACTCCTGCGTTGGTAATGTAAATCTATTGAAAACAGCAGGTGCAGGTGTTCCCATTAGAATAAGGATACTTTAAGAGTTTCTTAACTACAAAACTGTTTTACAGGTGCCTAGACAAAATTGCGTCCACAGACGGTCGGACGGACGAACGAAGAGACCGACAATTTGATTCCGGTAGAAAAACTTAAAAGTGGTATCCGATAAAATTCAAATTACCAGACACATGTAACGATAGCTTATTTGTGTTATGGGAGTGGGGAGGTGATGTTTCATAATTTCTGACTTATTTTTTTCCCACAAAATAAGTATTGCCGCTATTTACTGAACAAATCATGAAAAAGGTTGCCATAACATTGTAGTAATGTATTATTATTTATAATGTTTCACATCCACCCCCGCCACCCCACCACCAAAATACCTATTTTTTATTCTAAAAATACCTAACTGATATGCATATAGATAAATACAGATTCCCATAAGATATTACGTTTTCTAGTGACACATAAATCAAGGACACCAGCAGGAAGATGGACCTGTAAGGAAACGAATTCGCTTTTGACTTTGGATATTACATTTTCCTGCCATAAATTGTCAGATACAAATAGATAATTTGATGCGGTTCATTTCTAAATTCTCACTAGAACATAATGAAATAAGTTACATGTACTCACATATTCTCTTCGTGCTAATTATAATAAGTAATCGAACATTTGTCATTATTAAACATATTTAAATAAAAAGAAGAAAAAAACAAACTTAATTGCATCTTCATAGTTTTTTTTCTTTTTACGCGCACAATAGACCAGTGCCTTTACAACGGAGTTTAAGAGAACAAATCTATAACTAATAGTCTCAATACATTTGCATATTACTAAAACTGGTTGCATTGGTCTGATCTGCTAGCGTTTGAGATAAATATATGAGAATGTGAAAGAAACGAAGAAAATGTGTTTTGAAGCTTCATGTTTCTGTTTATTTGTTCTGATATGTTTGTTTCAATTATCAATTATCAATCATCTGTCAAAACGTAATCGCAGCACCCCAGAACATCCGAAATAACCCTTTACACAACAGCTTACGCCGCAATAGGGATTCGAACCAACAGCAGGGGTTAAGAGTCATTGACAACGAAGTGAGCATAAGAAACACCTCCTTTTAAGCGAAACTCAAAAGTACAAACCGAGTCATCATTACATTTGCATATATTGACAGACGGTATTTGTCTGTTCCTCCTGCGACTATCTAACTTGTGTTTTATCTGAAAGCCTTTGTGGACCTGGCGACAATAATTTGTATCGATTTCACTTCAGTCCACATATAAACACTGAATCAAGAGTTTATTTTTACCTTCGCCACAAAAGAAGACAGGCGCCCCGATTAAATCAATCAAGTATTTTGCATACCGATTATAAATCCATTAACATTGATTCGTTACCTACCCCACATGGAGATTTTTTAATATCCGAAATATCCGAAATATTTCAAGTTGCCGCCGCGCAGTCTCACAACCAAAATGCTAGTATTTAATCCAATTGATTTAACTTCTATGTATTTGTTTGCCGTCGTTTGTTGAAAGTAACAATCTGTATATATTTACATACACATGAAGTATTAAGGTTAAATACATTAGACCTAGAGTGATTGAGAAAAGTAATTTGTATGTTTCGTTGTATTCCAAGAGCAATAATTTTATAAGGTAACATTTATTTCTCCCACATCACAATGATATTGTTATAATATAGACGTTTTGCTTCATGGTACTTTGCAAAATAATCTAAATACATAATCTTTGTCACTTAGAGGTTTTTAAAATGTTTAGCGAAATATCTTGTAATGTATTCGTTTTAATTGTATTAGAAATACTTACTTTTCTTTTCAAAAAACGTTACTATTGTTTTTAAACTTATCGGTTTAATGAAACTCCAACAGTTAACGCCTTGGAATGATAAGTCGGCAAATGCCATGTCAGATAGGGTAAAAATAAATATATATTTTTAACTTTTAATAAAACATTTTACCGCTATAGTGCATTGTTCCTATTTAATTATATCGGGCCTGTTATATATTTATTCGTTTAACACATTGGGTTGAATGCCCAAGAGGGGAATATAATTAAATACTTGAATAATTGCGAATAATAAAATAAATTGGAATGTGGGGGTTTAACGTTCGTATCTTTTCAATTGACAAAAATGCAATTCAACGGCCTCGGTCCTCAAATAAAGATTTGTTTCAATCACGAATTTCGCTAACTCACGCTCAGTTGAGATACATTAGCAAGAACACGGTTCAAACCTTCTTTTGATGTTCAATTAAAGGCGCAAGGGTTTCACTTGTGTAATATAGCAACAACACGTCATGGTTATCACACAACCTTGAAATGTTCATGTCTGCGGTTGATAACATAAATGATGATAGAGGAAACATTATTAACAAATTAACGTTTTGAAATGTTTGTTGTAAAGCTTTGACATGTTTTGTAACATTTTTTCACTAACATAATTAATTACTATTCAAAGCCATTAGTATTTATTAAAGTCAAAAACAGGACAATGTGCGGCAAATAAATTCTGATGTTTGTTTCTAAAACTACCTAACATGCTGCGTGTGCAGAGTTATGGTTAAAGCCAGGTTAAATCACGTATATAGTGTTTCAACTCCACGTTGTTCTGTTCAGTTATGTGTTACCCTAGAATTGTTTGCATGTATGCATCTCTTCCTTAAATATGTTTTCCTCTCTAACCCTTTCTCTTTCGAGCGTCTGTCGTTTTTGTTACAGTCGATTGAGATAGAGGTTTGTGAAGTTGGCTGGGAATTGGGTAGTAGATATATAGATACAACTGAATACCCTGCCAGCTGGGGATTGGGTATTCGCGAATTCCTAGCTACAGCTGAATGCCCAGCTGGCTAGGTATCGAGCTACAGCCTTATTCCCAGCTTCACGTTTTAATATTTAAACAACGTCCTGAGACAATCTAGTTCTTTGGTAGAAGCCTCATCGGTAAACGCGTAGTAAACTTATCAGATTCATACGAGGGATGTTCTGTTTTCTTTTGAATTTGGGATAGATATCTCAGACACATTTAGGTTTATAGTTATAGTGACATTCAAAAATTCTTGGTGGAGCAAGACCATAGACAAATGCCGGGGCACGGCAAAATTATCAGCGGTGTTCCAAAGGTTTGACACAAGGACTATCTTTAATCATGGAATTAACAGTGGTGTTCCAATGGTATGTCACAAAGACTATCTTTAATGATGGAATAAACAGTGGTGTTTCAATGGTTTGTCATACAGACTATCTTTAAGGAATGGCGAAAATAACAGTGGGGTTCCAATAGTCTGTAACAAAGACGATCTTTAATGATGCAAATAACAGTGGTGTTCCAATGGTTTGTCACAAACACGATCTTTAATGATGGAAATAACAGTGGTGTTATAATGGTTTGTCACAAAGACGATCTTTAATGATAGAAATAACAGTGATGTTATAATGCTTTGTCACCAAGACGCGACATAGATAGTTAGATGCATGTGTTTACACAATTTTATTGCCAACTTCAAACGTTATACATAAAAATAATGACATGAAAATCCAAAATAAGTTGCATTGACGTAAGTAACGCGGTTCTTTTTTTTTTTAGAAAGTAATCAAGTACATTAATATGTCACCATTGATATTTTTCGTGCGAACAGCAGAACAGGAGCATTAAAATGGTGCTTAAAAGTACTAATACATACCTAACCTACCTAACCGTCTCATTATCGTCTTATATTAGAAAACTGTTCTAATTCCTTTGACCTGCTTATGTCTCAGCTGAATATATTCAAATGAGAGAACAAATTGTTATTGTAATATTTATGTGTGTATAAATATATATATATATATATATATATATATATATATATATATATATATATATATATATATATATATATATATATATATATATATATATATATATATATATATATATATATATATATATATATTATTTATATTTATACACACATAAATATTACAATATCGTCCATTTGAAATTTTGCCGTTTTGGCGGTAGTGGTGACTGTGATCTGATTACACATGACCTCTGACGTGGAGATTGGGATCCGTAACAAATCCAGTGGTCAAAGGTAAATGACTTGAACTACTCAGCTCCGAGCCCTGGGCCATATGTTGGATAGTACGAACATAGTACGTACGTCCTTTAGGGCGAAACTCAAACGTACAAACCCAGTCATCATTACATAAGCATATATTAACGGTGGTTGTCAGATCCTCTTGTGCTGAAAGTAACAACAATTAAATATCTTGTAATCTATCTAAATTCGGTATGGCCTTGGCGACAATACTTTGTATCTATTTCACAAAGTCCGGTTATAAACACTGAATCAAGTGTTTATCTTTTTCACCACACACAAAAATGAAAGACGCCCTGTTTAAGTCGATCAAGTGTTTAGCGTACCGATTATAAATCCATTAACATTGATTCGTTATCAACCCCACATGGAGATACAACCAGACAGTTTTTCATATCCTTAGTATTTTCAATTGCCGCCACGCCGTCTCATTTTCAAAAGTCTGCTTTTAAATACTTTTGTTTTTAATTATTATCATTTTAATCATTATCTTTAATGTTATTTTCTAATTATAGTCATATAATATAGATATAACGAAGCAAAAGAAAATACATACATACATACACACACACATACATACTACGCAGCGACATTTCTATCATTATAACACAGGGGCACTTTTGAGGTGCCTAGGGACTGAACCTGGCCGGTCCATTATACTGACACCGACGAGTCGGGCGTAATGCTGTCCCCTTAGCCCCGAGCGTTAGGAGGGAAGCCACTACTTCCAACTTTAAAGTCTTTGGTTTGACCCGGCCGGGGTTCTACCACCTGAGCTTTTGAGGCCGGTATATATATATATATATATATATATATATATATATATATATATATATATATATATATATATATATATATATATATATATAAACAGATTTGTTTTAAATGTTCACAAATATCTATATCTATATATATATATATATATATATATATATATATATATATATATATATATATATATATATATATATATATATATATATATATTTAACCTTAATACAATAAGGGGAAATATACTAGACATGTTGTGGTTAGACAACACATTTGTACGGGTCGTTGTATTCTAAGAGCATTTACTTTATAAGAAAATTTTTACTTCCTGCCGCACGCACGCAAAAGCATGGTCTAGTTAAATCCAATTCGTTTTTTCCCATCATACTTGTGTATGACAACATGCTTGCAAGTTGAAAACAGGCATACATGTATATTTGTGCCTAACAGATTTGTTTTAAATGTTCACAAAATATCTAGTTCTTTTCATACTGTAATTTTATTCGAAATGCATTAACTTTATTGGAAAATATTTTTCATGTCCCCTAGCAATACACATAAGCAAGTTTTTTAAGCCTTCTACTCAATGGGGCGCCGTCTGACAACCTTGTAAACAGGTGTACGTTAACATCTACGTTAACAACTATGCAGAGTGCAAAAATAATGACAATCAAATGAATTCAGATTCTGTTTTAGTGCATCATTGGTGTAAGACAAAGGCAAAACTTAACCCCCTATAAAATTTTCGATTTTATTCATTTAAGATTAAACAATTTCTTAAAAATAACAATAAAAATAAAATAATAAAGTACAATCGATCAACAAATCATATCACAATCATAACATGCATTTATTATTTGCAGATGACACACTTATTGTTGCTGTCAATCAAAGTTCCATAAATAAACCTAGATGATATTTACTTACAGACATAGTAGTAAACACATAGTCAACACAGATAAAATTAAAAGAAGTATTGTACATATTTGGAGCAACAAAAATACGGCTAAATAATAAACCACGAATCATTACACCAATTTATTAAACAATCAACTTTAACAGACCAAAACATATTCAACGCAACAAGTTAAGAAGGTACTAATTTATTTATTAAAAAAACTTAACAGAATCCTAATATCGCCCCGATACCCAAACAATTTTATCACCCTCTTGCGCCCATATTCGCATTTAACTGTTAAAATGGGTTACAAAAACACTTATTAAATAGCAAATATACAACATATTCCTTTAGGAATAAGTAAATCACGGAAAAAAACATTCTACATCAGTTGCTGAAAGCTGAAGTTGAAAGATATCAAACCAAACACTAGAGTTACAGGTTAAACTGTCTTTGTAGAAGACAAAATTATGCGCTGCATACCAACTTTTTCTCAATGGATAACCTATACAAGAATATGCAAACAAAGAAGGAAAAATAACGCTTGTTTGAACCACTCTAACACTTCTAACAGAAACGTCAAATGTCACATCAAACAAGTCCTTAATAATCAACATTATCAGGGATGGAATGCAGGCTTAGACCGGTAACACATTTAAGGGACAAAACAATTATCAAACATTAAAGCTTAAACACATCCTTCTGCTAAACAAAAAGGACAC
Organism: Sinonovacula constricta; assembly: GCA_007844125.1. Lineage (NCBI taxonomy): Eukaryota > Metazoa > Mollusca > Bivalvia > Cardiida > Solecurtidae > Sinonovacula > Sinonovacula constricta. The sequence goes on from CM017558.1 coordinate 53,465,984, forward strand.
TATTTCTTTAATCAATTTAGAACAGCAAACCACAGTTTACCACTTAAACTGGCGTTGGTGTTGAAATTCGCAATAGATAGTGGCCACCATATTGATATTTGAGATAAAATGCATTGCTGTATCCTTTTCTTACACAAAAACTTAATTGGGAGGTTATTAAAACAATCATAAAAGTATACAATAAAAGAATATAATTCTACAGTAAGCTTTAATATTAAATACAACTGAGTGGATCTTATGTTAATTTAACTCATTTTTACTGAATAATTACGAGAATCTAGATCTATTACGTTCTGAAGCACACATGCCAATGTATCTTATTGCGTTGTTGTGGTTTTTTCTGTGTGCACCAGTGTTCATAACACATTGTCCGTGTCCATTATAAGGAAGATCCTTAATAATGTATGCAAGTGTCTGCCTCCATAACTTTATCATATTGTTAAATGAGGAAAGCTGTTATTATTTTTATTATTATTACGATATCATCACCACAACATTAACGCCTTTATATGCTACTATTTCTATCATTATGTGAGAGAAAGGCGAAAATCTTACAGGAGATTACCGTTTATTTGCTCTACCAAGTCTGCCCTTCAGGACTGTGTTACTCTGACAAAGCTCCAGCAATAGTCCAGCTTACAATTATGTCAATAATCAATCCACAGCTTAGTTTTTCCAGACTCGATATACACTGCATACAATTATATTTGTAGTGGAAATAAACTACACATAAAATAAACTAAACTGTTTAATGGACAGTTCCTAAATGTGACAGTAACCCCTATCGTTACTTTGACGGTTACTATCATGCTTTTGTCGAAGGTCCACAAACTAGATCCCAAACAAGAAGGATGTGTTCCTTTGCGTAAAGTATGCAAACCGTTCGAACAATGTGCTTCAGACTGTCATTGATTTGATCAATAGGTTTATGTAAACAGAACTCGCCGAAAGTTAGGAATTGTTCATTGTTAATAGAAGTCAACACATTTAAAATGTGCATGATATATTTGTAAATATATTTGAATGCATGCACATTTCGATATCAACTGGAATGTGGGTGTTTTACGGTCGTAGTTGTTCATTTGACGAAAACTGCAAATCATTGGCCCCAATCCACAAATAACGACACGTTTCAATCATCTATTATCGCTAACTCGCATTTACGTATGATACATTGAAAAGAAAACGATTTAAACTTCCTTTGATGTTTGATTAAAAAGCGTAAGAGGTTCAATATCGTCATTAAACCAGACTATCAAAGCCATAAATCACATTAAAATGGTCATGACTGCAGGTGATAACAAAAATTAATAAAAGCGAAAATGTTAGCGCAAGTTAACGTCTCCACAATTATTTTAGAGATGGTGAAAGGTTCTCTGTCATATTATCTTTAACTCAAGTACTATAATTATGTGTTTGCGTTATTTTGATTTTAGTGTTCTACTAATAACTTTTACTCACCCAGGAGTGTTGAAATTCTGTGCTAGCCGGTGATGATGATGATAATTATATTACTACTACTTCTTCTACTACTACTACTACTACTTTTATTATTATTATTATTATTATTAGTAGTAGTAGTATTACTGTCTTTTTTCTTAATAACATTGTATTGTCATTAATCAGCCACCGTACTTTTGTATGTGTACATCGAGAATAGAAAACTGCAACTTCATTATGACGACGCCATTGACCTTTGTTTTGTTACAAATACTCCTAAAACGGTCTTATTAAGGTAGAAAGATCAAAATCTGTAAAAAGTTTAAGAGCTTTGAGACCATAAACCCATGTTGCGCCTTTTATCTTGACAGATTTAGACTACTTTCTTTATTATGAAAAGGCACGACTTGTCGGATGGTTGGCCACGAAAAGTCCTTAAAACGTTAACCCCAACTGTTTTGAGAATGGTCATAGCGCTTGGAAGTAGCGAATTTCTATTAAATTTCACTTTATTTAGTTACAAATTTACTATGTACAAATAATTTACTATTTTACTATATAGATATATAATATGCATTCCCGTATGTGTAGTTTGATAATGTAGAAAATAGATTACCTTATACAGCAAAGTAGCTTTTGAAATAAGGAAGTAAGGAAGTAACAAGGAACAAATATGTTGTTATTTTATATGATTTTTATACTTTTAATAGTAGTTACTTTTAGCTGTCTAACCAAGATAACTAGATGGTCTTTAATAACACATGATCCATGTAAAATGTCACTCTTTAAAGGCATTCTGTAACTTGTTACTTGTACAAATAACGATATTTAAAATACCCCGGCATCCTGCATATTTTGTAGAATCTAGGCACTTGATCAAGATCGTAAGTTTTCGTGAAGTCACTTAGAACATCAACATGTTATGCTTCAGATAGTTAAAGTTATGACAAATAATGGAGTTTTCAATACATAAATGTAACCATCAAATGTTGTTATATCTGGCTTTAACGTGTGAACATATGTTGTTTTTGTATACATTCTGAGTAGTTAAAAAGACTGAAAATTAGGAAAAACAACGCATTAATCTTTTGTTCAGTTTATATAAACAAAGATACTCAATATTGAAGTCGTACATATTTATTACTGTTTTCATATTTGTTCAATCTACATGTACGCATGTCCATTAGCGCATATGAATATTTTCCATCTATGTGATAGCTAAAACCTTGTTTGTTTTTATGCCTATTTTATTTGCTGGAATGGTCCGATATGTGCTTCTGTCTTTTGGTTAGTCTTTCTATCCATCCATTTGTCTTACTTACATACCTAGTCATTTTTGCCCATGTCCAACCATAGGACCTCCACTTAATTCCTTCATCTGGTTTTGTCTTGGACCACGTGCTTTGCCTCAATCCATGACAGACGGATCGGACTGATCATGGCTTCTTGAGTCTGTCTTCAGTTGGTCACCGGTCTTCCTCTTTTTCTTCAGTCACGTGGGTTCCAGTCCAAGCATGTTTTGTAATTTATCTCGTCAGAGAAGGTGGCCAGTCCTTCTCCACTTCCTCTCGTTGATAGTGGTGGTGATTAATTGATGTTTAGTCCTTCTCCATAGTTCTTGGTTGGAAATTTTGTCCATCTTGGCCATCCGATCCTGAGGACAGTCCAGAGACATGGGTTTACAACTACAGCTTGTGTTCCATTGCCTGTATGCGTTTCCACATTTCTGATCCATACAGTAGAACTGCATTGACGTTCGAGTTGAAGATAGTAAGTTTGGAGCCAAGCCACAGGTGTGTGTTGTTCCAGATGACCTTGAGAGAATTAAAGGCATACCGGGATTAACCAATTCGGACCTTGACATCTTCGTCAGCACCTGCTGTCTTGTTGACAATACTGCCAAGGTTAGTTGTCCAACTGCTCTATAGGCTGCTTTTCCAGGAGTATGGGCGTTGTGTGGGTCGTGTTGATGCGCATATCCTTTGTTTTTCCAGTTTTGATGGAAAGTCCTGGGTTCCTCGTTGTATAGGCATGAACTCGTCTCTTGCATGTACTGATAAGTCTGGGACTGACTGATGTCATCTGCAAAGTCAAAGTCCTCCAAATATTGCCCCGACTGTCATCTTAAATGTCTGGCGTACTCCTTTGTCACGAGACAATAAACACAATGAAGGCACATTTTGCTCTTCTTTAAATGACTGACAAAAAGACCTTTTTGGCCTTCTAATGACATGCATTATAAAAATATACATATGAGTAACAAAAGAACTGAAAAATCTGCCATGCTTCACTAAAACTTTAAGGTATTTTTCTGTCCCTTGTACGTCAACGGTAGGTCTTAATTTGCTATAGTCGATTAAGTAAGTTATTTAACTGACTTCTCGATTGGTACCTCCCTGAGATGAACCAGTACTCTGATAGAAGCGACACTGGTTAAAGCGTTGTAAACAAACTTTCTTGAGGTAAAGCTCTGATGTTTTTTATGTCTTGGATATCTAACTCTCTTACACTTTCGTTCTTTTACCCTTAGCATCTATCCCATATTCAGGCTACTTCATTCCTAATTGTGGGTCCGTTTGAACTCAGGTTAAACTTCGATGAAGTGTCATTTCGACCACAACATAAGCTTGTTAAATATAAACGGGATGCTTTTAATATTGCACGCCACCAAACGGCTGGACAGCCATCCCACATGCAAAATATTTGCTCACCTCTAATAGGGATGGCAGAAATATTTAAAGTACTACTGGTATGTCATTAGACGCGGTAGAGAAACATAGATGTAGGCTGTCAAATCTCCACAAACAGGCACGACCTTACAGTATCGGTCTGACCTCATATTCTACTTTCTGTCAAGCAAAAATAGCTAAGTCACGACGTTATATATCTACGTGTCAAATCAACCTCGCGATCCTATTAACACCTTAGACATCTCCATTAAACCTAAACCTATCAGCTTACAAACCAAATATGTTTCGATTCCGAAGCTAGTGAAATATTATCATTTTAATTAAGGAATATCTCGCTTTACGACCTCAGGAAAAATGTTTGGTTTAGATTTCACCCCCTGATGGGGTAAGTTCTGTCATACCCTCAACAGTACCTGTCTTACACGTTGGCACACGAGCCCGATGTACCTCTACTTGATCTACTCATGAAAAGTGACATGTATACTGGTATTGTAATTATTGGATAAACATCTTTTTGGTGGATATCTTTGCATCCTCGTATCTAAAAGGCGGCTTTATACGTTGAAAAAATTATATGGTTTTGTTGGAACTTAAAACAAATATCAATTGATTACGTGGTATACGTGTCTTTTAGTATTTAAGCAAAATAATAAATACATACACTAAGTAATTACAAAATAATAAAGCAATATATTTATCTGCAGTGTTGTTTCATCAAGACTGTCAAAACAGTACACCACTTCTTCATTATCTAATTATTCACTCCTAACATTATCATTAATTTTATAATAAATAATTACTTAAGCCTGATTGATAATACCGATTTGAATAAAAATATTAACAATCCACTTATCGGTATGTGTTTAAGCACCTAAGTTGGCCATTTTGCCAACTGACCGTTGTGTGTCATGTCTCGTCTCAGTGTTTTGTCATTTTTACAATTTGTCAATTTGTCGCGTGCCTTGTCTAGTGGAGGTTCAAATGTTGATACATTGTATTTGTGTTAATTCAATTATGATTGGACCTTTCCTCATTTTCGTATAGAAGGTATAGATAATGAGTCTTTTATTTATACGACTATTTGTTTATACGTATTTCTCTGAATAGTGAAGCTCTTAAACCTTGTCATCCATTAAAACAGAAAAAGACTACCCGAATTTTTTTACATCGATACCGTACTGTAGTGACTTCTTACTCACCGTCCTATTTTTATGCTACACGTAAAACGTATACCCTCATACCATATTCGATCAGAGAGAAATTAATGTATTTATCAAGTATTGCCTTTTATGGATAAAGTATTTGGACAATAAACTGTTTCGGTGTTTGTAACCGCATAAACATCTGCCCACGCGGCACAGAAATGCTGCAATAATGTTTTTTATATGTTAATGACAATGATATTCAGTGCATAATTAAACTACAAAGTTCATTGTGGATATGATCAAGTCTGATCTGAAGTACATTTATATGCCTCTAGGGTGCAGTGAGATTACAACAACTAAATTTTCTCAAGAAAGGGGCATATTTATAAAGACGTAACAGAAACGTTAAATGAAAGGAAGCAAACGTAAAAAATAAGACTAACGATTAAAACAGATTAAAAATAATCCTGAAAAATTTACCAAGCTCAAAAAGATAACAAGAATATAAAACATAATATATGAAAACAAAACATATTAATTTTCAGCAATCTTACCGTATTCATTATATCTGAACTTCTTTTGAAACGGTATATTACTGTTTAATTAACATAATTAACACGTGTTCAATTCTAGACATAGAGACATGCCTGAATGCATCGATTAATATGAGCAAAAGCTTTCACTCGACTGACAGTGGAATATCTACTGTCACTCAGAATAGTACATAAAATATGGTTGCCAATGGTGTCACTTACGTCTTTAAACTGCCTACTTGGGGGTTATTCTGAAAATAAATTATCTTCCGTAACCCTTGCATCATTTATAAGCGTACCTTCTGTTTCATCCCCGTCATTTTCGTAAGAAAACGTCTGTTTTAACGACATACCAACCGTGCCAACAAGCCGATTATTTATGATGTTCTAGGGCAACGTTGCCTCTTTCTAACAGGTATTCTCATTTTCTTATTTTAATACTGAAGAAAAGCGTTAACACTACTACAAAATTAATTTGTTTATAAACAATCACAAAAGGAATATATATGTATCTGTCTGTCTGTCTGCCTGCCTGCCTGCCTGCCTACCTACCTACCTACCTATAAGAAGTCTGTGAACACTTGAAACACACAAAAATCTGAAACTACCTAAAGTAAATGTGTTAGAAGAATCATGTCTAAGTAAGCATGTCTAAGTAAAGTCCTGCTGAGTATGTCAACAGCTGCCGACTCATCTGTGGTTAGAATAGCATCAGTCAGTTCGAGCGTCTGTAGCAGAAGACAAACTCTTTCTGGAAATATCTTGGTGACCTATTTGTACTGAATGTTGAAACAACGTTCACACTAATCGCTATGTACTGACAGTTTTTCGATATTATTTTCAGTTTTGAGGTCAATGTTTTCAGTCTGCTTATACCAATAGTAACCAGATTATTACCTGCCGTCCTTTTACTTTTAGTTTCTTCGCTACACCTTCTGTAATATATGTTCTCTGGGAACCTAAGTCAAGAAGCATCTTAGCACTAAAGTGGCTTGCTCCTGTTTTCGCTTTTTGCATCTTCACCATTTTATTTGACGACATCGGTAGGCTCTCAGCTGCATCTTGGTACTAGCTCCAACGAACTTTTCAAACTGGTTGTCCTCTAGTGTACTAAGTTTAAATTTTGGTCACAACCTCTAGTGGTGCCTATAAATTTCAAGAAATAAACACAACTAATCATTGCTTTGCGCTGAAGGGTGTTATGACCCTGTTTTACACACCGGTAACAAATTCCTTTCAACTGACGTTTGCGTTGCTCTTATGTTCAATAGTTCTTGCATTCGCCATTCCAGTGATTTCCTTTACAGTATCTGCACTGGTCGTATGAGTATTCGTCTCTGCTGCAAAAACTCCTCTGTGATATTGGACATTTCTGTTCTCTGTCCATTCTTCGTCATCATCCTCCGGTTCTGGTTGAGGGATAATTCTTCACGAGTTGTATGATACACCTTGCTAATTGAAAGGAGTTGAATTTTTCCATTTTCGTTCTGCCGACCTCGAGAGTAGTCATTTTGATGAGATATCGGAACTCTGGAGGCATATAAGTTTAATTTGAAACTGAACTTTAAACGTACCTTTCACGGCGTTCCCTTCCTTGATATTCGCTAAATTAATATTCTAAACTCCTTTTATGACAAGACAATAACCCATAGCTATTTGACACAGTATCGGTAACCTTTTCTTCAAATGATTTTACAAGCTTTTCAAATTAGTCTTCAAGTTTCATGCGACACGTTCCTAATTTTCAACACACTTATTGACAAGTGGCACACTAGTCCTCCAGATCGGAACACTACTACAACAAAAGAAATGGCCAAACCTTCATCAGTTAGTCGCATGGCCGTGTTTCGGATGCGATTTAAAAACTTTCTGTAAACTCCGTCCAAATGACACGTGGCAACATAATCCAGACATGCACTAAAAGTACCCCTTGTCACAAACTGCCGGTGTTTCCTTAACCACATGAAGTAGCGAATTTTTATTTGGCTACATTGGATTTAATAAATTAACACTTTTATTCTATTATTTTTCCACAATTTTAAACATGGCACATTTAATATATATATTTTATATATAGTGTCTCCCCGAATAGAGGTGGCAAGCCCATTTATACTATGGCGCTCCGTTGGCATGGGGCAAATTATCCGCTATAGCGGGAAAATGTGTTTACTAACACTTTTTAGTATGTTCCTACAATAGCAATAGGCACAAATAATATTAGAACTTTCTGGGATTAATTTACTTTAAACTTACGTAACTTCAAATAATGAGCTTTTATTAAGTAATTTTATCATCAAATAAAATTTCTTTATGTCAGACATTTGATCATTTGGGAGTTTTCTTTTGGTTGTTTACTAAATCTGCGTTTTTAAGCAAACGATAATCATTTTGGTTCTGTTTGTAAAACGATGGAGAACAACGTCGGAATTTGTATATACCGTTTTTGGTTTGCATGTTTGTCGGTCTAACTGTACGTATGCTCAAACGTACACATGCTTTTCTTCATACATGCCTTTATAACTGTGTATGTGTTATTTTATCTATTTGCCTGGCTTTAATGTTTTGTGTTGTTGTTGTTTTCAAACTGTTGGTGTATCTGCAAGTTCATCGACGAGCCCTTCGTGATAGGAAAGGTGCAGCAAATGTTTTAATTTGAAAATATGTAACTTTCAGCTGAGGGTTGAAAAGCAAGCAGACTCATGAAAGGGAAGACTTAAAAGAGGTTAAAAAATCCAGTACTTGCTGACCAATACGGAACGCTGTCTACAACTAACAAAGCTGGTGGTAGGTCAAGTGATCATTTATTAGGCAAAACAGGTATAAAGATAGTGCATAGACTGTCAACTCTTTAAACGGTTTACATCTGGGATCTATCTGTGGTATAATATTGACAGAAATCAAGACATTACACAGTGTCCGCACTGATGGAATGAATGTCATTTGCAGGTGTAAGTATCACGTAAACTATAGTTTTGCAGCTCTTAGAACTTCATTTAGTTTGAATTTCTAATTACCTACCCAACCGGCCTCCGAAACTTTGTTAGCCTTTCTTGAATGCCCCCAACCTCGGTGGACTAAGTATTAAGTATTAATTAAGAACATAAGGTACTGTCAAATAACACATCTTGATCACATCTGTGCATATCTTTCCTCCAGATTATATGAGATACGATGTATGATTGAGAGTATTATCCGATGAGATAGGATGTCAAACATGTATCACGAAGACCATGTCGTCAGACGCAATCACGGACTTCCGATGTGGAAGACGTTAAAGATTACGGAATCACGCGATGGTGTTTGATGCTGTTACAAAGTCGTACATTAATACAAGGGTTGAGATACATAAATGTCAGGTTGTTGTCCTTTATATATAAATAATCGAAACTAATAGCCTTTCAATACTGGCCTGACCTCGTGGTTGACCATCTGTCAGACAAGAAGAAAAAAGAGCCAAGTCATGGCGTGTCAAATCAACCTCGCGATCCAGCAAATACAGAGGACATCTCCATTAAGCTAAAACCTATCGGCTTACAAACCAAATATGATTCTTTTTTGTACCTAAATGAAATATTACCATTTTAATCAAGAAGTATCTCGCTTAACCACAGTGAAGAAATAAACTTTGGTTTAGATTTCATACCCGCCATGGGAAGTCTTGTCATACACTAAACAGTACCTTAACGCTGTCATGTGAGCTTGATGTATTTCTACCTGCTATATTTATGAAAAGTGAAATGTGTATTGGTGTGGTAGTCATTTGATTAATTTGTTGGTAGTTACATTTTGCGTTCTTGCTTTTAAGAAGGATGCTTTATATGTCGGGAAATATTTATATTAGATGTTACAGCTGCAATCAAATACAATTATTCGATGATATACCTGTCGTTATCTCTTTAGGTAAAAAACTAATTGCACATAGACTACTTAATTACACCAATAAAGTAAATTTTTCACCGGTTATGTTTTGCCGTCAAAAGCATTAAAATATTTTTTATTGGATAAACCAGTCTAAGCTATTTAGTGTTTTTTCAAAATTAATACCTAACTGATTCAATGATATCAATTAAACTAAATATTTAATTCACATATCGTTATGTTTATTCGGTTTAATGATGATGCGTCTTTCATAATCATGTTCTTTCCAAAAATTGCAAATTTTCTGAATGTTTGATTTATCACACAGACCTTGAATCTTGTTTAAAATCATAATAACTTACTACCTGATTTCTCACAAAGCCTGGGTTCGGACCGTTTTATTGAAGCTGTCATTGCCTTTTACGGGTGTAACATTTGAATTATTTGTACATTTAACTATTTCAGTGTCTGAACACTCAATAACAGCCACCCACGCGCAGAAATGACGCACTTGTGAAATACAAATATTTATAAGGTAAGTTATTCAGTGCAATTATTAAAGCTGCAGTTTATTTTTGGAAAATGATAAAGTCTAACATAAAATACCTTTATATGTCTCTAGGGCGTAGTGGGATTGCAATAATTTTCCCAAGAAAGTGATATATTTATCAAGGCGTATCATAAAACAGAAACATAGAAACAAAGGAAGACAAAATAAAAAAGGGAAACAATCTTGAAAATCAATCTCAACAACAAATCAAGAAGATAACAAAAACATAAAATAGATAGATTCGGATGTGTTAATTACCTATCGATCTTATCGTATAAACCATATCTGAATCCCCATTTGAAACGATATATTTCTGTATAATTGTCTTAATGAAACTATTGCAGTTATTTAAACTTAGACATACCTGAATGCATCGATTAATATAAGCAATAGCTGTCACTCGACTGACAGTGGAATATCTATTGTCACTCAGAACAGTACATAAAATATGGTTGCCAATGTTGCCCACACCGTGTTAAAACTGCCTGCCTGTGGCCATTAAAAAACCTCAGCTTTGATTTAAATAATTACCACAACACCTGTTTCTCCCTTGTCATGTTTCGCAATCAAACCGACCTATCGGCACATCAACCATGTGAATGAGCTGATTATTTATGATATTTAACACAGCATCGTTAATAATTTATGAACATTTGTTCTTGTGTATTTATTGCTACACTGAAGAAGGGCGTTTATAATTAAGACGTTCCATACAGCATCGTTTAAACCCGATAACCACGTTTCATCAATCTTCTATAAGCAAAACTATGAAGTCGAGATCAACCTAGTGTCTAGAAATATGTCTAGTTATCAGTGTGAGTAGTTAAGCTAATGTGAGTACTTTACAAATGTATCGAGAGAACGAGTCAGCAACTAACATCGTTATGTAAATCCATAGCATTGATTATAATCTCAGACGTATTGGACCGGCCGCAATAGCTCAGGTGGTAGAGCGTCAGCTTGCGGATCGGGAGGTCGTGGGTTCGAACCCCGGCCGGGTCAAACCAAAGACTTTATAATTGGCAGTATTGGCTTCCCTCCTAACGCTCGGTGCTAAGGGGACAGCATTACGCCTGACTCGTCGGTGTCAGTATAATAGACCGGCCGGGTTCAGTCCCTGGGCACCTCATAAGTGCCCCTGTGCTATAATGATAGAAATGTCGCTGCGCAGTATCGGCAAAAATGCCGGCTAAACCCAATCCCAATCTCAGACGTATTGGATAAATACACACCAGCTAAAGTTTATTTAAGTTGTATGCATTCCTCTTTTTTGGCGCTAAAGTGTAAAATATGTCATAGTCGTTTGTGTTTGAATGATAAGTTTAGAAAAATAAGTACTATTGTATTAGTATTTTGTATTTTGGGTTTTACGGCAGACCGACACCTAAAGGTCATACGGCGCCGAATACAAAGAAGTTTAATATGAATATAGCAAAATCAGGTTAAAACTAAACTATGTAAAATATAGAAAAATGTTTTAAAGGTTTAAAAATGTATACCGTTTGGAGTACTAATGTAGAACTACGTAAATAAAGATGTAAATGTAGAATTTTTATTCATAGGGAACAAACAATCTGAAATTACCTAAAGTGCATAAAACATGTGCACCTTAACGCGGTGGTAAAACGAAATAGATTATATGTACATGCACTTTAAAATGAGTCATGTTAAGGTATCTTAGACATGAATCATTTCCGTATATTCAAATATCAATAGTGTACATTTCATAAGCGGGTATTGACGTACATCATAAGTTAATTATATTCCTGATTCGTTGCGCCTTACGAAAGGATATGATATAGCAGCTCATCTATCGTTTAAAAGATTCAGTACTTATCACACCAACATGTTCCAATTCAGTGGTCGAACGGTGACTTTTAACTGCACACTGTCTGGCAATCAGCCGATTAATTAAGTCCACAATGGTACCAAAACATCTAATCGACATGGCTTATAAAAAGAATACATCAAATTTTAGTCAACCATGGTACCAAAGCACCGCCAATAATCTTTAACAAGAATACCCCATATGATTAATAGTCGCCAATTATGCGATATCTACATACCGAATAGTGGAGGCTTAAAGATTATTTATTTACAAGAGTAATGAAACATTAAAACACATTTACACGACCATAATTGAATTAGGAGCCAAGTTCGTGATTTGATCAGTATTCGTTACCTACACAATACAGATACTATCTGATAATGGTAAATGAAAAATGTACATACCAGCTTGAGTTCTAAAATGGTAGTAATAAATAATTATATAGTCCTTTAAAGTCTGTTTCATTATCAATTATTTAAAGTTTGTTTCTTTAATAAACATGTTTTAATAAGCAGTTTTTGTTACGGGGCTCATTATTTTGCAAGTGGAACAAGACTAACATGGCTTTCATTATAAATGCAAATGCAGACATATTATATTTTGTTACGCAAATACTACTTTCACATGCATGATCCCATACATTACCAGAAAATCTATCCTTAACATGTATAAGTCAAATGCATGTACGTGCATCTAAATATGTCGTAGAAAATTAATGGGATGAAACCATTATCACTTAACGTGATTAGTATGTGGCTATTTCGCCTGTTTATCAAAAGTCAATATATATTCAAGCAACACAGTTAATATTTCAGAACAATTAATTTTAGCTATGTAATTTTGTTATCCATTTAACCACAAATATTCTAATTTTAAGAATGCCGATTGCGTTGTGAAGAAAAACTGAAATATTTCCAATTCAATAAGACCACTAGACCAAAGACTCATTTATCACAATTTATTACATCAAACATCAATAAGCATTAATATGTCAGATCGAAAAAGTTTTCAAAAGGAAAGTGTAGTATATACTTAATTAGCCTGCTGGAAAGCTCTTGGGTTTGCGGGTGACGTACTCTCTGTGTTTTTGTCACATTTACATTTACCTCATTTACATTTACCTTGTTTGCCTTTGTCTACAGGTAGATAAAATTTAAACATCTGTGGAAAATTTGATAGGACCTTTTCTTATTTACTTATTCGTCTCGAATAGATATGAAAATAAACATGGTAAGCGATTGTACAATAAAGGAAAATATACGAATCATTAAACCGTCGAAACTTTGTTTAAAGATGTGTGAAATGCGGAAATGTCGCAGTGCAAATCTCTGCATCAGGTGGTTTGAGGAGTACATGTTTGAGAGATAGGGAGAATACCCCTAACCCCATATCCTTCTGTCAGAATATCTCTTCCAGTCACATGATCCCGACACCGCTGTAGTATGTTACCCGCCACACTACCCCCACCACCGCCAAACCAGCCGACCACCGGAAATTAAACAAAAAACGTTTAAAACATTGCTACCACGCTGTTTCATTATTAAAAATTTTCTTACTAAATTCTATAAGGTTTATCCATATTTGGTCTCTTATTATAATGATGGCTTTTAAATATATAAATGTTGAAAAATGTACTTTTATATTTTGTGAAATATTGTGGAAAATAACTTTTTACAAATATTAAATATATGATAATTTTTAATATGAAATTAAAAAATTAAGTACTCATGCACAACAGTTATATTTATTCCATCAGTAGCAAGTGACATTGTGTCTGACAACATACCAAAAAAGGATGGGAACTTCACAACTTACTTGTTCTATGTATTTATTAAATGCTACAAATGGTATAGAAGATTATCACAGACGTACTGGGTTGTGGAGGAGTGTAATGAATTTAAAGTCTAAGAACATTTAAGACATCAATATATATGAAAATCAATGCTAATTAACAAAATATAGAATATTAAAATTCGTATCTCAGTTTAGAGACCACACTAAAATATATTAGAAGATCCATATCGAAAACAATATAGATGTAATTATCACAGATGTTTACACTTAAAACAGGAATATATATCACAGATGATTGATCATTACAAGGTTTATATCACAGATGTTTCTTATTCTAATTGGCAAGCATCACAGAAAATTAATTATCACAAAAAGTAATCATTTTAAAACAGATGCTTATTTTGAATCACATAAAAAGCAAATTACTGGGTATCACCGAGAAGAGTTTAATTTCTGTTTTATTTACTCATCCATGTATATATGCTATATATGTAGTTTTCATATTTTATATGTCTATCTCCGCAACATGTAATAATGTTTTTTATAAACACATTATATACAAAGTGGGCAGACTTGATTTTTCATATTTGCAGATATTATAGGCTTAATATAAATAAGTGTAACTATCATATATGATAGTGTTGAGTAGAACTGCCTGGTGGCTAACTAATTTTACATATTAAAAATGGTGTTACTGAAATGACGGTAATTTCGGTCAGAATTTATGCCTACCCACCCTGACAGTTTGCAATACTGCTGTGAGACGAAGAGAAATACAAGTCAATTAAATTGAATTTTCACTCTGCCTAATTGATTATACATCGTAATTGGTTGCCAAACTAACCACCACGTCATATCCAATTAACAACTTCAACCGACCAATTAACGAAACCAAACATCGCTGTTACTGGTGTAAACTCCCATTGCAGAACAGAACAGAACAGAACAGAACAAATATTTATTCCTTCCTGGTATACAAAGTATACAACATGGAGAACAATATACAATAAAGAGGCAGCAGAAGTAACAAGAGGTTCCGGTGGTTGGGGTGACGTAGTACAAAATAGTGAAATTGGTAATGGTAGAAAGAGAGAGAGAGAGGGGGAGATAGAGAGAAAGACAGATAGTGGAAAAGAATGGGGCGGGGAGTGAGGGAAGAATAGTGAATACATGTATATAGGATGTATATAGATTTCTAATTAGATGTATTTTGCTGTCTCTTGTGCATGTCTCACAGTGAACTCGTATACAAGTTACAGTGGAGCATGATAACAATTCTAGTAAAATAGTTAACAAACAAATAAGAACCAAGCTAAGTAATGCAAATTTTACAAATGTGTCATTAAAATACTAGTAGCAAGTGTGAGAAAATGCTAGAGAAAGAAGTTTATCACATACACTAAAGATCTTATATAGTTTATTTCAGTAAGACATACATGACATGCTATAAAACACAAATTGTGACAAAAGTCATTCTATAAAGCATAAATAGCTAAAAATATAACATAAATAATTAAATAAGTAAATATGATGTAAAAATGTTAAGGTAAAAATTTGCTAGTAATAGTTTTTAAAAAGACCAAATTACATGTTGTCATTACTAAGGATGACACAAAAAAGTGGATAAATATCCTCTTATTTCCATTGTGGTCCTGTTCATGATGGCGTGTTCTGGCAAAGCACAACGAAAGTCTTACAAGCAACGAAATCAAAGGTAACTATTGATATTCATAACACATTCCTTAAGATTATTATATATTTTAGTAGTCATTACATGATTGAAAGCAGTATGATTTGCAGCAATAAATAAATAAAAATTTAAAAGGTAGGTTCTCTAATCTAAACATTATAAATAATGTATCACAGATATTTTCACATATAGTGGTCATCACATGATTGCAAAAAATACGGACATTTATTACAAAAGATTAAAGGTAAATATTACAGTGTAAATGTTACAAATAATATATCACTGGTATTTGTTCTGTTAATAGTCATTGTATGATTGCACATAAGATAAGATTTTACAGTACAGAATAGTATTGCAGTCTAAATAAATACTATTATTAACACTCAATATCACAGATGTATATCACATATACATAATTGTTTGAGGTCACTACATAATTTCAAGTAGATGGGGACTTTTAGCAAAATACCTAAAAGTAAACTTTACAATCTATCTATTGTAAGTAATTTATAAAAATGTTTATCACATTTAGTTTATGGATTTACATGATTTACATGACTACAAACACGTGGCTTTACAACAAAGAATGTGAAGGTAGGTATTGCAGTGTAAATATTAAACAAAATAATGGAGATGTTCATCACATAGTTCGAGTTCATTGCATGCTTGCAAATAGATGCGTTTTTACAGCGGATTTAAACTTTACTTTATTGGTGCATGACTTGATATTGGTCGGCAAGCTATTCCAGATTAGGCAGCCATTGTAAGAGAAAGATTTCTTGCCAAAACCTTTAACTTTTGGAAGAACATAGCAAGATTCTGCACTAAAACGAGTGTTGTGGTTATGAATTGAACGAGCTAAAATAAAATTTTCACTTAAGTATTTAGGAGCAGTTTCATTGTGAATGGAAAACACATGGTTAAGTAAAATTTGGTGAACCCTAAGTTCAATTGGTAGCCAACCTAGTTTAACAAAATGATCTGCATCTAGGTGGGAACGTTGGTCTAGATTTAAAGCAAACCTTACAAGTTTATTTTGAGTTGTCTGAAGCCTATCTTTTAGATTCTTCGAAAGACCAAAGTACCAGACCGTACAAGCATAGTCAAAATGACATTGAATTAAAGTAGTGATTAATACTTTTTTGGTATAAAAAGACAAAAAGCTTTTCTTTCTGAACAAAAATTTAAGACGGGCATTGGCTTTTTGTATAAAAGAGGTTACCATCGATTCGAAACTGAGTGATTGATCTAATAATGCTCCCAAATACTTTACTGAATTGGACTGTTTTATCTGGCAACCATTACAATATATGTCGAGGGCAGAAACTTTCCTTAATCTTGCCTGAGAGCCAAACATGATACTTTCGGTTTTTCCTAAATGTAAAGATAGTTTATTGTCAATCAGCCAATGATTCACCACATTAAGATCTTCAGAAAGTAATCTCTCAATTTCTGCTTTATTTTTACCAGATACAAGTATGGCTGAATCATCTGCATATAGTAAAAGTTTATTTTTTACAGCACCGGACATGTCATTTACATACATTATGAATAATAAAGGTCCTAGGATAGACCCCTGGGGTACCCCACATGTAATTTTGGCTGATGATGAAAGTACACCTGACACATTAACACACTGTTGGCGATCAGACAAGTAGGATCGAATCCATCTGACAATATCAGAACCTAAACCACACATTTCAAGCTTTGATAAAAGGATCTGATGATCAACGGTATCAAATGCTTTTTGCAAGTCCAAAAGTATCATACCAACATAATTACCTTTATCTAGATTAAATCTGATATAGTCAGATAAATATAACAAACATGTATCTGTTGAAAAAGATTTCCTAAAACCAGACTGAAATTTGTATAACAGATTTTTATCATGGAGATACTTTTCAATTTGATCGTACACAATTCTCTCAAATACCTTTGACACAATACTTAAAATGGATATAGGTCTGTAATTTCCAACTTCTGTCCTGTCACCTTTCTTATAAAGAGGCAATACAGAAGCCGTTTTAAGATCGTCAGGCACAACTCCTTGAATTAGAGATAAATTGATAATATGTGCAAGAGGACAAGCAATAATCAGTGAACCATCATTAACAAATTTGGCAGATATTCCATCAAGACCTGTTGCTTTAGTTATGCTAAGATTGTTAAGATATTTTAAAACATTGTTTTCTGTCACTAGTGAGAAAGAACAATTATCTAAAGCAACACCTTTTTTAAGGTAAAAAGATGACACAAAGCTTGCACCAAAATGACATAAAGCCTTAGGCAATTTGGATACTAAATCTGAGGCAATACTAGTAAAATATGTATTAAAATGGTTGGCAATTTTTAGTTTGTCAAAGACAATATCATCAGAAATTTTTAAACCAATATTTGCAGATGTATTCTTGCATCTTATAGGTGAGTATTTTTACAATTTAACAGACAAAATGGAGTATATCATAGAGCTACATAAAAAAAAAACTGAAGAAAGGTGAGAGAGCGAAAGAGAAATAGGTAGTGGTTAAAAAAAAGTATTTGTATTATAGCAAAAGCAGTTATAGTCGTCTAGAAGACGTGAAATGAGGCAAGAAAGATCAGTACGTTTCGACTGAAAATCTCAAGGATTAGTGTTCTAAAGTCTGGATGAGTAGGAGGACAGGTGGTGGTGAAGTGTGTAGGAGAGGAGTAACAGGTAGCATGTAAATAATTACTGTAGGATGAAACAATGTTTGGTTTATCATTACGCAGAAATAAATTTTGGCAAGTATATGTACACAAATAGAGACAGTATGCACATGCAAACTGCATTGATACGCACGAGTAATAACCAGTGCGCTGGTGCAAGGGGGTGTTGAATTTGACGGTCGGTTATCAGCTGTAAGCAGGCACGTGGGGCACGAGATTTTACCGACGCATGTAAAGGCTACTGAGCACTGCGGGACATGTCAGGTAAAATAGTGTTACACGTACCACTGGATAAGGTGGATTGCACGTGCCGTTTTGTCCGTGAAAATTTAAATTAAAGATGATGTTTTGGAGAGTCATTTGATATGGATTATTTGACATTGAAATTTAGGTACACAGGAGAAAGTGGAAACTCATGAAATAATAATAAATGTACTAGCGAAGTTATCTAAGTCAGTGTCGTGAATTGCAAGCCGGAGGTATTGGCATATTACGCTTAAATATAGTTCTATAATTTTCTTTGAATGTAGAAATAATTTTGTTTATGAATTTGCATAATTGTTTTAGTAAGTTTGTGTCAGTGCTAGACAGTATTTTAAGGTTTACGAGGTAATGCGAGTTAAAATTATGTCCCTATAAGTCGGGTCCGGTCGTTGTTGAAGTGTCAACAGTCAAATAAATAATGATATTCGTCGCCTACGCTATTGGAGCTACAGAGGGGAAATATTCGATCTTGGAGGAGCGTCCCGTCGTAACGCCCGGTCTCAATTGGTAAGTTGTGGTTTGCAGTTCTAAATTTAAAAAGATCAATTACTTGCTTTTTACTAAGTGTTTTATGTATCCTTCAAATGAATGGACTGTTTTAAAAGAATTATATATTTTCCCTTTGTTGCTGTTCTGTAAACTAGCTGTCCAACTCTGTTTATATTGATCAATAAGTACTTGTTTGATATGTTTTCTTATATTTGTAGATTGAATATTTCCTTGATTTAACCATAAGTCTGGGCGCCCTGTGCTGTTAAGGACATTTTTAATTGTTTCAATCCATTTAGAATTGAAATAACTATTGTCTAACATATATTTGTATAATTTATAGCTTATTTTATTTCTGTTTCCAGTGACAAGGCGCAGCCAAAATGATATCATCTTACTTTGGATTATAACAGTGATAGGGTAACGGCCTAATTCGCCATAGATAACAGAGATAGGTGTGGACCTGCGTGCATTTGTAATTCTGCAGAAAAGGTTGGTATGTATGCGTTCTAGTATATCAATATTTTCAAAACCAAAAACATCCGAACCATATGTCAAAATAGGCATTATAGTATGGTCAAAAAGTTTTATAATTAAATCAATTGGCAGATCAGCATGTTTAGTTTTAGTGTAAAGTAGGTGTAAGGCTTTGTTTGCCTGTTGGCTAATATGTTTTCGCGCTTTTAAAAAAGAACCATTGTTACTAAAAGTGATTCCTAAATAAGTATATTCCTGTGTATTTTCGATTGTTTGGGATCCCAGTTTAAATTGTGCATTATATAATCCTCTTGTACCGAAGACAATAACCTTTGTTTTACCAATGTTAACATTCAAGTGCCAATTATTACTGTAATCGTTAAATGCATCTAGGCTGTGTTGAAAATCGTCAGCCGAGTCTGCAACAATAACAGTGTCATCTGCATAGAGCATAACAAGAAGTTTAAGCCATAGTGAAGCGTTACTAAATAATTCATTACCTTTGGCACCTCTGTTATGAAGATATAGATGCAAGTCATTTAGAAACAAAGAGAAGAGTAACGGCGATAGGTTTTCGCCCTGTCTTATCCCTATTTCGGATGGGAACGATTCGGATATTATATTATTTAATTGAATACCAGATTTTATGTGTTGATACGTATTATAAATGACTAAAAACAATTTCCCATCTATTGAGAAATTTTTGCCATAAACCTACTCTCCAAACTTTGTCAAACGCTTGGGTAAAATCAATAAAGCCGCAAAAAAGTTTTCGTTTAGACTTTTTCATTATTTCAATTAAAGCATGGAGTGTAAATATATGATCGTCACATGAAAAACCTTTTCTAAATCCTGCTTGATTTTCGTTAATTACGCTATTAACCTCAAGAAATCGACGTGAATAGTTTCCTTAAACAGCTTAATACAGTAATTGGCCTGTAGTTATTTACATCTTTTCGATCTCCTTTTTTTATAGATATGAATAAAACCTTCAATCCAAGTGTGTGGTAAAAAACCAGTGTTGAATACATTGAATACAGTGTTAAAAAGTTTGTAATATAGTGGCATCATTAAACTTTTGGTACATTGATGTATTCGTTTAATATTTTATCATTGGGGTTAGCGGCTTTATCATTTTTCAGATTATTGATACATTTTTCAATTTCTTGTTCGTTAATCGGGGCATTTAGCAAGTCGTTTGAGGTGTTTAGGTTAAAATTCGGGATATTTTCGGCAGCGTTATTTTCGTTAATTTTTTTAAAATGATCATAAAATTCTTCCATTGATGGCGTTTCTTCGTTCCTTTTGTTCTTACTAAGCTTCCTTAAGTATTTCCAATATTCTTTAGGGTTATTGTCATTAAGATGTCTTAGTTTGTCTTGATTCTTTTCTTTATGATTTTTTATAAAGTAGTTCATTGTTCGTTTGTACTGTTTGCTTGCATTGCGAAGATAAACTTTGTTTGTGTCATTCGGATGTTTTCTATATTCTTCTTTAGCAGTATGATAGTTGTTTCTAGATTTATGACATTTCGGCCCATACCACGGTTTTGATGAACTATTTGTGCTACGAAAATAATTTTGGTTTTGAGGAAATGTTAACATTGCTGCTGTGCTGAAAATAGATGTTATTTCGTTTGTTACATGTTCAATTTGTTCAAGGGTGGTATTATCAAGTGGGAAGTTTTGTGTTATGTTCTCTATCTTGCTCTGATCTATATTTGCTATGAAGGTGTTAGCCATATCTGGTTTCCAAGTAACTTTTGTTGGATAGTTAGTCTAGGTCGGTTTACTATTTACATTCACATGTAATTTCAAATCAATTGCCATTAAACTTATGTCCGTCGGAAAAGATGCAGTCAGTTGGCGAGTTGTAAAAGTCAGAGATAAGCGGAAATACCTCGGCTGATGCTATGGCAAAGTCTATAACTGATTTTTCCCTAAAAGTAAACATTCCTATACCCATATCTTTATGCAATCTACCATTGATTATGAAAAGATTATTAGTTCTACATATTTCAGTCAGTCGAATACCATGTGCGTTTGATTTATTATCTGCTGAAAATCTTTGCAAAGGTAATCCAATATTTTTTTAAAATAAGATGTTTATTAAGGTTCGATTTGCTTTCTTCATCAAAGTCAAATATGGTTTCAAATGTTGGGTCCGATGGGATAAAGTCTGTCATTCTGGCTGTTCTACAGTTAGTGTCGCCTACTAAAATGATGTGTTGAAATTGTATGCATTTATCATTTATTTTATCATTTATTTCATTTTCAAAATGTTGTAAAAGGTCACCATTAATGAAGCGCGATCCTTCCGGTGGTAAGTATACTGTGCCAAAAATTACAGGTTCTTGATTAAACAATGAAGTGTTACGTAATTTTAGCCATAAGATATAGTCAGAGCTGCAGTTTATAACGTCTATTGAGGGACAAAGATGCAGTTTGACTGGCGATAATACACAATGGTCGACCGGTGACGCGATCGGGGTTTTGATAAGATGTGTGAAGATAGCATTTAAATTGTACATTGGGGACCAAATTTACTTCGAATAATGTCGAAAATTTGATTAATGCAACTGAATAATTGGAGTTTTAACATAAAATTATATAGGGTCGACTAAGGACTTCGAATAATGCCTCTACTTCGGACAATCAGAGTTTGAAAAATCGAGGTTCGACTGTAAATGCATAAGTACCAATACTTTCGAATAATTTCGAAAGAAACTTGGCAATAAATAGTGTTGATCTTAAAAAAGCTTCCATATACAAATTTTTACCTTGTAAGTAGGCTAGGGTTGAATGATCTTGTCACGTTTTTAACCATTACATTACGATACTGTTCATGTTCTAATGACAACCTATTTAGATACTTATCCTTTTAACTCATGCGTTATAATGAAATAAAGGCACATTATGATATCAATAAGGATTGTGTGTTTGAACGAACGTTTTACTTTAATTGACAAACATTGCAATTCAAAGGTTTTGGTCCTCAACGTCTTGCTTCAACCTAGGTTATCGCAAACGCAAAATCAGGTGGGACAGATTAGCGGCAATTCAAATTTCTTTTGATGTCTGACTAAAAGGCGTCAGTGTGATCAAAGTGGCTTAAAGCTAAAAAAATGTGAACGCACAAACTTGAAAGTTTCCTGTCTAGTTTGCTTTGCCTATATAGTTGATGATACATGCAAAGTATGTAAAAAAAAACCCTCTTTTTTGTAAGAAAGTCCTCGAGAACGCGCAAAAATATCAGCTTTAATCAATTTAAGATTTTGTATTTTGTTAGGGCAGATTTCCCACCAACGATTGTTACGATACTCATATATACCAGACTAAAGGATGCCTTCAATGTGAAAGTATAGATATTTTAAAGAATTACAAAACATATTTATATACAACATTATAAGTTTGATATCTTTCAGTCTTAGAGGTTTAACTTTGGATATTTCGTACACGGGGCCGTCTCTTGACCTATTGTGCTAATAATATTAAACAAGAGGCCCCCTCTTGACCTATTGTTCTACCAAAATTGAACGCGGGACCGTCTCTTGACATATTGTTCTACCAGTATTGAACACGGGACCGTCTCTTGACCTTGTGTTCTACCAGTATTGATCAAGTGGACGTCTCTTAATAGGTAATACCAAGTTATAGTCTACTTTCAAGCTACTGCTCGTTCAGCCGACTTTACAGTTTACCCCCTGTTCATTGGGTATATTCGTCAATCCCGTACTATGGCAGCCGACACATGGCGCTGGGAAGTCATATTACTGACCCGAATAACCTTCGCAGGTACCCATTTATACACCTGGGTGAAGTGGAACAAATCGAGGTAAATTTTTGCTCAATGAAATGAGCGGCGACCTGACCGGGGTTCGAACCACGGACCCCGTGACCCGGAGTCGTGCTTCCTACCACTGGACTATTCCGCTCCTACCAGTATTGAACACGGAGCCGTCTCTTGACATATTGTTCTACCAGTATTGAACACGGGGCCGTCTCTTGACCTAATGTGCTACTAATACTTAACACGGTGCCGTCTCTTGACGTATTGTTCTACCAATATTGAACACGGAGCCGTCTCTTGACGTATTGTTCTACCAATATTGAACACGGGGCTTTCTCTTGACCTAATGTGCTAATAATACTTAACACGGAGCCGTCTCTTGACGCATTGTTCTACCAATATTGAACACGGGCCGTCTCTTGACCTAATGTGCTAATAATACTTAACACGGGGCCGTCTCTTGCCCTAATGTGCTAATAATACTTAACACGGGGCCGTCTCTTGACCTAATGTGCTAATAATACTTAACACGGAGCCGTCTCTTGACATATTGTTCTACCAATATTGAACACGGGGCCGTCTCTTGACCTAATGTGCTATTAATACTTAACACGGAGCCGTTTCTTGACATATTGTTCTACCAATATTGAACACGGGGCTGTCTCTTGACCTAATGTGCTACTAAAACTTAACACGGAGCCGTCTCTTGGCGCATTGTTCTACCAATATTGAACACGGGGCCGTCTCTTGACCTAATGTGCTAATAATACTTAACACGGGGCCGTCTCTTGACCTAATGTGCTAATAATACTTAACACGGAGCCGTCTCTTGACATATTGTTCTACCAATATTGAACACGGGGCCGTCTCTTGACCTAATGTGCTACTAATACTTAACACGGGGCCGTCTCTTGACCTAATGTGCTAATAATACTTAACACGGGGCCGTCTCTTGACCTAATGTGCTACTAATACTTAACACGGGGCCGTCTCTTGACGTATTGTTCTACCAATATTGAAAAGATAAAAAGGTTCTAGGAGAACTGTATCTATGTTAAAAATAAAAATGAACAGCTATCCACACACATTAATTTAAAAATGATAATAACACTGAGACGAGACATTACACGTATAGATGAAAACTACCTGTTATCTCATTGGAAAAGTCTCTAGGCAATATATGATAAAATAAAACGACGTTGTATAATACTCCAACACGAAGGAAATCATAAATATTATTAAAAAATAAAGAAAATTGAAAAAATATCCAACGAAACCAAATGCAGTATAGTAAAGAGACTTCTGTTTGAGAGATCATCAGAAAAAATAAAGGCCGAGGATTATCTGCAAAAAAAGGTGTTTCAGATAAAAAGTTGACACTATCCTGTAGTTACCCCTACCAGTTTTATGATATAGGCAACAGAGACTGCTTACCTGGCCGCACATATATAACGATATATGAAAGATGAAGAGATATAAGTCCTATAGTGAGTTCCTAATTTTGACTTTGAGTCGCCGTTTTCATGCCGTCTAAGCGACCTGCCTAGTCCAGATTAAATTGTAATTTAAAAGTAAAACCAATTCTTAACTGTAAAAGATCCAATTGCAAGCAATGCAGTGCATCGAGGGATTCCAGGGTTGTAACCATCAGCAATATTTTTTTTCTAATAAATTTTAACAGAGGTCAAACAGTTATTGTTACCATTGATTAGTTAATCTTTTATAGAACATTTCCATAAAATACAGGATAAACCATGCTCTGTTGTCGTACTTTAAAACAATAAATTTATTGTGGCGAAAAGATTTTGATAATGTCTTATTCAATATTTGAAATCTGAAGCATTTTATGACAATTAAGCAGTCACAAACATATTTCTGACATTGAAATCTTCAACATTATTGCAGAATTGTGCAAACCTGGTAGGGTGAGAAATATAATTACATAGGATGTACAACTAGGTTTATCACCATCAAAATATGGATATTTAATTGTTATAACTGTCTTCCTTGTCGTAGGTTGTAGTATAAACATTACCGATAATGAATTATTGATTATATCAATGTCTAGGTACACAACTACAGCCTGTTTCTATAGAAATACAAATCACTTGCCGAAATAAGGCGTAAGCACACTTTTTGAAAATGTTATCAAGCGAGATTCACAAATACCACACTGTGAATTTATCCCAGGATGCATTGGTGAAAGGGGCTTTTTTTTTTGTCGCATACAATGCAATGATGTCTAAACGGGAATCAAAATTTGCTCTTAATTAATATTTGATTAGAATTGTAAAGTCCTAAATTTTCATACAGTAATTCTTAATATCCACCAATGTGACTGCGAGCTGCAGTACGACAAGAGTTTAGCAGTTAAAAGATGTAAGCGATGGTGCTGAAGACGACATGAGCATAAATCTTGATTTAATGGTGGTTTCCGAAGCATAGAAATCCAGTAAAGCGAATGAAGTTTTCATTGTTTCGATTCGAGCTTGATATATATTTCTTCAATTCGTGTTTCCTAACTTCTTTTTTATGTACAATCTTCTGTTTGTGCAGCTACATGAACTTATTTCCCTAAGCCCAAATGCATATCATCTTTATACGTGCATTTAGAACAGTGTCGGCTTTACCTTTTCTCCATTTAATTGACTTTACTGGCTTGACGAGTAGGTTTGTCTGTCCACCCGTCCGTTTATCTTTTATGATGGGAAAAGATCACCGGCGAATGTCTGATAGTAAATCTGTAACTTCTGACTAGTGCCTAGCATGTTTTCACCTTGGATTTATTCACAGCGTAAAAAGAACAAACATTTAAAGAGAAGACTCAAAAGATGTTTGTAAAACACGAAAATGATCTAGCAACTAGAGACCGTCATCCACAATCAAACTTATGTAAGATAAAGTTTAACTAGAGATCATTCACTGAGAAAAAAGTTATCAAGTTACACCGACTGTCAACTTAAATGTCTGGCACGTTCCTCATTAGTGTCACGAGACATGAAATACATAAGAGCACGTCTTGATTATGCCTTCGTCACATCTGTGTTGTGACCGATAGACGATTACCTGAGATATAAAAAATGCATACAACTGCTTTACGATTTAGGAGTAAATATTCTCGTATTGTGGCAGTATAACGGCAGGTGTAGACAGGCCGTCCACTGCTTGTCGATCGACATGCAACTGGTTTGCGATTATGAGTGAATTTAATTTATTTTGAATGTGTCTATTATGTAGCCTGTCGTCGATCAATCTGCGACTGGTTAGCGATCTGGCGCCGGCTGACATACGAAAATGACACAGCATTCAATTCTGGGTAAAATAGAGAGGCATTGAAAGAATCATTTTATCATTCAAAAGTTTTCTCAATGTCCTTCCACCTGCACCAGGGCACTGAAATTTCGGGATTAAACAGTTCTTTATAGCGACGTCTAGCTATTCTGGTAGAGGAAAACCCCAGACCATTGTCTCCGTAGACTCACCAATGCAAAGCAGGGTAACTAGAAGACCTTCTCACATGAAGTCTTTTGCACCGAAAGAATGTGATG
This sequence comes from Sinonovacula constricta, assembly GCA_007844125.1. Lineage (NCBI taxonomy): Eukaryota > Metazoa > Mollusca > Bivalvia > Cardiida > Solecurtidae > Sinonovacula > Sinonovacula constricta. The sequence continues at coordinate 53,492,767 of CM017558.1, forward strand.
CTACAAAAGTTGTTGTCATCTAAGACACAGAAGAACAAAAGACCGAGGTAGTACTGGGTGCGACCTTGAATAGCCATAGGTGCGTCTCTTATCTCACGACGATTTACTTGCATTGGCATTAGCTGATTCCTTTTGTAAAGACCGCTCATTAAATGGCAACAGAGCGGTCGTAGACAGTTTGGAGAGTGTTCGGCGAAAGGTTGCGATTTGACAAGCGCTCATAATCCAGTCGCAATACATGTACAACCAAGGTTTTACTGCCGTTTTAATGGCTGACAAATAGAGGGCTTCTTAACATTCATCCTTCAAGATATTAAATAGTGTCCCGCACTGAGTATGACATATACGGGTGTTTGTGACGCGTAAACTTCATTAAGGAACTGGAAGCCTATCATGATTAGAAAACCGGCAGACAACAGCTTAACAGTTTTCGCTATGTCTTCTATGTTAATATACTGTAAATGAAGGTTCCATCTAGGCAAAATCCAACCAATTTCTTTCTGAACTCACTTTCAAGATCTTGAAAAACACACTGGCCCGTCGTTCAACAGACTTGATAAAATGTACATGTCCGCTCTTAAATTTAGTCGCCACTGGCGATCAGTTGTGCATTAATTTCATTGACTTCAATCGAGTCCCGGAAACGTCCAGTATATATTTGTACCTCTTTTAGGATTATTTGTCTTGACGGCTGACACGACTGACAGGTGATTAAAATCATCTATTACAATTTAACTGTAAACGCAGCTATAAATGTTTTAACAAAGTAAGTCTTCATAATATATATAATACCGACTATACATACATGTAAAAGTCTGCATTTTCATTAATATGTTTATAAAATAATTATGGCTTGTTTACAAAAAATCAGTCCGTCCAAGCCGCCGTTAAGGCTTGCACTGACCATTAAATGTGGTATCGACAGCTTTATCAAATACATGTAACAATACATGTCCACTGTTTTGGGAAATTTAGACATTATTTCTGAATAGACACAAAATTAAGTCTGAGTAAAGATTACTTAAAACACTACCATTTTATTGTTAGACAATACAAATTGGGGAAGAAATCACTCTAAATGTTCATTCTTTCCAAATCTATATAAAGCACGATCACCGATAAAAATTGATATCGACGTTAGAGCCGACTAACGTGATATAACGTGATTTTAAAAGTTAGTTGTCAGGTGGTTTTCTTAGTTTAAAAATAGCTATCTCCGCAGGGTGTCTCAGATAGGAAATACACGACGAGGGGGGGTTTTTGCTTCGCTGTTCACACTGAACTGGGACACCAGTGAACAACATTTTGCAGGACTCTTTCGTGTAAAAATGACTTGAAAATGGTTATTTGAGAAAAAGAATCTTTGGTCCAAACTGTTGGACTATCAACTGACAGAAATACAAATACTGAGACGAGACATTACATGAATAGAATAATCAACAATTACAGCTTTGGAACAGTCCCTACCTTCGTGCCTCTCACACCTCTACTGTATTTTGGTTAGAGTCCAGTTAGAAAGTATTTATTTTGCTTAAATTTCTAGCTTGTTACCTATCTCTGTGGAACACGTACTTATAAAGTAACCTCCCTAATATAATGCCAAGTAAAATGTTTTGATAAAGAACCAGTTGATTTGATGACTTAATTAAAAAGTGTGCATACCTTTCTTCCAACTTCACACGAGAGATAATAAAAGATCGAGGAATCAGATACGATGGTATGCCACAAAGACAATGTATGCTAATGTAATCATGCGATGAGTTCCGAAAGACCATGCACGCGGACGGAATCATCCGAGGAGGTATAATGAAATGACGAAGTGGGATAACGGAATCTCCGGAGAAGTTCCGATGATATGATACCAAGACAATGATGATAACGAAATCATCCTAAAGGTTTCAATGTTGTAACATCAGTGAACGATGCCAGAGTCAAATAAGACGTTTCAATGGCATGACACCAAGACGTGGTTAAGGACATATAGATGCCATGCTGTTATCGCAGAAGTTAAATGGTCTATTGTTAAACAAACCCCCTAACACTTATAACCTTTCAATATAGGTCTGATCTCGGGGTCGATTTTCTTTCACAAATGAAAAAAAACGAACCTAGTCATGACGTTTTATATTAACATGTTAAATCTATTTGGGTTTTACGGCACACCAACACTAAATAGGTCATACGGCGCCGAAAACATGTTAAATCAACTTCCTGATCCTATTAACACATCAGACATCTCTATTAATAAAAAAAAAACTTACAAACCACATTTGTTTTTTAAGCTTAAAACTTTTATTGCCATTTTAATTAAGAAATAGTTTGCTTTGCGATCAGAAGAACTTTGGTTTGGGTTATAATCTCCACTGCGGTAAGTAATGACATAATTATACGTTGTCACACTGGCCTGGTGTACCTATATTTTTTTCACAGAAAGTGAAATATACATTTGGTATAAGGAATTTGTCAGTAGATTTTATGTATTGATCTTATGAATTTAAAAAAGATAAAACATAAATAGCTTCATTAAATAATAAATAACATGTATAATCAAAATAATACCCTAAGGCTGAATACTAAAGCAACTGAATTTTCATTTTCTTCCTCTTTAACTGTTACAGGAATTAGTAAAATAATATACTGGTCGGTGGTGCATATATTTTCATTAGCGTACATAATCGGAACAATGAAAAAGTAAGGGTTTCAGATTTTATTTAACAAAACATTCGAACCATGTAAATACATTGAAAGACAAATAAACATAAAACAACGAGATAATCAAATAACCAATTATCACTTTGTGTTGTTTTTATTGCTGATTATGGGTGTTTTATTAAATGATCGAGAAATAAATTGCTTATACATATCTGTATCTCTATTTAATTAACCCCATTGAACCGGTTCATATCTTAAAAAAGATCAAAAACGAAATTCCATCCGACTTCTCACTCGGCCAGGACTCGCACTCCGGTGACTAGATTACTCATTTCCATATTTACGACACACGTAAAACGTAAATCCGCATTCCATATCAGATGAGAAATCGTATTTGTTTGTAACGTGTTGCCTTTTACGGTTGTATCGATGAATGATTGTACATAAAAGTGTTCCGGTGTCTGATAAATTAATGCGCAGAAATGTGGCCCTGAGGATGTTTAAGTGTTAAGTAATGAGGAAATGATAAGCTATTCGGTGCATCCTTAGAATAAACATATATTCACATTTCTTATTCAAGTAATATTTACGTCTGGTGTAAAGTACGTCTTCGACTTTGAAAGAAATGTGATATAAAACATTTTCTCAACAAAGTGACATATTAACCATGACATAACATAACGCTGACAAAAAGAAAGAAATGAAGAAATGTTGGATTCTTAAGAACACGGCGTAATTGTGAGAAAACCCTCAAGACAATCGAGGTTAAAGGTTTGCAAACAGATTTATTTTCAGGGTTTTTTCTTGTTATGCCTTTTAGTCTACCTTTCGACTTTTTTCATTTGCCTTTGGTCTTGTCTTTAGATCTAGGCACCTCCTAAAACAGCCACTCCAAGTTTTAAAATTTTAATAGATGTGCTGTAATACTTGTTTTAACCCCCAACGCCCACCCCCACCCCCAAATATTAGCAACCGTATGTATTCTTATGTGAAAAAAACCTTTGACACTACTGTATATTGTTGTTTAATTTACTGCATTCCGTACACATAGGCGCTCTTCAGTGCATCGATAAAGATAAGCATTAACTATCACTCGATTGACAGCGTAATTTCTATTTACCTTTAAAAGAGTACACACATCAACTTGTCAATTTTGTCATGGACATGTTAAAACTTCCTGTTTGAAGAAATTGTGAGAGTTAATTATCTCCCTTAACCCTTATTTAATTAATCACCATAATTTCTATTCCGTCCCCGTCATGTTTCGTAACCAAACTAGAGTCCTAACTGCACAACAACCATGCCAACAAGTCGATTATTTATGGTGCTCAACTCAGCATAAGATTTTAGGACATCGTTCCCATTAATTCTTCCTAAACAGTCTTACTTGTTGTCTTGTTTCTACCCTGAAGACATACACTGAAGACAAGCGTAAACAATGCAGTTTAACCTGCATGCTACGACGGAATAATGCATATGAAAACAAATTTGTAAATCCAGTTCAGTTTCCACTTAGAATAAACTAAAATAGCGCGTGTTATTAAAAATTGTATCATGCGTCAGGTTCATCACTAACAATAATATGACAATCATAAAAATCCCTTCTATCATTGTATTTTTCCGTTAAATTTGTCACGGAAGCTCGCGTAAGTAGATAAGAAAAATATGTAAATATATGTAGCATGGCTACATATGTATATTCATGGCTTCAACCAAAAATGGGAGAAACCTAAAGATATCATAAACTGTACACCTTTAAGGTGGTATCCAACAGTATATATCAAAAATCGTTACAACCAAATAAATTGATTGTTATCTAAACAGAGCTCACGAAATGCTGTTATTTAATTCCCAAACTTACGTGAAAAGTGAACCATAACGCCATAATGTATTTCCTATTTGAGTCACGCTGAACAGTTAGCTATTTTTTAAAGACCACGTGAACACTCATGTTTTAGCTCATCCACGTCATCTGCTCGGACGTCGATGTCTATATTTAGCAGGAATTCCAATCGATTTTATTTATATAGATTAACGCGTTTACTGCTCTAAAATGGAGATAATGTTTATAATCTGCTAAACTTTGACTAAAGTATGATTTTTCTGCAGAAATCATGCACAACATCTCCAAACAGATGTCAGCTTGTTACATGTATTTGACAGAGGCAAACTGTAGGATACTACCTTAAATACAACTAAGTTTATCTTAAAGTATATTAGGTGTGTATCTTTTCCGTAAATTCAAATGTCACTAGTCTACATTTCGTAAGTGGATTACACATATGACAAAGTTCTGGTGTGTTTTATTTAACGCAAGGACCTGTTATGTAACTTGTTTGTAACACATCGCCTAAAATGTTTAGGTACCACTTCAAGTTCAATAATCGACCAGTGTTAACGGCATTCTGTCTGGCAGGGGCTTAAAGGTGTTGTGTCTATCAATTTATCGTTACGATGGTACTACAGCATAAAAGTCGCTTAATGTTCTTTACACACATGAATTATGGCGGGAGATTTAAGAGAACAAGTCTGTCAGTTTCTGCTTGAAACAATTTAAAACATTAAAATAACCGTACACGACAATCGTAAAGTAATTAGCCATTTCAATTAGAAATTCCTGAGTTCGAGATGTAACCAGAATTCATTGACTACAGTCCTACATGTATGTTGTTTTATTGATTTACTGCGATATATGTACTTCCGCGTAAAACCTAAATGGCAGTACATGTAAAAGTATTTGAATATGTTTTACCTAAAAGTAGTTAAACAAATTATAGCCCATTTTTAATTCTTTATAAATGTCAACATAGTCTAGGTAGAAATATTTTACTCGTTTTATATGCTTCAACAATACATATTACCACAGCATATGTACGTACATGAAATATACTAAAACCTGTACAAACTTTGTACGGGTACAGGCAACTCCTAAAGACTAATAAGACTAGCTAGAAATCAACACGTATTATATACCATGTTTGCAATAGAATTGACTTTTCCTTAAGATGCGGTAATAATTCATGTGATTTCTATAAGATTTAAAATGAAATAAAAAGTAAGTTATTTTTAGCGACAAAATAAATTGTCATTTACGATAATTCCTTCTCCTTTTAACTACACGTGAAAGTAACCGTGTAGGCATTTAAGTCCATGGACCGCAGACGCCCTAATCTATTTAAGAATACAAACTACGCTGTGAAGAATTTAAAACATTTTAAATTTTGATAGGCCACCAGACCAAAAACACATTGATCGCATTTTGGTACATCAAAGATCAATTAGCATTCACAAGTCAGACCGAATGATTTGCATAAGTTAAGTGCATTATGTATTGAACTACTAAGCAAAAAAATGGCGGGGTGAATTGGTTACGCCCAAAACGAGAGCATACGGAGAAATGTCCATGTTCTCAGGGAAAAGGATTAAGGAGATCCAATTAAATAAGAAAAAGCGACATTCATAATTCAGAGAGGAGGATGTTTTCATGCAGAAAAACATTTAAAAAAAAAACAGCTGTAAAACGGGTTGTCTGTGAAGTGTGCAATACATGGATCGGAACTGTATGTTGTAATATCTCAAACTCAGTAAAATAATATATATATACACGATTAATACACAGTCTCTCTCTGCTCTCTGTCTCTCTCTCTCTCTCTCTCTCTCTCTCTCTCTCTCTGTGTCTCTCTCTTGTAATATCTCAAACTCAGTAAAATAATATATATATTAATTATATATACACTGATTAATACACAGTCTCTCTCTCTCTCTCTCTCTCTCTCTCTCTCTCTCTCTCCATCTGTGTGTGTGTGTCTCTCTGTCTCTCTCTCTTTTGTAATATCTCAAACTCAGTAAAATAATATATATACACGATTAATACACAGTCTCTCTCTCTTCCTCCCACTCTCCTCTCCTCTCTCTCTCTCCCTCTCTCCCTCTCTGTCTCAACAATCCATGTTTGCAGGAGCGTAGCCTGTGCTTTTCTTTTAACAGAGAAGATTCTTTCGCTATGTCCATTTTACAATTCTACTTGATGAACCAAGTGCATCTGCCCCAAGGTTTGGTTGGTGCAGCAAATGAACTGGAAATGTGTGGTCTGTTTAACTCCCACCTTTTTGTCGTATTTCGCGATAACCTGCAGTGAAGAGCAATGTTTCACTTGACTGTTGCTCAGTACAAATGATTATACCTAACAGCGGGTTTTAACCGCACATTTTCCGGTCCGATATCCCTCTTGGTTTCGTCACACTTCTTTGCGTCAACATTATGCGTTTTTTTTAGTTCTGTGTGGTCAGATAGATTATGCGTGGTCAGAACAAAGCTGATTGCACCTTTTACAACAGCTTATTATTAAAAACATCTGTTGGTTGCTGATATGCACATGGATTCCCCGCATCAAAACAACAACCTTGCAAATTAATTATCGCTTACATTCTACAAATACCACAGTACATAGCTCAGCTAGAAATGGCACGTACATGTTTACGCTCCTTCATGTGACACTATATTGCACTCGGAACTCCTCGGGTTATTCCGTCCTCTACGTAATCACCTCGGAGATAATGCTGTCGCCGCCATATTGACGAACTACATCCAAAATGGCAATCGTACCTACTCGGCGATCTCCGGCAAGCTTCGGATGTAGACATCACCGAAGCGTGATCCGAGTGCATGCAGGGTAATAACTGGTATATTACACTTTTACCGAATCCTGTTGGTAATATACATACAGTATCAACTAAGTTAAAAATATTCTTCAACGAGGCAATCTGCTCTTCTTTCAAGGAGTGTTAAATCTCCATCATATCTTAAGCGTACTGCATGCACTTTGAAAAGTCAGCCATCTTTGTTTACATAATGCAATGAGAAGTTATTCGCCGGGGCAAATCACCAACTGGTGTATTCCTACAATTACATACGAGGCTACACTCTCTACCATCGGCTCATACATTCACCTCTGTGATTGGCTCACTTAATGTCGGGACTACTTTCGATCCACTTGACTTTCAAAAAGTCACATGATATTAAAGATGATGACACCGGTGAAACGGGAGCTTGTTTGTTTTATTTGTAGAAACAAGAACTCAAGAAATTATAGTTTAGAAAGCAAACGAAGATAATTTTATAAGTAAACTTTCACTTCTCCTCGATAACATTAATTACGTAAACAAACTCTGTGTAATTCCAACAACTGTATGTTGAAACTGTTATTCAAAAATCACAAACGTCCATGTTTATTTACAAATGCGCATTAATATCACTATGTTATTCTTCCAAAAATAGTGCGCTTGAATTAATTAAATATCTTTAATTATTTACTTCAATATATGTATTTTTAGTAGATGTTTATTCATTTTATGTAGAAGTATTATTTTAATTTAAAAATATCCTTAAAATAACACTTTAAAATTTCCGTCAAAAATCTAGACGTGAGCCCATTGCAGAGGTGTCTGAGAGAGGAAAGAACGACAACTCTGCATGGGAGATGGACGAGGACTATATATCCGAAGCTTGTCGGAGATCGCCGAGTAGGTAACGATTGACTATATTGTAGTCTATGTAATACATATGGCGATTGTTTATAGTTGTACGTTCATTAAGACGACCTTTCATAATTATAAATAAAAGAAAAGAAAAGGCGGTGATGTGAATCATCAACAGCAATGCCAACAGATCAGTACAAGATGGGGTGATTAAAATATAAATGTACTTTAATAGGCGGAATCTGTGGTGGAGAAAATTAAAAATTACATAAAAGTAGCATTGCCAGTTACAACACCATTAGCAGTAGCATCATAAATAACAAAAACATATTCATCACCATCGGTATCACCGGTTTAACTCTCAAACATATACTTTAATAATTTATGTTCCGTCAACTTTACCTCAGCTTATTTTAGTTATCAATAATGTTTTATGATTCTATGGCAAGAATGGCCAAATAATAAAACACACGAAATGGTATTATTAATAAAATGAACAAATGCATGGCCCTTATTCGACAATTCTTTTCCCGAATTAGTTTCATATTCAATGTCAGACAAGAATTGCCATCATTGCACCCATGAACAAATACATTATTAGAAATTAAAACAGTATTTCATTGTCATATTTGTTACCAGGAAGTATTTTTACAATAGATATAATTTGACAAAAGGATTGAGCAACAAGTTCAAAACTTGTGTCTCCTCTTTATTTATGAAGAACTAAGTTGTTGTCACTTGTATGCTGATCAAATAAATCGAGGCTGTATCGGTACCATGTTTGTTTTATTACTTTGGTATTGCAGTAGCAAGATGGAAATAAAGAAATAAATCTTTCGAATTAATGAGCTATTATAGACAACCAGGTATTTTATTTACATTTTCAAATGCATAAATATGACATGGTTTTAACCCGGGGCTTTCCGTACCGGGACCGACGTATGTTCGTATTGCACCATCATGGCCTAGTACAGGCCTAGATTTATTCCATTATCGGAAATGCAGATAGAAGATATGTGGCCTGATCATAACGTAACACAATGTTTTCTGGACAATAGCAGGCGTAGTGCGAGCAAACTCTATATCAATTAAATTGAAAAGAGGTCTAAAATTTATAACATACGCTCTTCTTTTAATGTCCTATTGTTGTATAATGTTATATACTGAACATTGCATAGAAGTTAAATAGAGTCACACCCACTTGATTATTAGACCTCACAATGCAGGTAGAATTTCAATCGTGGAAATTTGACTCTTCTGAAATCAATAGACTTCGAGTAGGAATTTAAATGGCTTCAAAACACAACCCAAGAGACAAAAGACAGCCACAGTCAGCTCATGGATCATCTTATTGATGACAAATGAAATACCCTCTTCGTGAGAGCTTTCATGCCTTTCAGATAGTAATACGTCGGAATTAGATAAACTGCAAACCACACAAGCACAGCGATAAAATATCGAGCAAAATAACATCAACAAGCATTTTCATAACAATTTAATACATTTTTAAAAATCTCTTTTTTGTTAGTCAGGAATCAAATTCTACTAACATGGTTACGATTCAATAGATTATTTGACATGGCAACAGTTATACTTCTAAAAGCCCTTAACTTACAAAGAAGTCACTTTTTTTTTGCTACGAACGTGATTTTGACGGACACTTGTGGCATCATGTGAAATAAATACAGCACAAGGGTAAAATATATCCGCATGTTCTTTACGATGAATATCTTTATACGACATTGATTTTATGAGCTAAGTTCTAAGATATATAAATGAGAAAAATAGATGTCTCAGTTAGTACTCAAACATCATTGAATTATCACATATTGTAAAAAAGGTTACTATTTTTCCAAAAACTTTAGTTCTATGAACTCCTAATGTATAAATGAGAAAACAAAATGCAGACCAATATCCATATATTACTAAACGAAAGTTTTGATTGGATGCCTGTATTACAAAATTAGTAAGATTTAATATTCAAACAACGCTAAATTATTAAAAATTCAAAATATAATAAATAGGTCATTACCTGCCCCAAATGTTTGATTTGACGAGTTCTAAAGTAATAAATGAAAAACAAATGCAGATATATTTCTCCATGATTAAACGAGTGTTGGTGAAATGATACTAAAATACAAGAAATGTCAATGGCATTGACATATGTCCCTAAATGTTATATAAACTTCAACATGACCCTGGTCGTTAGGGCTGCACATGCAAACTGTGTGCGGGCATACCTTGAAGTGTACATCAATAAAGATATAAATGAATAAATAAATTAGTTAAGTAAATAAGGCAAAGTTTCATTGGAGAACAGTAAAGATGGTTTAGACACTAACATATATCAGGAGTAGGCCATTTGTAAGGTATAATCTTTAATGTGTCTTTTAATATGACCTTAATCCTAACGGTTGCACTTGTAAATGTTATGCACGTCAAACCTTCGAGTTAATGTCTTTAAGACGGTGAAGTTTGATTGACGTACTGTAAATGACATGGAAGTTATGACTGAGACACAGAAATGGAAGGAACGTGTACATATTAAGGGACGAGGAGGGATGAACGTAGAGTGCGGCAAAAAACACAGTTTAGACTGTATTATTCCAAACAACTCTCATAGTCTTGTTTGGAGGACCATATTACTTACACAACATTAGTAATAAATTTATTCAACATTTCTCTTAATATCATTATCATTGAAAGGAGAACAATTAAGTCCACCCCTCATGTTTTAATATCAGATATAAATTAATAATTAATGCACTAACACGCGCCAAAAGTACATGTATATCAACACAATGTGTTTCCTTTTCATTCTGTAGAAGCAAACTTTTACTTGAGAAGTGTAGAACCAGGTCAGCAAGTAGAATCAAGATCTGCACTATTTGCTGGCACGAACATGTATCTAGCAATTTGCCTTACTACCTTTACATGCATCTTAGTAATAAGCCAATATTTAAGAATATTGGTGGAATACTAACACACATATAGCAGTATCAGAATAATAAATCAAAGTCGTTATTGTTTAATATTGTGTGTCTATACGTGGTGTGCGGCTCGACGGGCATTCCAGTCTCTGTCTCATTCGTGATATTTGAGTGCTCCAAACACATTTGAAATTGTTCTAAAGGCCCGTGTTTGCTTTCCTTGTTTACAGTACTGCCGCCCTTTTAAATCGAACCCGGACATAGTTTGTCTATTATCTTTAATGTATTATACATTTGAGAAGGGTAATCACAATGTTTCAACAGCTTTGAAATTGTTGGAGATCTATTATTAACAATAAACTACCTTTGGTAAAATAGTTGCGCAGCCTTACAAAGCCGAAAGAAGTTTATTGTTAATTTGTTCCTCAATAATGCACCCTATCTATTTATTATATCTAACTATCTGAAAGCATATGGTAACGGTTTATTTTTACATCAACAGAAATGAGGAAAGGAAAATGGTATAACCGCAATGCAAATATATAAATCATACAACGTGGGCACAAATTTGATTTCATCGAGCAGTGGATCAATTATTATACAAATGTAAAGATAGTATCTGACACTTTGTCTTGTAACGATAATACACTCTGTTAGTGAATGTTTGCCATGTTTTTATTTATTTGTTTTTGTTTCTGGAATATCGCATACATTTGTCGCATAAATTACACAAAGTGTCTTTTATCGCCATCATAATGGGAGGACTAGACTGGATTTTTTCTTCTTTACTTTTCAAGATTTGGTTGATAACAGCGGAAAATTTGTACATAACATATATCACATTTGATAATGGAGAGTGACCTTGACATTTTTTCTTGAATGATGTCTGCACGTGCATCTCGCACTATTGTGATCTATCGTTATGTTAGATTTCGTGAAAATTTACTGCTTACTGTCTGAATAATGACTCCGAACGAGAGGACGGGCGGACGGAAAGGAGGGTTGACGAGGCTTAAACTAAATCCTCCCGACTTAAGCGACGGAAAGTTATAATATACACCTATCAAGTATTTCAAGCCGTCTTCAACATTATTTCAAAGAATAACATATTGGACCATGTTCTTTATTTAGGTGAACGCACGTTCTTGACTATTACATTTGTTTGTAAATTGAACATTAAAACAATATACGGTCCTTCGATTAATATCTTATTGATATTAGTCTACAAATCTTATCAAATCGTTTTCATTGCATGTCGTTGATAAGTTATCTAAAATCCTCCACATTTGTTAAGATTGTATTTTGTCCACATCAAATATTTGTTTAGTTTCAATTTGCTGCTAAATTGTGCTACCTGTGTTTAAAAGAAATTATTATATTTATATCCTGTCCGGTCACTCAGGATATATCCCAATTTTAAATCGGACCCTTATGACTGTAAGATTTAAATGAGCAACTATAATAGATAGTATAAAGCTACACCGAAAACGTTGTAAATATCGATGTACCAAATTAGCAAAGTCGAAACAGTCATAACGTTATCATGTTTTGATAAAATTTCCACTGTTCGCCATTCCAAATATTCAACCAATCGATGAATTACATAAATAGGTATAAAGAAGAAATATAATGCGTATGTACATGCCGTGTTTCTTGCCTTAAACTCGTTTATAGATCATGCTATACAGAATTAAACGATAAGTCTCTTAGTAAATCAGGATAAATTTAAACTGCGGATGCTTTCTAACCGACATAGTACTATTAAACAATATAAAATCAAATACCACACATATACTATAGCGATCTAGGTACCAATGCCAGTATACGTGTTCAAAGCATTTTCCGTTCGGCACATATATACATAAAATATTTTACTGAACTTTTTTTTCGAATCTTTTTTTTTCACAAATAAGTTGTACTTTTAATCTTGAATTTTGTATTTTATATTTGTTTAGTCACATATTATTTCAATACTACGCATACGACATCCGTTTCAGACATCTGGACTGATTATTATATTTTAAGAAAAAGTCTACACAAATGAAATAACAGTTTCTATGTTGTCTTGAACCCGTCTTCTTTCAGCATAGTCTGCAGCTATAGTGCTAATATTTAGTACTGGTGTGGGTCTGTTTTTTTCTATTTTATTCAATTATGTATCAATATTTTCTTATATCATCCAATATAATTGCAGTTAACATGTTTCTACTTATTGTTATTTTCATTTACTGGATGTTAAAACTTTCGATATACCATGCACACATACAACTTTAGTTTCTATATCTGTTTCAAACGCATAGTTTGAGCATGTTATATGCACCTTGTACGTACAGTGTAGTTTTATTCAATCACTCGTCTAAGTGTCTTCAATTTAATTACATTTTCATGTTTATTTAATAATGTACACAGTTACATTAATGCGAAAATTTATAATTAGGCTTATTTTCTATTTCAATTCTATTCACTGTCTGTCCAGTCCCAATGACTTCTAATAAACATATCACACACACTAAAACATTTTTCCAATAAACTTACTCCATTAAACAGATCTTCTTCATGCCATCTAATCTTTATGCTATGCAGTTTTGCAGATAAACAAATTAGCTGACGAATGCCTCTTCCCCTATTCACTTCCCCGCAGCCAAAGATCAAATACCTGATTTTTTTCATCTTCTTTTTTTGAGGCAAACAAAAATGTGCATGGACAAGTGAGGATGTGCACAACGGCAAAACATCGGTGTGGGGGAGGTAAATACGAATAGTAAAAGCTGCTGAGTTAACTTAACCCGCTTCATAACGAACTGATTAGGCTGAGGGAAATAAGTGTTAATCCATGATGAGTCAGCTACCACTGGGAGATGGCTGATCAGGATCTATTCTATTTGTAATATTTGCTACTTATACTCTATCAATTTACTGTAAAAATGCATTGATTTGTTAGAAAATAACTAAAATAGAATCTTACCAATCAGCGTAGTAGTCCATGGGTTAAAACCGAGTCGTAGTCAAAATTTAACAACCTCCTTGTGAGGTGGTCTCACAGAGGTTGAACAGCCAATCAAATAAGCGGATTCACAAGCGTGCCCACTGGGGTGAATCCTTCGATATGATATAAGCACGGACGCGATGGAGAGCTACAGGTATTCCGTATGGTGTGAACCATTTCGGCTGTATTGAGTTTTTGGAGGAATTTAATATTCCGTCTTATATATGTGATAGTGTGACTCGGATAATTCTATAGCGTATTCAGTGAAAATACTGGGAAAATTAATTGTCGTCAACTACCTGAAGGCTGTATCTGTGAAAGATTTTATTAAAGGTGAGTTGGCTGTAAAATATTTGTTAATAATAAAAAGGTTACACTGTTTTACACATGAGATAGTATTTTGAATAGGTACGCTAGGTGTTGCCCTTTTTGCTAATAGGTCATTGCCGTTGAGATTTTGTTCACTTGAGTACCTGGTGGATGTATTCTTATTAAATCCATTTTTGCCGTGTCAGCTGGGATTACGTTGCAGTTTAATACTGGATGTGTTGTATTTATTTAAGATAAGTTTGTTTAGAGACTCATCAGATCTCCATGATTTTTAAATGTTGATCAGTCTTATTGACAGTGTATGACTTTGTCTTTTCTTTCTGCTGGCCACGCTGTCTCTCCAGCTACATTTGTCCGTCCGTCTGTCACTTCGTCGGTCCGTCTGTTTGTTTGACCTTATGTTTGTTTTTGTTTGCTATGTTCTGTATACATTGATAACATTATATACAACAATTGTTTTGATCGGTTAAATACGAAATATTTGAATAATGAGTTTGTTTGCGTGGTTGGTTAAATCTGTAATCTTGTGCTTGTTTCCTTGTCCATCTCTCCAATTTGTTCTGTACTCTACTATAGTATCTGTGCTTTACAATAATAAGTTGCATCTATATAATATGTACTGAAAATTCAGTCTGTCCGTTTGCTTGTCTGTGTGACATTTTTTCATTGCCTTGATGTGTTATATGTGTATAATCCAAAGTAAGAATGTTTGGCTCGGTGTTCTTGTACGCGTGGTATGCACGTTCAAATGTTTGTATAAGATGCGGTATGGGCTAATAGATGAATCAGTGAGTAGTGTAAAAAGGTATTAAGTTAACATCATGACGCATTGTTAAAGGTATGGCAATAATAGCTTTTTGATATCAGGTGTATTTAAGAACAAGTGTTCCGTTTTTATCGACAACTTCGATAAATTATTTTGCTGAGGACATGAGTTTAATTATACGGTCTAATGCATATGAATAGCGTGTAATGTTATTAACAGAGTGGCACTTAAGTATACAAATACGTGTTATATTCTATTTATATACTTCGATTTTACCGCATATCTCTGTGGTAATGATCGTAAATTTCCTCTCCTTTCTTTCTTATATCTTAAGATAAGATTGTGAAACGATTTTATATAAACCCCTTCTATTATCTCTCGCCATGTAGCGACTGATTGATACTTGCCATACAAAATACATCACATCACCTCTCTGGAAATGTCAGCGTGTCACGTTCATCTTAATCTTTTGCTCTGCTCGTAATACAGTAGCTTAAGGGTAACCACAGATTTCGATTTTTGTCGAAATAAATTAAAAACTGTATATTTTAGGTAATAAGAAAAATAAAAATAATTGACCAGGATCTAAACAATCTTCTTTTTTTACAGGCCTGGTCGATTTAAGTTTAGCTAAATATATTTTAACAAACTAGTAATTGCAGGGTACTACAGTCATCTTGACTAGGTAAACACGTAACGATTTAAATTGACTGATGTTATTAGCGTGGTGAACGCGACATTCCTCGTCTAATCAGACCGTTTGATCTTTCCGCCGATTGTGTTTTATTTAATGGCAACAGCGGGGATTAATCTCTCTTAGCTTAGTTTTTATATGAACCAAGAGTTGCACGGAAGCAAACTAGTCTTTATGGAAACCTTCGGCTATCTTGTCTGGGTCTAAAGCAGAAGACAAGGCAAAGGAGCTCCTCCAAAGAAGAGGAGACCCTAGTCCGTTCGAATCAGCTAAAAAACGAATCCGCTGAGACTCGAATCCGCTGCTTCCCGAATCCGCTGAAACTCGAATCTGCTGCGACTCAAATCCGCTGCGACTCGATTCGGCTGCGACTCGAATTTGATGCGACTCGAATTTGCTGCGACTCGATTCTGCTGAGACTCGATTCGGCTGCGACTCGAATTTGATGCGACTCGAATTTGCTGCGACTCGATTCTGCTGAGACTCGAATCCGCTGCGACTCGAATTCGCTGCGACTCGATTCTGGTGAGATTCGAATCCGGGGAGACTAGAATTCGCTGCGACTCGATTCTGGTGAGACTCGAATCCGCTGAGACTCGATCCTGCTGAGACTCGAGTCCGATAAAAATCAAAACCGCTTGAAATTGAACCTGCCGAGACTCGAACCATCTGAGACTCGATTCTGCCGAGACTCGAACCATCTGAGACTAGATTCTGCTGAGACTCGAACCGGAAGAGACTCGAAAGCGCTGAAGTTAGCATCCCCAAATAACGAAACCGATGATGTGCGAATTAGTTGAGACTCGAACCCACACGGTTTGGGTCCGAGTAATTTTCAAGCCGACAATTCGAATTTTCTAGATAACTATTACAGGCACGCTAAGGAGAACTAAATTAAACGGTAACACAAATACGGATCTATTGTTAATTCACAAAACGCAACATACAATATCTATCTAGAATAAACAATATTTGTATCAGTTTTGGAAAAAATGAAATGTCATTCTTGCCTTGGAGGCAACCGGTCAACTTGTTTTGTAAGAGACCAATCTGCCTTACCCCATAAAGCGGCTATATTAGGGATGGTTGCACATATTGTGTAGATCTATGGTCGAGTGAAAAAATAGATTGGTACTAAACTATTCTACCTCGGTGACGCGTAATGAAACCATCAGGAGAGTGGGGCTTTGGGTTGTCATTTTGGGGGCAGAGGTACTCGGTATCCCTGTATAATTGAAAAAAAAATAAACACGCGAATTTTTTTGTTTTTGGAAAAAAAGAAAAGACCTTGTCAAAACTATCATATCCAGAATGAGATGAAGAAATTATATCATAGTTATACAAACGATATGTAACACAACAGTGTTTCTATTCATGTCACTGACGTTACTGACCCGATCCAAACTATGCTATAATTTGTGGGATACATAAAGTAATTTAAAACATTCATTTTTTCTTTATGCAAATTTCCGTCTTGATCGTATAAAGATTTTATAATAACATAATTCCCGGTGATATCCGGAATGAAAAATAAATAAAACTGGCGGAAATGTTTTCTTTCTTTCTCTCTTTTAGGCAAAGATATACAGAATAATGGATCATAAAAGATATTGGCACCTTATATGATTTTACAAGCAGGATGTTACAAAATATGACATATTCGAGATCGCTTTACAATATATGTTTAAACACTCGTTATCTCACATAACAATGCTATGGCATTTATGGATACATTTACTTCGACCTTCCTTAGAAATATGCCTTATTTTCATACGACCTTATATTTATGCCGTCTTATCAGAATTTGTAAAGTTTTGTTATCTCTAATATCCGCTTAGATTTGAACGCTAGTCTTTACCATAACATTGTTGTACATAAACGATGGAGAAATGCTGAAACAGTTTTCTCAAACAAAAATCGATATGTTTCCTGCGGGGAAAGACACTGTTATTTAGAATATGCCAAACAGCAGAGTGTGTCTAGACTATATCCTTGAAGTGCTTTTCAGCGAATAAGATTTCCTTCTTCTAGTCATTAACTGACATGAAAAAAAGTGTATGTCCCAAAACATGCTTGTGTTTGACGTGTCTTTAGTCGGTGAATGTATATACATTATCAACACCAATCAGCACGTGATATTGCAAGTTTAATTTAATTCAACTTATCAGATTAGAATTTCGAGATATTAACTGAAGAATGTTTAATGTCCGTCAATATGTAATTATTTGTTTGTTGTTGTTCTCCCCCATAAGTGTCAGGATCATGAGTTTATTTTCTAAGTTTAAAATGACAATAATGGCTACTTTGATACATGACAAGCCATTTTATCTTCTTCAACTTTCTTCTATCAGAACAGTTGATATATTTGTAAGAGTTCATGAATAAGCGAGTTGCCTTCTCTTTAACATGTATTTGCACATTCACGACAGAGAAACGCCTAGATGGTTTTGTGAACAAATCGATCTATTTCTTGCGGGAAGTATACTCAAGCACCATCTAATTTGGACGAAGACAACGCCAGAAAGTGTCTAGACATTTGTCCTTGAATGGTCTTTGCAATAGATAACGATCCTTTAAAACCTGCAAGCATTCGTAGCTTCAAAATGTGGTTTGAGGTCTCGCACATTTCCATTCAATGTATGTTCAATGTTTAAAGCAGTGGTCACTTTGTCAAGAAATTTTCAAAGAAGGCTCCACATCGTGTTTTTTAAAACTTAAGTATTTTACTGTCTCAACTAAATTTCGGGGCCTTGTATGCATGGACTATAATACTGGACACAAATCGAATTTGTTGTAGGTGATACGAAATACCTTTTGCAATATTGTAACTTAAACAACAACACAGAGCATGTATACTTACATTCTTGAACTGCATTTTCAATGGACGTGTAGAGTTTTTTTCCAACGTGTGTCACCTGGTAGAGACAAATGAGGTTTCTTCACTAAATAGCAGTTTCTAACAAGCATCTGTGTGTTGAAAGATGACAAACTATACATTGCTTTTTAATTGGAAATTACAAGTTTAATTTAATTAAAGTTGTCAGATTGGAATTTCAAGATATAACTGAAGAATGTTCAATGGTTAGCAATATCTTTCTGTGTTTGGCGGCTAGAGACAATGGAAAATTGTCAGCCACCTTTCAACCACTCGTAATAAATCTGCAGTGATGATTTACTTACTGCCCCAGGAAACAGAAGTCAAATACATTTAGTGGGACGAGCTGCCTGTCACGTATTGCACGGAAGATACATTTAGAAAAATCAAGACCTCGGAATTCTATCACTATTTAGGCCTCGAGAAAGTCAGACAGTCGTCGCCTGATCAAGCTTAAACACTAGGCAATGCCCAAGCCGTTAAGTTGACAGGCGTGCGCATCAATGCGAAGGATGGCATTATTATTTTTTATAAAGACAAATGATAATTGCTGATGCTTTGACGGTGGTCCTGCTGATGTTGTCTGGTAGAACTGCCTCGTCCTTTTGGTTTTTGCTTATAAACTTTTCAATTGTGGATATTGCAGAAAGGATAAATGTGATGTTAAGATACTAAAGACACCTATGGTACAATTGTCCTTTTGATCATTTGAACAATAACACCATAAAACAAACTAAGGTATCGCTCACATGAGAAATTTTAGTGTCTTCGAGATACAAAAAAGAAGTCGGCGAATTCATTCATAACACGTTTTAGTGTGCGGTGTTAATGGTTATTTGTGTGATTTATTGTATATAATAGTACATAATTATTTATTCTGGTACAATAGTGTAATAGTGAAAGGAACTAGCGTGTGACCATGTTCTTGTGAATTGGCATTCATGGTACTGGGGGCAAATATGTTCCAAAAGTAGGACTGTAACGCTTAAAGCCCTTGTCTGCAAGATTGCCCGTATTAGTCTGCAATTGTTTACAATCGGACCATTTGCTATGTATATTTCGGATTAAAGGCTATCTTATTCGAACCGATGAAAAATTATAAATGTTCAGAAAACAATCTTTCATTCTGATCTTTTTTGTGTGAACTTTACGAATTCAATAATTTAAATAATAATTCCCAATTATATATGGTGAAGGACCTTTAAACTCAACAGCCAAGGATGCCCACTGAGCAATACTCTACGTGGCAATGATTTATGACGATACCCAAACTAGTATACGCAATTAATGTTTTCTACTATTTTGGCAAAACAACTATAAATCATTTTGTAAGATTGTAGTCAGCAGTACATATTGGGGCTGGGGTTACAAAATTGGGAAATCTGTTGATGTGCTGGTGTAGGTATTGCACATTATGGTGGATTTATAATTATAAATGGCACTCGTTACTGCTCGGCGGTTTCCGGATTAGTCTTGGATAAGGTATAATCACATAAACTGGCAAGAATTTCCTAGTTGCTTGGTCATCACTTAGTTATAAGTACGTATTGGAATAATATTGTTAAAACAACATTTTTGTTTAACCGTAACGAATAACAAGTTCATGTATCACTATCTTATATACGAATATGCTTTATATGGTTAAGAGTGAGATTGTGTAATCTTTAGTTTTGGATGTTCAAAAATATCGCGATAGCCGTTTTAAACCTATAAGTGTTTTATTTATTTATTTATTTATTTATTGTTGTTGTTGTTCTTTAGGATGAAAAAAGTGCTGCATTGCCATACGGTTTCTGTATTAAACTTGATAGAAAACCCCATCTCTTTCAACAAAAAGTATACACACATAGAGACGCGAAATTATTTAACATAAGCCAGATTGTAAAGCAAAACACTACACTTACCTTATGTATAGTTCTTTTCTATAATACATCTTATGCAAGTTGCAAGTTCCCTGCTTGTCGGCATTGTGAGTTAATTGTTCCCCTTTATCTTTGATAAACTTAAAAACCTAGTGAGCGCACATTCCTTTCCTTACTTGTTAAGCGAATAATTGACAAAAGAGAATTGTCGTCTACGACTGGCCGGGAAAATGAGAAAAAACGTTATTTCATTGTTGTAGGGACATTGTACGTCGTGATGGTTAGCGCCATGACAATAAAACAAATGAGAATTTCAGAGGGTTAGATAAACCTGAGTAATAATTATATCTCAGTAATTGTCAGAGCAAGTGCTATTTTGTCTTCCGAGTCCTGTTAAGGAAAATCTCGCTAAATATATTGATTAAGCATTACACTGTTTCGTGGTTTAACCATGTTCACGAAGTTGTCATGTTTGCGAAAAACATGTAGATTCAGACCAGTCATCTTTCGCTATGGATCTACATATTATGCTGCAAAGTGTCTACAGATGCCTCATGTTGTTATTGCATTAATTCTTTGAGAGATACGTCTCAATTAGTATAGTTTTTAAGAAATGCAGCAGTCTACCAGTTAATAACTAATACTTATTCTTACGCATGTTATTGCAATGACATCAAAGGTAACCTGATGTATTCCGAGAGACTTGAAAGAAAAGGCATTTATATTGTGATACTTATCTGACCGTTCCTAGCGGTAGCTTGCTGATCTGGATCTACGTTGCTGGTCCTAGTCATTTTGCGTACTTACCGGGTGAGGAGATAATGAAAGTGGTGGTGAGGGGATTGGAATCCATGTGTGCGGAAATAACTCTACTGAACCCAGACTGCAAGGGATTGAGCAGACACTGCTGAAAGATCATGTGACTTTTAAAGTGCATATAAACTGTCTTCTAAGGGAAACGGGCTCGATTTGTCGGTAAATATATTGTCTGGGGACCAAATGGAAAAGGTGTAGGTGGAAACGACCAAAACGACAGCGGTTAACAAGGAATAGTGATAAGATATACACGAAGGACACTTTTGAAATGGTAACATTTCCGAGGAAAAAAAGATTGGCATTAGCGTCAATAGTGCTTTTACGGTAACAGTGGAGGAAATGAAAGTGAGCAGCTGTTGCAGATGATGTTTATAATGATAATCCAAAAAGAGAAATATGGCTAGGGAGTCATAGTGATAATAAGAATGTGGTATAAGGATGATCAGGGCTTTTATCTAAATGCAGTTTCACGAAAAGACAGAATTTAAGTCAATAAGTAAACTCAATCCTTACATTTTATAAAGGTATCGTGCATATTAGCTCATCATTGATAAGACGACATGTAAAACTAATCTCAAACTTAACCGTTGCATACATTAAAAATGTAGGCGCAATAGGCGCGTCGTTCACATTCAGAATTTTAAACAATGCTGCAATTTTGTTAATAGAATGCAACTGCTGTTGCTGTATAAGTTTTCCGCTCCCATTTTCCAAGTACACGCAAAAGCAACAAAATATACAAAAGAACAAAACATTTTAATCTTAAAAAACGAACATTTCGAAGAAAAAGAATACATGTGAAAAGCAGTTAAAAATAAAAGTAAACAACGTCGTTATCGGCGCACCTGTTGACCCCAGGCCGCCATGACAGGTCGCTTTAGGCACTGTGTTGTTGTTTGCAAATGGGTGCACTTCATGCATCATGCATCCTTTACTATCAGTTAGACGCTGTGACACTCTTTATTGGAGTTTTATTGCCTACTTTCTTAATTTGAAGAAACACTTTCGGCAATACAGATATGCAAAACAGTGGTTAAACAATGTCATGTTTTTATCTCTGTAACATTTTTTTCCCGTCAACGTTATGGGTTGTGAGACAGTTTAATGCAGTATCCATGTTTTCTGTCTCGGATTAAAGAGCTTTGTTGCTGTATTCACACTTCATTATAATAAAAGTGAGGGGTATATCAGCGATTTTAATGTTTAGGTGCAGCGTAAATAGTGTTGATAAGAGAAGTTGGGGAAACTATAGAAATTGGTGTTACACCCGCTTTGGCAGTTAAAAATCTGGAGATTGTTACCACAATAAAATCACGTGCGTATTATTTTAACCACATAAGAAGACATGACACTATCGAATGTTTGATGAAACAATTGAAATAAAGGAAACATTTAATAAAACACGTAATTAGACTGGCACACCGCAAAACGAAAATATGACAATTTAAATAGTTGGAAATGATATGATTGTTAGTCGTTACGTTAAATTACATGTGTATATACACGTACTAGTAATTAAATTTATACTATGTTCAATAATGCAAAGAAAGAAACTTAACGTTCAATTTGAACAAAAAGTCACAAATACAACTTGCAATTATCGTCAATTAACTGGCTGATTCTGCAAGCCATAAGTCGCACAATCATTGTACTGCGAGGCTCGGCGATAAGGAGTTTTATTTAAACGATAGAAATTACGTTAATAACCTCGGTTTTTATGGCTTCGAACTAATTCTTAATTTTAGCAAAATTATCACAAAACAGCGTTTCAAGTAGAGTATTTGTGAAGAATCGGCTTCAAAAAAGTGTGGATCCTGATCAGACAGTTTGTAGCTGATCTTGATCTACACCTTTTTAAACGCCTAATGAAATCGTGTTTAGCAGGTTAATAATTTAAATGCCAGTACCTAACATTGTTGGTGTGAGATATTCAAAGTGGGGAAACTTCTTTTAAAGTCAGCGCAAATTAGTAGTTTAAAATTACATTGCGACTATTATCTTCACATCAGAATGTTGAGCGATGTCACCGCCTGAAAAACGGTTAACATAACCTGTCATTTACCCACTTTCATCGTATATCCCAAATTGGGAGACACCATTACGTAATAATGTAAGCGAATATTTAGTTTCTGGTGTACCCGTTGTCAAGATTGAGTGTTTGTACTGTGTAGGCTTTTCGATCCAAGGAACAGCTATGGTTTTACATGTAGACCCTACTCTTAGCATGCTATATATCCACCTTAGACAAATCGTGCAGATCCAGATCAGTTGAATCCTAAATATCACCGATACTCTCACTGGCAGTTGCCGTAAGCTTCTGTCTCTACCTCCAGGGTAACATTCCGTTACTAAAGGAACATATACATTAATAATACACTAATGCACTGTAGATACATCGTAAAATTTTTTTTTTTTCATTCCCTGACTTTCTAAGCAATATTTCCTGACTTTGTTTCACATTGATTAGTCACATTGAACTTGCATTTTATTTACGTCGTCTTTGAAAAAAAAACACTCCTGAAGTGTGAGTTTGAAACTTTCCTTAAACCGGTTTAAGCACCTACAATCGATCCTTATTGCCGATTGAACATTCCAAGACGGTAGTTTGTTCGTTTTTTTTTTCTTTATTTACACAACGTCTCAATTCACTGTTTTGTCACCTGTATATTACAGTGAATACATGTACCTTTTTTCTAGCGCTAGTTTCAATTCGATCATAATTTTGTGACAATCGTAGGACATTTTCATACTTTAATTTAACTGAAAGACTGTGCTAGGAATAATCGAAGAAATAAGTTGGATTTATATTACCAACCCGGACAATCCACACTGCAAGAATATTATTGGAACTATCGTGTCCAGCAATTTAGTAACCATCCATCCAGTGTCACTGTACTCATCTAGTAATCACAGGTTATTTCAAATAGCTTATTCTTCTGATTAAAGGCATAAACCTATGTGCACATGGTAACCTAACTTGAAAAGCCAAACAAGTCATTAAAAATTATTTTACCAGCCCAAATGACTGTCGGTAATTGGTTTCGAATAGAATGATCGGGTTATCATATCTAATAACGAATGTTTTCGTGTACAAAACTAGATGTCATAATTAAAATGAAAAAAATAATTAGACTGTTTACTCGTGATTACGTTTGACATGTTATGCCCGCGAGGAGGTAGGTACTGTGTTCTTTTGAAAAGCGTTGGAAGAATAACGTTATACGCTGTATTCTATCAATTTAAACGCCAATAAGTCTAAAATGTTTTAAAGATGTGAACCAAGCTAACAAGCTCTGTATTAAGGCAATACTCCTGTGTCATCGCCTTATATGACACACTGAAAGACGGTGTATATTATTGTCAATGCATTGACTTACGAAAAAAATGCAGTGAATCTTAATATCGAAAGAGAAATAGCTGGATGCCAACATGTTAGCCATAGGTGTGTCTATGCTATGTATCAAAACGAAACCAAATTTAAGGCAACCTTCTCAAGAGTTATCAAAGTCTATTCATCTTTTTTTTTTTTTTTTTTTTTGCAGCCTTACATCCGTAATGTAAAATGGGGCTCTGATGATTTGCAATAAGTGTCAACACGATATGACATAAGTGCTCACTTTTAAACTATAAAGTGTCAATTAAAAAGCTAATTATGAATGCATCAAAATTCTCGCTTCGAATATTAGCTATTGTTGACAATTGCTGTTCATTCCTGTTATTCCTTAGTACAAATCAAGCGAAATATTATTTAGGTAATAGATATAGTCATAGATTGGAAAAAGAAACCTCAAGTTACTCTACATATTAACTTTTTAATTCATGAAGATTTTAAAAGCTGAGTTCGCCATCTTATTGAACAAATGTCACCCTGATTTTGCCAGTACGGAATCAAGGCGTACGCGACTTACTGTGTAGAATCTAGTAACAGGTAGAACGCAAACTGACCTGTGGTATCTTCCTGCACAAATAATTGCTGAAAGTCGCCACAATTACCAATAATACAGGCCTCTAAGTGAATAATATTCCACTTAAACAATGACAACAGAGCTATACGGCATCAAGCTCATCATACTATAGTTCAGCCGCTAAGCACTAATGATTTTTGGGGTAAAATACACGAACCTGGCCAATGGTTTTGATCAGGATGAAAAAGTATGCACTTTGTGTTGAAAATGTGGCTTATTTAAAAGTACATGCACTCTCGAATCATCTTCAACAAATATAGAGGAGGATATCCATAGGCAATGAGGCAAGGAAATTTAAATACCAAAATGAATGCAAAATACGAGTATCAATGTGATGTGGTACAACAGTGACACTGTGGGGAAAGTACTCTAAGGAAGAACATTGATATGAGAAATTGATATGTGAAATTGCATGAGAAAAATTGCAAAAGTTATCAAAAACTATTAAAAGTTAGTGATCCAGGACAGGAATTGGAAGATAATTGCGACAGAACAGAAATCAAGTGAATAATTGTTATGTTTAAGAGAGCATGCTCTGAGCATGCAACGTTTAATAATATTCTTGTGATTTGGGGTTGTTGCCTGAGCATGTACTGTTTAATAATACACTTGTGATTTGGGGTTGTTGCCTGAGCATGTACTGTTTAATGATATACTTGTGATTTGGGGTTTCTTGTTTGCGCATGCAATGTTTAATAATACTATTGGGATTTGGGATTTTGTCTTAGCATGCAATGTTTAATAATATACTTGTGGTTTGGGGTTGTTGTCTGTGCATGTACGGTTTAATAATACATTTGTGATTTTGGGATGTTTTAAGTGTGTTTGTTTTTCCAATTGTGTTTTTCAAAAACCTGGTTGTACTCCTCTGGTTTCTCTGATTTCTGGGTTCGCAGTACACTCGGTCATTAAAACAACTTTCAGACACATTAGGAAATAAACAATATGTCGCGTAAAAAATGCGACATGACACTCATGAATTTAATTGCTAAATTAACCGCATGTTTTGCAAACACCTTTTGATACCCTTGTCGTTTCGCTCCATGTTGGAAGTAGGCGCGCTCTTGCGAAACCAACGTCATACGTAACAAAAATATTGTCATAACGAGGTATAGCGTCATCACATTAAATATTTGAGTGATATAAATAAAATCATGTTTAAAGAAAAACAAACTTTTGGTACATGTGTGGTTTCGTTTCATTAGGGCGCACACGTGACCATTCGAAGCTAACGTCATAATATAAAAAGTGCAAAAAGAGTCGTAAAAATAATCGCGACATGATAACAATAATACAATGTTTTTATTTTTGTTAGCGCAATCGTGTTTCACAAATGCCTTGTGGGACCAATGTGGTTTTGATTCATTTTGTAACTATATTCGTTTGAAACGATTGTACAACACAAACTTGAATGAAATCCATAAGTTGCGAAATGTTCACTAAATAAGAATATTGTTTGCATTGCATGCTGTACATTTTGTCCATGTACATGTGTATGAAAATTTGAGAAAAACATTGCTAATGAAAAGTATTCTAATATATTAGAAACTAGGCACACATGTAGTTTCAATAACAGGAAATACATATTGCTACTTTGTTTATTGTACACTCGGAGTTGGTCCCTTTGAAAGTATATGAAGAGTGTCAAGACATACCTTTATAATGTCATATCAAAAGTATGCAATACGAAACTCCGCACAATTTTATCAAAGTCAAATATTTGTATCTTATTTCAGTAACTGTTGTGCACTAGGGCTTTGGTTTATAATACACGTATTTTAAAAATATGCATACTACCATTAAACCACATTAAAGATAAGTTACATGTTACAGGAGCGTAGCTTAGTTGAAAACGTATAGTGTAAGCACCTCTTTCTTATGGTGTCGGGGTAACTTGCTCCTGCTCCTCTTTGAAGGAGGTAGGTGAATTAGGCAAAGCTGCATACCCATTCCAAGTCACATGTCAGAAATGTGCACAAACAGATGGAGATATTTTCGTCAAATGAGAATAAAGTGGGGGGCACGCACATGCAGAAACAGCTATACCACGTGTAATAAGGGTTTGCCAAATGTACTTCGGGTTTTTACTGTCTTCATTAATAAGTCACATCAACATATTGCGGTATTCCTAACAACTTCCAGTTACTGAATCTACTGGATATGGAAGGCCCTTGATAAATGCCTTAGATACAACCACCGACGCACGCCAGTCAGCTAAGTTTTATCCTTTTCTAAGGGTTGTCGCTTTAATTGAGAGATGAATCAACATTAAAGACATATACAAATATTTCGCAAAAATAAAACTTCGAATAGCAATCCAATGTGGAAGTGACCGTTCGAGGCGTTTGCATACCTAAACATACTTATGTAAGGACATTCGCCGAAATGGCTCTATTTAAAACTTCTGCTTAGGGCAAGATTCGCTACGATATATTTGTTTAAACGGAAGATATGTTTCACTTCAAACGATCCTAACATCTTGACTATTTTGTCCGGAGGCATTTAAAATCCGACCAGTTACATCGTCCCGTTTCGTTGCAGACCTCGCGTAAATCTTCATGTTAAATGATGTGGCTGGACAATGCCGACGTTTTTTGCCGCAACGCAAATACCATTGTGACAGATATATGACCGAAACAGAAGAACAGCATAAAAATAAAAGCTATAAAAACATAGTATTTAAAATATTACATAAAGACACAATATGAAACAGAGACTAGTGCCTGCAGTTAAACAATGCTGAGATTTTGTTATTTTTCTAGTGTTTATCAAAAAGCCCATTATAAATAAAATTTATTATTCTCAAGCATCATTTGTCAGTTCTAGGGAATGCAAAAAGAGGAAAAAATGCTACTGAATACAGGGAGGCATTAACGTGCTTGATGATGATGATGATGATGATGATGATGATGAATTAATGATGTTGGTGATGATGGTGGTGATGATTATGATAATTATGATAATGGTGGTGGTGGTGGTGGTGATGATGATGATGAAGTACAGAAACGTCTCAAACATTCTTGCAGCCAATACAATCAATTAATTTTATTCCAAAAAGTAAAAAAAAATGCTTTCTTTCTAAACTAGTTGTTAGCAGACGATATCGCTGAATCAGTCAGTGATTCACCGTGTCTTAACAATACATCAACCACCAGGATTTCAAAGAAATAAATCAACATATGTTAAATGTATGTCTTTAGACAGCTATTATTAGAACTCCTTTATTGTTATATCCGTTTAGTTTCCATAAAGCTTATCATGGTATATTTTGTGGCTGAAGGAGTCTATTTCTATATTCAAACATCCCATATGTCTATTGAACGTAATAAACGGCTAACCACATTCTGGAGAAATAAACTAAAGACAACTGGATAAATTTAACTGTTTCCACATGTTTTAAGGAGTGTCGGTATCTAACCGTTGCAACATATTATCTAAGTTTATCGTTTAAAGGTGGTATCCGACAGTTTGGACCAAATTACTTTCATTTATCATCTCAATAAACTATTTTTACCTGAACGGATCTAGCAAAATGCTGTTTTTGATGTCCTACACCTGTCTGAAAAGTGAACCATAACGTCACAATCGTCATTACAAACATGTATTTCCTATCTGAGCCACGCTGCACAGTTAGCTATTTTAAAACTAAGAAAACTACGTGACCACCTATGTTTTAGTTCATGTGTTCTGTGACGTTGATGTCTATTTTAGCAGGTATTCCAATAGTTCTTATTTATAGATTTGAAAACAATGAACATTTTTACTGTTGTTTAATGAGTTTTACTGTCATAAAATTTAGATTCTGTTGAAAATCGTCAAAGGTTAATCTAAAGTTTCTGCAGAAATTATGCACAAATACAATAACAGAGGTCCGATATTGTTACATATATTTGATGTAGGCATACTGTCAGATACCACCTTTAACAGGAAGGACTATTTCAACATGCAAACAATACGTCATTCGTAAAGAATTTGGAGCACAACACAACTTCGGTGTTAGTTTGAGAAATGTAAGATCGATGCTTTCGGAAAAAATGCTCTGCAGCTAAATAAGTTATCTCATATCTGGTTTGTTTTTCGACACACCTGCACTATCATTCTGTTATTGCGACGTCAAGCTATTACAAGCGGAGAGGTTTGGGGTAGAGTCTATCCGCGGATCATTTGGATATATATCAAAAGCAATTTATTACCAGACAAACATTTTTAGTTAAAGATAATGATACGGCAGAGAAAGATATACAAAATGAAAGACATACTATTTTGGCACCCCAAATAGATACCGAATAAAGTTTCCAAGCTGATATCAGAGTTCAACCATTTATACTTCTTGGATAATTAACTTCAGTGTAATGAATAAGCGACAACAACAACAACAAACAAAAACATCCACACACACACATAAAATCCACACAAAAACAACAAAAAACAGCAACAAAACGAAACAAACACAAGCACATAAAACCCCCACACAAACAACAAAATCAACAACAAAACAACACATACAAACTCACACACAAACAACAGCAAAACGATAATCAGCAATTATTAACAATCCTCTAGGCGTTCAGCCACTGGCGACCCTAGTCATATTTACCCTCAATGTACAGCAGTATAAAGTAGCACGTATATGTTAATAGTAAAATAGTAATAGTGAAGCAGCACAGAAACACATACACTACCACCCCGCCACCAGTATCTACATCACAGACAAAGCATTATTGAAGTTCTAAACTTGCTAAACCGGAGTTCAACCTTTTATAATTTGTGGGCTAAATGTGATGAATAACTAGCAAGAAAATATGGTTTAACTTTGATCTCAACTCTTCATAAATCGTCTCAAGGCTGCAGGGAACAAACAAAAACAGCATCATTAACAATATTTAAATCACAAAGGGTCGAACTCTTCAGGAATATATCGGAGCGGAAATAGGCACTTTTTTCTTAAAAGATCTTTCAGCTTACTTACTTAATTACTTAATTGCTAATTAATGAACTCTGCATGTACATTCTGGAGTACAGTAATTGAATGAATTACGCCAGACTCATTATATTACTAATTATAAAATATTTCATCTATTTTTACAACATGTTTAAGTGCAGCAGGGTTCATCTCTTACCAGAAAAATACTTTCATATCTACTGGTGTAGACGTTTTGTAGTCAAATAAAGCTATGTATAAGATTTAATATTGTTTTAATGCAACAATACTATTAAAACTACTTGATGGCATGTACGCGCAGGTACACAACCCATAGTACCATGCGATCCACACTTCATATGAATTTAAACTAAACGTCATTATCGAGCCAATCCGTGTTTGGTTTATTGCTGACGTATTATGAGTAATACCGCATGCGCATTTCAAAGCTAAAGTACGTGGTTGGCTTAAAATAGTTGAAATGCGTCGCAAAGCTTTCAACCCTAAAGACAAAAGCATTGAAGGATAATTAAGTGACCTGTGGTTATTTTTATGCCATTGTTAAAAAACACTACAGATATTGATTTAAAAAATGCAAATTTTACTTATTCGTTTAAATTGCTCTATACATTTTAGTTTCATAATTGAAACTTTACATATAAATATATGTATATTAAACTTACAAGAATCGTACAATAACATAAATTTGAAATATAATTTTAATTTCAATTTTCAATTATTCGGTAACAATAACTCACGTTATATAGATAGAAATGCATGAATAAATATCGGTACATAAAAAATATAAACAGACAATCATCAATATCTATAAAAGATATTCTTGTTACCAGCACCCGCTTCGAGTTGTAAGTTACGTTTCTGCACCTAAGCAAGCATTGTTTTAAACTGCAATAAAGAAGACTTTTATCTAAACTGTGTCAGCTATCTTTAGTAACTATGATTATATAGCGGCTGCATATTTGTCCATTTTTTAATAACCAAAAACATCACGGACTACGAAAGATAAAACTCTGAATAGAGGGGATATTTCTTACAGTTACCTCATTCTTTCTATTCAATGCCCTTCGTACCTGCTGCTCATAATGCAACGATTTAAAAACAAAAACAATGCGTGGTTTGATGAAAGAATGATGGGATATTTTGCAGTTTTTAATCTTATCTACTCGTGCCTATCTATAAATCACAAAAGGTATGATGAGGGCGGTAACAACAGGTGTCAGGACAGCATCAAACACAACACTTTTGTAATCTCATCCAGACATCACGTGCTGAAAACTGCAGCGCAACCCGTACCATCAACAGGTCTAGTGACAGCCGCAGCAAATCGCTTTTTTGCATCGCCTAGTTCCTATACACGGCGCAACTTGTTGCATTGGCAGCTTCCAATACAGATTGCAAATTCTTCCAGCTGATTAATGCCGATACAAAACGCAGATTTCTTTCACTATTTAATCTGATACAAAACACAACTTAACTGCAACGACTTCTTACATGGGCTGATTTTTAAAAGCACGATGCAATTTTAATTAAATGGTTATGCCAGAAAACACATGCTCAAAAATTGATTTTGGTACAACGCGCAGGCTTTTCAAAGTACTTTATTCCAATATCCACAAAACGCAGCTCCTTGAAATAATTCAGGTACAAACGCAACTCTTAACATGGATTATGCCACAAAACACAACTTCTGTTCGTGAACTTAATTTCACACGAAATGCCTTTTTCGTTTCGTTTTCTAAGTATATGGAATACTAATAAAGCAGTAATAAAATACGAATTCCTGTACAATACGCACAAGAATATTGAAGAATAAATCAACTGGACTGAAGCTCAACCGCAGACAGCCAAGGCGGTCAAGTACATTCAGTACAAATAATGTAGGCGGAATTCTAGTGAAATGACGAGACGCTTAATTGGCGACAAATTCTTTCCCGGTCGACCCTAAATGGCGTTCAATAAACAGCTGATTTATCCATAATCAGTTATTGCGTTACGGACAAAGAAGACTGATTTGATAACGGCATAAATAAACATCTTCTGTACAGAGCACGCGTGGAAGGAACGGTCATAAATGCTTATTTATAAAAATCAACAAAGTTGAAAGTCTGAGATTTTGCACAGGTAGAGACTATTTGATTGTATAACAGACTCAGTATCAGCGTTCCTTTTTATAACTAGTCGATGTTTGACAAAAAGATAAATTGCGTGAGCTCCTCATTCGTTTAAACCTTAAACATTCCATACAATTAGAAGCAAACTATAATGACGATAGAGTTAATGTCTCTGTTATATTCGGATATAATATTGCTATTTTCGCAGGTATTAACATGTATATACAATTATTTTTTATTTATGTCTGCATGAAAAGGAAAACGTTTGCAGAAATGATTGCAACTGCAGATGTATACCCATGATGTAGCACACAACCATACCTCGATTGCATGCTTTCATGCTTGTTTGCGTGTTTCCTGTTGCATAAGGCGAGGGTGTGGTATTATCAAGAGTACAGGTCACTGCCATTCAAACATATGCTGATTTTCAATTTTTTATCTCGTCGTTTTGCCTTAAACAATAATAAGACATTGTGAAAAGCTTGGATTCGAATAAAATTTGATTGTGCCTAATAACTTACGTTCCCTATGAACGTTTATATCGATGTGCTGCTGTTTGTCTAGTGCTAAGAAAAACATCCTGTACAAATAATACGAAGCCTTTTATAAAATGGTCTCTAGATAAATTGTCAGAATTTGCATCTTATTTTCCTGTACATCTAAGAACTGCTAACTTTTCTCTATAAACAAAACAAAAGCAGAGAAAATTCGCCCTTTTAGCTGAATTCACGGCAGTTGTCTATAAGATGGCAATGACTTACCGACACACAGTGGCCGTTTAATGGACCAATAGCCGCCGACAACGTTGCAGGAGCCAAACGTCCTGCCGACGGGGAAGAGTCCGGGATCACACCGGAACTCTACCAACATATTATTTCCAAACACGGTCACAGTGCCATTGGTTGGAGCCTGGGGCGTTTTGCATGGCATTGAATCTGGAAGGGGAGATGGATAAAGGCAACATGACACATAAACGTTTAGTTATACACAGCATTATGCGACATCAAGCGAGTAGCTGAAAGTTGAATGACACAAACACCTTTATATGTTACAAACTGTTGTGGTGCTACAGATTAATGCCTTGTTGTTTTCTAAACAAGTGCACTGAGAGCCAATTTCATAACATGCATCTGGAAGGGCGAATTAGAAGACATTTGCATGACAAAATCTACATTGTCAACGCTTTCGATTTTGAATCTGGAAGGCCGAAAGTATGAAAGGTGCATTACAAAAAGTATACATATAAACAATTGCATTACAAAAAATTATACGTATAAACAATACCATAGTTGTATTTTTTAAACCATGGACCGGGAGTTTGTGATGTATTGAACATTACAAAGCGAAAGTGAATAAATAAGATGGCAAATAAAACTCGATATGCTCTCAAGATGTCAATAATAAGTTCGCACAACATTATTCCGTAAAAATAATGATTGTATAAATAAGAAAACAAATACATTTAGTGCGGTATTCTCACTAAGTAAAATTGTTTATATACTAACAAATCTACGTATGTTTCCGATGCTATCCAACACGGATACATTTTGCAACAAAACAACATAATTGAAAACGATGGTATTTTCGTAGTCTTTTAAAGAAGGTTGTAAGTCTGTGTCAATATGGATATCAAGCAGGTCCTAAGAATAAAAATGTCGTACAACGGAGCATATTAACATGTCGCAATCAATTACTTGACAGCTGTTAGAGACCATGACCTACCTCTAACATTTTTGGAAGGCTGATATAAACCATGTGACCAGGGGTAAATAATAAAAAAGATAATATTATAATTAAGTATGGTGAGAAGTGTGTGATCTAAGTCAATTAACTTCCAACCCCACCTATTGTGACTGGATGAGGCATTTGGTGGCTATTGTTCACCCAGGGCAACCTGAAGAGATAACAACCCGAGATGAATGCCTTATCAAGGACTCACTGGACAATTAACGACGACACATGATCCTCTAAGCTACAGTTTCACATTTTTACACATCATAAAGAGAAACTCGATCTAGAAAAAATACTTGAGCTTCGAAGGCAACACCTGTTGGTATACCCTGTCGTGTCCTAGTGCATTATGCACTAGTTCGGGCCGGTGTCTTTTTCCTATTGTTTTATCGAACTAATTATTTGATAAACGTCATTTTTCTGTATAACATTATTTGCGCTTTACTTAAAAACTTATCAATTTG
Organism: Sinonovacula constricta; assembly: GCA_007844125.1. Taxonomy (NCBI): domain Eukaryota; kingdom Metazoa; phylum Mollusca; class Bivalvia; order Cardiida; family Solecurtidae; genus Sinonovacula; species Sinonovacula constricta. The sequence continues at coordinate 53,527,368 of CM017558.1, forward strand.
TCATATTACATTTTCAGTGCAAAGATTGCAAATTTTGTTAAGGTTAGATATTTATGTTAACTACTAAATTTCCGACCAACAGTATAATTCAAAATCTGAGGCTGATGCATGCAACCATTCTGTTACATATCTAACTTTCTAACGGCGTATTTTCGTCAATTAAATCTATAAAAAGCAATTTATAATTACCATAAAATGATGTGTGTTGTCTGCTCAAAGCAAAATACCGATTGAGTTTATGGTAAAACTATACATGTTATATATTCGTTTGCCGCAATTTATTTTCAAAAAGTATATCAGGTCTAATTAAATATTTCAACGTTTTACATTATCTTTCAATTGAGATATTATTTTTATTTGTGTCCTTTAAACAACGGCTACTTCAATTTAACATTAAAGGTATATTTAATATCGCACACTGGAACCCGATCACTGGAGTTAATTTGGCAAGTATTGTGTTACTGAACAGCTTGAATGCCACCCAACTCTAAGGCACCGTGGTCACGCGACGTAACAGGTGCGTGACGTGACAGGTGCGCTCAGGGAGTTCTATCATCACCTGGTCACGTAATCAGTGCACGTGTCGCTGAAGATAACGTGCACTGCAATGCACGAAAAAAAGTTTCAAACGCCGACTTGTAGCAACTATGGCGTTGCGAATACAAAAGAAATCGTATCAGATTTAAGACAAATCAACCACTTCCCATCCATCTTCTGATGGCATTTTAAGGGTGTCTCTAAAGTGTGTCGATGTTTAAGATAGCTACGAGAAAGGAATATGATTAAAAGGTTTTGTCAAATGAATCTGTTTTATGAGGATCCACAAATATGCCAAGCTTAATAATTTTTAATTGACTTTTGTGGGGAATAATATGACATGCGACTTTTGTTGTTGTTTTTCAATAAGCTAAAGCAAAAGAATGCTGTTTGAGGGTTTAGGTAACGCTTATCTGGCAGGGGCAAAACAAAACAAAACTACACTCTAGTGGATCTCTAGCCAACCTCGACGCATTTCGCTTCCTTTCTCTGAGGTGAACACACATTACCTAGTGGAATCTAGACATTAAGGTTTACTTGTATGTATACATTATATAAGTACAAAACCAAATTCACTACACTACATTTCACAATGAATGTTGCAAGTATATTTTGAGTAGCTTACAGCTCATGCAGTTGACTTTACTAAAAATTAAAAGAAAAAAAAGACTGAAAATTGTACTGATGATAATTATCTTCATAGAAGAAATCATAAAGAAAGCAAATCCTGACCTGTTTGATTTAATCCAACAACTTTGCTGATCACAAAAACACTTAATGTCAAAAGAAAGTGGGACATTTTTCCAGTATTCATTTCAAGAGTCGTTATATATTGTATATTATAATCCACACTCGTATGTACTGTGTATTTGATACGACCCACAGATTGTATATTAGTGGATCATTGGTGTACTTTGAACAAAACAAAGATGCAACGTCTGGTAGGCTATATTTTCTTGTTCCGGAAGCCGTTACAATAGAACAGGCCTCATTACGCAAAGTCCGTTTCCGGTTCAAATATAAGATGTAAACCTCTATAAATACAGTGCTATATACTGTTTAGTGCGTTGGTTCAATTAATGCCACATATGGCGCGTAGTGAAAATGTAAACGTTGAGTAAAGTTTTTGCCCCGGCAATATTAAATCGCACAACCATTTATCATCGCTTAAATAATGTGGAAGTTATTATGATTATGCATCTTTGAAATCGTGTCCCCTTTTATTCAAATGTTAATGATAAATCTAAAGGTAGCCATCATACTTACCATATAATTGTAAGAATATACAAATGAAACAGTCTAGTATATAATTTGATCCCCTTATATGATTGAAATGAATTATTACGAAGTTATAGCCATAGTTAGCGACACGAGCTTGACATCGATCAAGTTTATACTGCCATAGTTTGATTATGACAAGGCAATATAATAAATATAACGAGGACAATATAAAGATTATATAGGTCTAATCTGAGTACGCTGTAAGTCTACATTAAATCGCTATAACTTTGTAATTTTAACTATTACACTAAATCAAGCCTCGACTTTCAGAGCAAATACTCAAAGCATTAGAAAACTTCTGTTATGCCAGTTACACCGCAAAGGTGCATTCGCCCGCAATGGGCTGCATGTTTTAATTTATAGTATTTAACTAATTAAAGACATATATATTGCCTGCATGCCAGGTGCAAGCAATGAATACAATAGTTTATTGCATCTATTTTATCAATAATAACTGCTTTCAGATAAGTGTTCGTCGGTTTATATGCATATGAACACATACATTTATTGCAGTAAAACTACTTTTGGAATTAAAAATAAATAATATGCCTCTCAGAATTTTTAAGCCCAAACTTCAATTACAGCCCGATTGGCTAATATAGGTAGACTGTACTTAAAGCGCAAACTAAAATAGAAAACACATTTGTCTGCTCATTATTTTAAAATTTATTCCAGACAACTTAACTAAGCTTCTAATCTAAAAAGCCAATTGTTAGCATTAGTTCCAACATTTTAAAATAGTTCACGGACTCAGCCTACAGAACAGAACTGAACAGAACTTTATTCGCCAACTGTTCATACAGGCTAACTCTAACAGCTCATTTTTTACAATCAGAATATAGCAAACAATAATTAAAATCAAACAGCACAGTCGTGTAATAGTGCCAATGCACAATGCATTTTAACAACAACAACGACAACAATTTGAAACTGAATAGATTTATACAAGTTCACATGTATGCAAACGACAAAAAATCGAGATGAGAGAGAGTGAGAGAGAGAGACAGACAGAGAGAGAGACAGACAGACAAACATACAGACAGATAGACAGACAGACAGTGAGAGAGAGAGAGAGAGCGAGACAATGACAGAGACTGGAAGACAGAGACAGACACAGAGATAGGGAGAGAGAGAGAAAAAAACAGAGACAGACAGACAGAGAGTGGGGAGAGACAGAGTGAGAGAGAGAGAGAGAGAGAGAGAGAGAGAGAGAGAGAGAGAGAGAGAGAGAGAGAGAGAGAGAGAGAGAGAGAGAGAGAGAGAGAGAGAGAGAGAGAGAGAGAGAGAGACTTCGGATCTTCATCTAAATGATTTTTTACCATCACCAAATAGATCTAGATCTACTTAACAATTGTTCGAATATCTTACTTCTGTTTCAAAATTGTGCATATTTTATAAGATAGCATGCAACATTTTTTTGCAATTTATAATAGCAAAGGGAAACTATCAAATGTAACAAGATATTTTGCATGATTTACGTTTGATGTCGACAACAATAACTTAGCATACCTAATAAATTTGCAACTATGGATGTCAACCCTTCCTCACGTTTCCATTTTGCAGACGACATTTGCAACTGCAGTAGCCTAGAGTTATCCCGCATGAATTCGTTTCATTGTACCTTTACTCGGATGCATAGGTGAAACAGTTTAACGAGTTTACAAGTTGGCAAGTTTGTTCAATAAAGGAACAATCATGTTATTTACTTATATGTTAATGGTGCTTTAACATGATTTTGGCCGTGAAAGGAAATATTACAACTATGATCCTTGTTATGATGTATCGTAGATCGAGACGTGCTTCTATCGTAAGTACACCAGTAGATATATAAATCTAGATCTACATGTAAGTGTACATGTTTTAACTTGGTGGACAGTTTTGTTTGACGGTGTTTTCAGGTGATGTTTTGTCATTAAATTGGGTCCTTTATGTATACGGACATTCTGTAATTCTATCCGTAAACGCGAATTTCTCATTGTACATGTTTTGATAGCTCAGATAACACTAGGGGGCGTGGCATTATGTTTAGTTTTTATTTCCACAAGTTAATGACCATGACACAATGTTACAAATATGAATAAGGTATAATAACACCTAGAATAAGTAAAGAGAAAGAATTATTAGCTTGGGAACTTGGGATATGGTCACTTGTCAAGATGTGGTTATCCGAATGAGAAAGGACATGGTCAATTCATCTGAACAGTCAAGAATTGTATTTCTTTTTCCATTTGTCATATAATAATTTGCTAAAAATACAAGTGGAAATCTGAATTGAGGTTTCGCAACATTATTACTCTATGCAGTAAATGGGAACAGCATATTTTGCCAACCCTTCCCCTTTTAACAATCATGGATTTGGCATAAAAAAGGCATGCTAAAACTTTAAAATGACAAATAAATTCAAAATAAGAGTATTGTAAAAAAAATATACATATTATTTTTTGAAATTTCATCTTAGTCTGGCGACATCAATGTAACGAAAATGTACCCATTTTGGTGGAATGGCTGATAGATCTATAGCGTCTACATTACAAGACGTATGTCATGGGCTCAAGTTGTTCCAGAAAAAATACACAAGAGAAATAATAGCTGTAAATTTTATTTAATAAGACAGCTTTGTAGGTAATAACCCTGCAAAATCGTCATATATGTTCTTTATCAAGTGGACCTGTTATAAATTTTTTATCATGATCATCATCATCATCATCATCATCATCATCATCAACAACAACATCATTATCCTCATCCTCCTCATCAACGACACCATCATTTTAATCATCATCACTTTAATCATTACTTTTATTTTGTATTGTTAAGTTTCATCCAACTTATCATCTGCACTATTGTAATGTGCATTGTATTTTTTTACTATACTCACATCCATTTTTATTTTCCTTTTGTGGGTTCTTTATATTCTTATTTGTGTTTACTATTTTAAATTTAGTTGATTTCAAATTTAATAAATAATATCATTTTTTTCCAGTACCACCAAAATTCCGCTGATATTTTTAAGCGAGCGGCAGGACACGAAACCTGCCGGGATGGATCGTGGGCGCGATGATTCATCCGTCGTTCTTCTCAGCATCAACGACAAGCCAGTTGGAGATAATAACAACATCTCAGAAAAAACAAAATTCCATAAAAAGATGGAGTTACTAGAAGAAGAACCGATAAAAGATCCATCGGACATGCTGTTTAAACAACCTCGATTACGCATTCCAGTTGTAATCGCATCAACAGTCTTCATTGTTGCTATCATCACAGTCGCAGTCATCCTCATTGTAAAATTTGCAGGTGAGTTTTGATACAATCAAAATGATAAGTTAGGTTATGTTGACAGTTGTTTTTAAACATTGCGCCAGTCAACGTGTATAATAAAACTTGATAAAACATGCCTCTACCAAGTTTTAATGGCACACTGTGTTGTGCATTGGGCTGACACACAAAACTTCCCAGGCTTGAATCATAAAAAACAAACAAAAACACCTTCTATTTTAGAATATACATTGTATCACACTTGCTCAAATTTGCATTATTTTTTATTTTTTAATCAAAAAGCAAAATTTTGTTGAACCTTAACCCTTAGATTGCTACATTTGTTACTAACCTAAAAGAACTCTTTTAAATAATGCTTTTAACTACCAGTACATGCAAATGAAACAAGTCATTCTCAACAGACTAAGCAGCAAATAATGCATATCCTGATCAGATAGCTCCCAGCAGGAATCTGTATTTACACTATTAGCTTAATCCTTATAAATAAGTGAATAGCAGGCTTAGAGTTTATTAACAATAGATTAAAATATTGTTTCTGATTATATTTGAAATGCTGTATTAACAAGAGATAATGACCACTGTCTCTAGGTTGGGAGAATCAAAAACATTGCAATGCTTTTAATCTTAGTCTTTTCAACTCAATAGCATAGTACATCTTCAAACTGTTCACATAGCAATAGTGCCATATCCAGACAGGCAGGTAGCAGAATGATACATCAAACAAACCAACTTTTTACAAAGAGTGTAAGGGGCTAGAAAAAGTCCTAAAAAAATAGACCTGTAAAGAAATGCTCTCTCTACAAGATGATACATGTCATCAATTTATGTCTTGATTCGATATTTTATAATACAATACCTTTGGGAAAATGGAATACTTGAGGGTGACTGTTTACTGTTTGGTGTTTTACTTAATATACTAAAAAAATGAAAATAATATAAATGTTTACATATAAATAAGTTAAGCAAAAGAACATTAACTATCTTTATTGAAACACCACACATTTGTATAACCATAATGAAATCTAACAAATCACAGTAACAACAATGTAAAGTATGTTTTATGAATAGTTGAGCTGAAAACAAACCTATCAAAAGAGCAGGAGATAAAGTACTTACTATGACTAGACAAAAATATCTAATTTTGACATGATTTCTTATAAAAATGGCACAAATTGGTCTAAATATGGAATCAAATGACCAACAATATTTGATGTATTGTATCATAGCTGTATATCCTGGTTTTCAGTGCATTCCAATGAAACATTGTAGCTCTAAAAGAAAAACATTTGATTAGCAGTAAAAAGTGCATAACCTGATCAGACAGTCCAAATTTTCAATTCTTGTGCAGCTGGTTAGGAGTAAGGATTTTTTCAATGTCTTTAGAAGGTCATAAGTTTCTGATTACCAGTTGACATCCTTGGTTAAGATTGTATTAATGTGGATTGTTTTTCAGGAATTTCACCTGAAGTAGGCCATATTATCCTATATTATTCTCATTATCTCAGGTATAATCTGCTGCTTTTGAAAAAAAAGTACTTCATAACCTTTGTCCAGATGACATAGTGTTGTTAGATTTGGGAATTTGGGCATAAAGTCTGCAAAAAGTCAAAATTAAGTTTAACAAAAGACAAATTTGAACACTGACTAAAGCACTCTACATGCACAGTCATTCAAAATCTATAAATAAGCTTGACTGTAATTCTGCTAAAACATCAATATCAGAGCGGATTACACCGAATGATTATACAAAGTAACGGGTCACATGTTTTTTCTTGTTTAAAAATAGCTAATTGTGTAGCCTGGCTTAGATAGGAAATACCTATTTGTAATGACAAGTGATGTGTTATGGTTCACATATGGTTTTCATATAGATGTAGGACATCAATAATCAGCATTTTGCAAGATCTTTTCAGGCAACAATATTTTATTTCTTAGAAAAAGATCTTATCCAAACTGTCTGATAAAAGATCTTATCCAAACTGTCTGATACCACCTTTAAGTTAAATTTTACATTATTATTTTTTTGCTTAAAATATTTTTTAAACATAACTGCAATAAATTTTATTAAAAGTAAATGCTTGGAAGTAATTAATTTTTTAATAAACAAGAAGTAATTTGTAAATGTTAAATTACTATGTAAAATCTTTAAATATTGCAAAATATTTTTATTTTGTTTGGGTCTTGTTGGATGGTAGATGCTTAACATTTTTAAAGATGTCATATTAATAGATAACTTAATAAAATTGGATGAGATAAGGTAATATATCTTAAATGAATCATTGTGTTTATAGTAAAGTTAATGTTTCTGCTTCTAGTTATTACGAGCAGGGGTCCAACAGTAATACAAGAAACAAAAACACCATATTACAATGTAATGAAAATAATTTACTTTCAATTTTAAGGTTTTGTTTTTATTAAGTATGACACATATCCATGAATGCATGCCATGCATGTTTGGAAAACAGACATCCATGTGATCATATCGCCCCCATCCCTTACAATGTAATTTATGTCATGAAATTCTACCTTGAATATCTTTTTAGTATTCATGTTCATGAAACCGTGTAGAATGTGAACTTGTCAAGTTGTGCAGGTTATGGAATGTTTACCTTAAAGCAGTCTCGACTTAGTTTTGCATATGCATATGATTCAGAGGACCAGACGATTGGCATGTTATATTAAATTAGATAATTGCATCATTGTTTGGTTCACTGTTAATAATGTATCAAATATGTACATCTGCTTGCACAATTTAGTGCTATACAATGTACTAGGATGCTAAGCTAATGGCATAGGATGCTTGAAAAACATTACTGTATTCTTCCAGGCAAAAATCAGTATAATCTTTAACAAGATGGCAAGTATAATCTAGTAATGAGAAGGCTTTGTATGGATTATTCACCTTTTTGGGGTGGGGACTGGGTGTGTGGGGAGGGGGATAAACAAATGAAAATTGGTCCAAATATGACTCAGTTGCTTTAATATTTATGAGTTATCTCTTAGTCTACAAAGCACAAATTAAGTAAGCTTAGCCGTATAGTGTAGATCCAGAACAGCCAGCTCTCACTGTAACCTGTCTGGTCAGGACCTGCACCTGCGACAGCCAAATCTCTTGCAATACATTCAAATAATTTCGGGTGTCATTGTTGACTAAAAAAGGAAATTATTTGTACTGACTGTCAATAAATATAGCTTGCTAAGGGTCATGAATAGTTTCACAGTGAACACAGTTTTACTCACCTAGACCTCAAACTGAGCTCAGGGAATTTGTTTCGTTCAGACCATGAAATTAAATTCAGCCATCAATCACAGAAGATAGGTAACGAAACATTCTGTGTTATTTTGTCATTAGATTCCATGAACTTGGTGCAAAAATGATGCACTCTATCTTCAAAATGTTTTTAGTCTGCATATCTTAAATAACTTAAATGTTGGGGGTTCAATTTTTTTTTTGTTCTTGGAATTCCTCTCTCCACAGCACATATATGGTGAGGTATATATAATAATATAATGAGTTAAAGATTTATGCATTTTTGTTGGTAGAACTAAGGAGCAGTAAACACAACTGATGTACTTAGTTTTCAGTAAATAAGATAATTTCGATATAAACTTGAATTGATAGCTAGATTTAGTCATTAAGATACTTTTGAGAGAGTGTACATCATTGTGTCTTCACAATATACAATGAATAAAGCAATAATTATAAAAAAAGTTTTGATTTTTTATAACTTCTCTTCTTCAAAATTAATAAGACACCCCCATCTTATCATAAACTGTAACATTTTGAAAGACAAAAAATCTGCATAATGAAGACTGGGTCCATTGTAAAAATAGAAAAAATAGACATTTTTTTAACATAGAAAACTATTCAAATTTTGTATAGATTTGATCTCAAGGTTTGCTCCTTTTTCATTCAGACATTTAAAATTTACAATTTTATAAATGGTTGCTTTCTTAGAAAGTTATACAACTTGAAAATTAATTATTGACCTTATACATTATAATATTTGCTGACATTTCAATTACACCTTTACCTTAAATACCTGTTTGGCTTGTTAAATACCTATTTATGACCCTCATTACCCAATAATGACAGGATGTTCAACCATATTTGGCAGTGGGGTACAAGCTGCAATACTGGCTACAAGTTCTGGGTGAGTGAGTTTGACAAATAGACTTGTGACGGCTAAATAAGGGCGGACACATTACTCTATACTAAAGCACACTTGGATGTTAAGAGAGAGTATTTCATATCAGTATTCATAAATCAACTTTCCAGCTGTGATTTGATGTTGGATTTAATAATCTTTCAGATGAAATGCAATGTCTTGCCCTTACCTGTCATCTTTTGACACATTTTTAGGATTCTTTAACACAAATGATTCAATTTTCTCTTTCATTCAAGTGTTACTTATTTATTCCTAAGTACCCAGGTGCATACCACTTGTAAGATTATGATATTTTTTAATTTACTTTCTTGTGGACAGGGTGTAATTTATAGTACAGTATTTTTGAGTCCTCTTATATTTGTAGATTTTTATGTTGATAGCAGAAAATGTATGAACAATTCAATGAATCTGGCCTTATGATTTTACTTTTTTGTCCAAGCATTATTTATTTATTCCTTAGAGCCTGCACGTGCATACTTAAAAATATATTATGTATGTCCCTAGTTAGATGTTGAGAGCCTAAGCCAGACTTTATTTGATCCACTGTCCTGAAATTTGTATTTGAATTGTAAAAACAAACTTATAAAGTGACATGAAATTTATTACCGGTTATATTTTATTTATTGGTAGAAGGATAAGTGTTCATCCAATCCTCCTCAGTTTTTTGTGTCATTGCTGTTGATCTGAGTTATTCTATTGACATATCCTTGTTTTATTTTGTCTGGCATTGAAGTATTTGTATTGTTTTTGTCCAGATCTGTTCCTTGCTTGTTTTAACATGTCTTTGCCCATCAATTTGTTACCATATATATATCTGTACTTGTCACTAGTTGTTTGCTTTTTTATGTTTTTCTTTAGGTCTTAATAAAGCCCCTTACCCACTTCTGATAGCGGTTTGTCTTAAAATGCTTCATTTGTAAATAGTTTGTTTATTGGGTATAAAATCGTACCTTCTACCTATCAGTCATCCAGATAAGTATTGTTTTTTATTTTCTTGAATATTTTTTCTGGCAGACCCCTTATTCTAACAAGCATAAGTGGGGATGATGTAATGTACCCCTGGCTGTTGACATCTAGTAAAATTAAATAGATTGAACTGAACGATAAGATTGTATGACTAATCTCTACTTGGTTTACCATTTGCCACATTGATACTATCTGGTTTCATTTCTATTTCCTCCAGCCAGGTAATCTTTCCTGTTTTGCTGGTATATATTACCTGTAACTCTGTTGGAAGCCAACTGATAAAATTCAGTAATTTTCTAATATGTTAATCCCTTGCTTTTGAGTAACTGGCTTGTACTTACCCTCATATTGGCAAAGTGAGAATGCTCCACCCCGCATTGATGTAGGCGTGAGACCCATAGTGTCCAAGTTTTTCAGTTAGATTACCGTGTATCACTGGATGTCGCTGGTCTTGGTTCCATATCATCCAACACATCAGTCCCAAACTGCTTAAGTTTGAGACTTACATTTCAGTCTTTTGCCACTGTAAGTTTAAGTTCTATGTGGCTTAATTTTATTAGTTATTAAATAGATAAACCTTTCCAGCTATTTCGGAGTGCATTTAAGTGGTTCTTTCTTGGCAATTCCCTATTTACTTCATTTCTCAGTGCTGTAAGTTTGCAACTTGTGTGACTGTGATTTAGTTACTTGAGGAATCTTTCTCAGTAGTTTGTGTTGTGTTGGTGGTTCTACCAAAGCAATTATTTGGTGGCTTGATTTTCTTTACCATCTTAAGATAGCACATTTTCAGTGTTGAAATGATCATTAATTTTTATTCTTCAACAAGATGCTAATAAAACAAAAACCTACATTATACTTATAATATCATTTCTTAAATTCCAAATAGTTTAAAGTAATATTTTGTGATAAATGCATTTGGCTAGAGTTAAACCAAAAAATGAATTCAGTGACAGTAACTATTGCTCATACTTGAAAATTCCAATTAAATTTTAGCTTATTCAGCATTTCAACTCAATTTAAAATAAAATCTTGATACCATTTAGAAAACTGAAAGTCAGTTTTTCTGTGGTCATTATTATTGCATACTATGCATTTGAAGTTTTACCTATAGCTTGTAAACATGAATATGGCTTTGGCAAATACAGTAGATCCAAATCAGGATCAGCACTAGTTATTCATGTGTCTCTAGCACTATGTGTAGGCACCTCAAGGTCAGTAGATGACTAAGAATTAGTCTGGGTAATTAACAAATGTAGCAAGCATTAGGGTTGATGAACTTATATTGACTAAACACCATATCATCAACTATGATTCATTGCAACAAAATTGCCACCAGATTATTATGATATGTTTCAAACAGTATGCATCATAGTATTTATGGAATGTTTCCTTGTTCACCTTTCATACTATGGCATATAAAGGCCTCCAACTGGTATTTAATTCTGAACCTGCTTTGAACCTTTTTTTAATATAAACAGCTATGAACAAATTGATCACACCTAAGCAAAAAGTGCAGATCCAGATTAGACAGTACTTATGAGGGTCTAATCAGGGCCTGCATTATTTGCTACAATGTTTATAACATAATAAAATTCTAGCTTCGCCTGTAGGTGGTTTGAAATTGCAAATATTTGTAATTTGTTAAAATCGTTGCAAGGTATGGCTTTCTAGGTCCTGATGGCTTGAATCATCCATTTAATTTATTTTCATTACCAGTTATTATGAAGCAAATTAACTATATGAAGCCTTTAATTAACTACCACCCTCACAAAACCACAGATTACGTGGTAAAAGGTCAGACAAGTTCAGTTTTTATTTTCAAAATTTTATTTACATTTGTTAATTTGAAGATCACTTGGCATAGTGCCTCTTTTATTTGCCTTTAATGTTTTTTTTATTTATAATGAGCATATTTATCTGTACTTTCTCAATCATAAATGAAATTTTATTTTTGCTTGCATTTTAAATGTCATTTGATCTACATGCTATCTGTGTTTTGGCACAGAGGTATCAAACATTGAGCTAAAATCTGTCAATGTATCATATAAAAGTATATTATTTTAAAATAAAGCAATTAAGTGTTTAATTACTATCTAAATATAAATTAATAAGAAATGATTGTATGTTTAATATAACATTTATTGTATATTCTAATACCATTGAAATTACAAACATTTGCTGGGTTTTGGTTATAGTGGTAACAGGCATAGTTTTGGAATGATTTATTTATTGTGTATGTTAAATATGTAGCATTTTTTAGCATATATAATGCCTATATAAAAGATAAATGATTTTGGCATAAATCACTGTTCTAAGAAAACAATGTCATAAAATTGTTGAATATTTATCAAAGTTAGTTATTTTACTTACAAATTAAATTTCACGTATTCCTGAAATTTAACTAAAAACTAAAAATGTTTATTTAATGGCTGTAGTTTTTGTATCACTTTTCATTTATTCTGAATTCTATGGTTGGAAGAGTATTGATGTAACTTGTGTTGAATTTCAAATCCTTAAAGTCATTAGATATACATTATATTTAATGAAGTGATGTTTAAGCTCATTATTTATTCATTGATTAACATCACATATTTTGTCTTTTTTACCAAAATGAAATATCAAATTATCTTGAAATTTAATATGGCTAGAGAAAATAAACTTTAATGGGATTCGCAAACATTATAGTATTGGCAGTTTATCCTGACTAGTAAGTGTTATTAAGAAAAGGATACATTGACTTTCATTTTAGGAATGTTTATCTAGACATGTTAACTGAATTGTAAAAGTGTTCTCCATAGGGTTTAAAAATGGCATACAAAAACCTCTTTTCTTCTATCTGAAGAGTGCAGCTGCAGCTTCCAAAAGAGGGTGTTACAGTATACCTGTATATATACTGATAGACAAATGTTGTTTTCTGGGATAATATATCATAAAAGAAGCCATCCTGCTTTGTTTTTGCCCAAAATCTCTAGAATTGAATTGCACTCTTGTATTGTTTGAGACTTGATCCAGAATTTGTTTTGAAAAACATCACAGAGACAGAGTGGTGGCTATAGCTTTGCCACATCTAGATGTACACCTAATTAGAAGAGGACAATCCAGGACAAATGTTTGAGAATTCATATCCAAAATGAATTTCAGTCATTTTTTTCTTACTTGAGTTTTGAACTTTCATCAAACTTTGAACTTTGAAATTTCATCAAACGTTGTAGAGAAAATTGTTTCAGATAGCGGATATTTCAGAGGTTAAAAGGGGTTTTTAATGATACTTTAGAAATTCAATGGCAAAGGAATACTGGTACATTAGATTTAAGGTAATTTCTTAGCTGGAGTAGGAAAAGGTAAATAGGATTATTTATGAAGATGACCTAACAATTGTGTTATAAGCACACTATTAAAGATGTTTCCATTGGTTTCTTTTCAGTTCCCCCCTCAGAGGTTTCCAGTCCACTGAACCAAACAACATTTTCACCTATCATCACAAAAACAACTCCATCAACAACTATATCTCCAACACCATCCACCTCTACCATGTCATCTGTCTCATCATCAACATCTCATACATTACCAACATCTCCTGTATCATCCAGTATAGAACCTTCTACACCATGGCACTCATCCTCATCTAGAACTACTGGACCAACCAGTGAGATATCAACCACTTCTACAGTGATATCTACAAGTGTAACACACTTCCCATCTAGTACCATATCTCCCACATCTAGTGTGACCTCATCATCAACACTTACTGTAATTCCAACTACACCGTCCATCACTACATCCGAGACAATGCCACAGTCTGGTAAGTGTGATTATTTTATCTTAAATTACCTAAAGTAATAACCTACTAAGGAAGAATTAATATGGCTTAGGCAATAGCTGACATCTGTCTGGTCCAGGCGCGTATCTGGGCCTTTTTTGAAGTTACGCACAATTACAAGGGAAATAACCTTTGTAGTAATACTTTTGTATATATTCGGTTCTTTTCTAATGAAAAACAGGTAAAATGCGGACATGCGAGGAACTTAATGCAAAATATGAACAACCTTTTCAACTTGAATGGCGTTAATAAGTTTTTATAACATAGAAACTAGGGAAATAAAATATATCCTTTCTATCTCAGGAAAGGTATCGATATTCTTAGTGTTTTTGGTACTTATAGATATTCCGAATTTTTGAACAGAGGTTACGCACGTGCATAAAGTGCGTAATGGCAGAAACGCGCCTGGTCTAGTCAGGGTCAACACTATTAGGTGTTGAGTTCCTAGCAATATGCAATGTAGCCAAATTTTGTAATTGTCAGCTAGTAAACAATAAAGAATAAGTATAAGTTGTAAACAAAATGTAAGAAGTTATGTCTTATTTGTTACTGTTTGTTTTTTTAAACTGCATAATATGGAGGGTATCAGCTCCAAGTACAGGAGCCCACAAGTCACAACATGTCAAATTCCAAAAAAAGGGTTTGTTGAAAAGCTTCCTCTTGTGCTCTCAAGCAAATATTACATGACTGGTCAGCCTGTGACAATTAAATATGACAGGTGTTTCCATCATGCAATTACAATGCTGGCAGCACTATATTTGATTCAAATAAATGCTATCTCTCAATACCTGAAGATTGTTGGTGCGAGAACAAACCTTAGATACATAAAAACATTGATATGATTCTGTAAGAAAAATAGTTGTGTATTGCTTACAATTATGCAAGATGATTTATTAATCATTTTACTTTGAATGCATATAATTCAGTATAATAGAATGGCATGTATTATTCTGAGATTTATCAATCAAACATTTACTATTTTAGAAAATACTGAATCAATTTAACCACTCACTTATAATTGGAAGATAGGCCATGTTTAGAATATCTGAGTTCATATTAGAAACCATAATGGTCTAAATTCAGATCTTTCCATAATTGTTATTCAATATATGCCCTGTTATGGTTCTGAAAGCCATTATTTTGATTAATGAATGTAACTATTTCAGTAAAGATTTTTTCAAGACTTCCTCCTCTGCTGCATAATTGCAATCTGTATTTCTTACACTTTCTCTTTGGTCTGATAAGATTTCCATAATACAGTAAAAGACAACCCAATTTGCATTAAACCATTTCTATTTTAGATAGCATGCATAGTTTATGAAATGCACTCTGCAGATGGTTACTGATATATTTAGACATTTTCATGGCTAATTTGTTTTTTACAATATCCTTCTAAAAGTTCAATAATTTCATGAGTGGCTGAATGAGTAATTTATAGCTTTGTAAATACAATTAGTTTTAGATTCATGTCCATTTTACTATAACCCTGAAAGCATCTGTAAAAGCAATAGTTCAGTTCATGGCCTTACAAATCAATATGATCAAAAGGAAACGTTCTGTGATGATTTATTCCTTAATTTTACAGTTTTATTACATTGCCCACTAAAGCTGTGACAGACATTAACGCTTAACTGCATCATTTGTCAATAATAAATTCAAAATATTACTCATCTGTCACAGCTATAAATGTACATGTAAAGGTCACACTATACATGTTGATTGACACACATCAGCAAAAAGTGCACATCCTGATCAGCCATCTCCTAGTGGGATTTACACTTTTGCCTAAGCCTGATCGACTCTTGCATGCCATGCTTAAATAGTTAATATTTTTCTAATTATCAAAAACATGTTTTGTTCCTTTGTTTTTTGGGATTAAAATCTAATTTAACAAAATTATTTTACTCAAGCATAGATGGATTCCACTGTAGAAGATATAGTGTTGCCTCCACTATATGCCTACTACCTGAATGTAAGTGACCAATCACTGGTTCTTAGATTCTTCTTTTCTGAGCACTAGGTAGAGTGTTGGTCCCAGGTATGAAATGCTCCAGGGTCATTCCAGGTTGCAGCATAAGAGTTAATAATTCAGTCTTATACAGAGATAGATAGATATCTAACATTTATTTTGAGTCAGCAACACTTCAAAAATCATTTTGTCACCTTTCACCTTTTTTAATAAAATGCTGGGAAATTTTCCCCTTCACAAAGGCCCCAGGCCCCTACCCTTTTTTAGAAAAAACAACAACAACAACAGGGCCATTTCTTTCCTAAGGATGGAATCTCAGTTTTCTGACAATCATGCCTTATGAAGCAACAGCAGTGAATCTAGCCAGGGCCTGTCGATTACAGTCAATATATTTGTTATAACATACTCTTATTCATTATCTCACCAACAGACTAAGGTTAAATGAGTATCTTTTCATGCCCTTGACATCATTAGTTTGCACCCATGACAACACCCAAAGGTCACATGGATCAGGCAGGCTGTAAAGTGTGAATGTCAACTTCTTCTTCAGAAAGTTATTGGAGAATGTAAATATTTCCAGTTGAAGGCAAAATATTTATGTCTTTATTGTCATGCACCAAATCATACTGTTAGTAGAGAGAAATAAATAACTACTGAATAACTGGCCCTCTATCTGGCCTATTTATTACAGGCCATTACTCAATCATTATTGACAGTCATATTTTGCAGGGATAGGTTTTTGTTGACACTAAAAAACAAACATAAAAACATATTAGCTATTGAGTGATTTATCACTTTAACATGAAACACATGGCTGGCCATATCATAGCTAGAAAATATTTCAATGCATGGCTGACGATCAAATGACAGCACATTACCTTCATGCTGCTGTTCATTAAATGGTTAATGGAGACCATAAAATACACATTTCTGATGGTGACAACAAAATACAAAGTTATTGCATTGATATAGTCAATTAAGATCAGTAGTCAAATTAATAACATGCCAGTCTGATGAAAATCATCTACTTAAAGGCAATATAGGCAAAAGTTATTTATTCAGATTCATAATTACAATGCAATGCCATCGATTTTTTATAATAATTAAATGAATGAATTTCTGTATGAATAAAATGTTCTGTTCTTATTTTTTTCCAGTTTAACATCATATATTGGTATGTTTATGATGTGTATTAATCAGAATGCATACTATAAATAAATTTAAGGAGTTAAATGACTTTGCAAAAAAAAAGTCTTCCAATAAAATTACAACATTTGGCAATGCAGTTTTATGATAAACGGCATTTATTACTCAGAGATTTTTTAATCTAGATATATTTTATAGCCACTATTCTGTCATATTCCCATTGTGAAAAAGTAATTTTGTCCCAAAGTCATACAGAAAAATTCCCTACTGAATGACAATAACAATTTTGAGTGCTTTAAATCCCAATTAAAAAACAACAACAGTCTTTTTTAAAAAATATCTCTACAAACTGTTGCTTAGTTTTCTTAAAAGATTAACATGAAAAATATCAACCACAATAATATAACCCCTTAACATGCTACAATTGTTACCCATTCATTTTTTTTTAATTTTTTTTTTTAATTATTTTTATTTTTGGTGAAACACTTACCTTGCTACATTGTATTCACACCTCTTGCTTAATTTTTAGTGGTTTTTTTTGCTTCTATATTTTACGTATTATATTTTAGGGATAATATACATATTTATTGAGAATTAGTAGTAAATACCAGTAGTATAGATCCTGATCAGACAACTCCTAGCAGGGTTCTGTCTGATCTGGATCTACACTATTTGCCTAAGCATTATTAATATATTCTGAGCTAGGATAGGAGTTAAAAAAAATAAAAGTTTGACGTTCTAACTGTTAAAGCAAATGTTTTCTTTTTATCTATTTTAAGAATCAACTACCCCTAGAATAAAGATTTATACCATTAGTTAGTGCTGATGTGTTTTATGTGGAAGATCACCTCTATTGTAGGTAGAGGATTCATGTTTATTGTTCATACATTGTGTGCTAATTTATACCTAGGTCTCAATTAGCCCAGAAGAGTTTGTGGTAAGTTTCCAGTTAATTTTCATGCTAAGCTACATACTAAGGTAACATGACATATTGGTGGGGTCTCAGCAGCAAACAGTGCAGCTTATCAGGCAAGTCAATGCTGGCTGAAAGATGGCTGGGAGCTGCAGAAAGGCTGGGGGCTGGCTAGCAGGCTGGGGGCTGGCTAGGAGCAGGCTTAGAGCAGGCTGAGGCTGGCTGGGAGCTGGCTAAAAGCAGGCAGGGGGCTGGCTGTGAGCAGGCTAGGGGCTTGCTGAGAGCAGGCTGGGAGCAGGCTGAGAGCAGGCTGGCGGCTGGCTGGGAGCTGGCTGGGACCAGGCCGGGAACTGGCTGGGAGCAGGCTTGGGCTGTCTGTGAGCAGGCTAGGGGCTTGCTGAGAGCAGGCTGGGGCTGGCTGAGAGCAGGCTGGGAACTGGCTTGGGGCTGGCTGGGGGCTTGCTGAGAGCAGGCTGGGAGCTGGCTGAGAGCAGGCTGGGAACTGGCGGGGAGCTGGCTAAAAGCAGGCAGGGGGCTGGCTAAGAGTAGACTGGGAGCTGGCTGGGAGCAGGCTGGCGGCTGGCTGGGAGCTGGCTGGGACCTGGCCAGGAACTGGCTGGGAGCAGGCTTGGGGCTGGCTCTGAGCAGGCTGGGGGCTGGCTGGGAGCAGGCTGGGGGCTGGCTGGGAGCAGGCTGGGAGCTGGCTGGGAGCAGGCTGGGAACTGTCTGGGAGCTGGCTGAGAGCTGGCTTGGAGCTGTGAGAGCTGGCTGTGGGCTGACTGGGAGCAGGCTGGGAGATGGCTGGGGCTGGCTGGGAGCTGGCCAGGAGCAGACTGGGTGCTGATTGATTTGTTCTAAGCAGGCCAACTGTTACAGTTATGTTTCTCTGTGCATTTTCCAGTATGTGGCAGCGGAAGATTTCAGTGTTCAGATGCAACCTGTATAGACAACCTGCAGGTCTGTGATGGCATCATCCATTGTCCAGATGCCAGTGATGAAACGAAAGGATGTGGTATGTACCATTGTCATTACAAGTGCTTTTATCATCAGCAAGTGACTAACTTTATTTTATCCTCTATCTTGTTAATTGTTATCCAAAATGAGATGGGATTATTAATTGAAAAACTGCTGATGACAAACCAAAAAGTGCCTGTTTACATTTTTGACAAACTTATAAATACTTACTTATTTGCTAACCACTACATGCATCATAACATAACTGCAGCTAAAGGATTTAACATCTGCTCTTGTACTTCATATTGTTATTTTTTTCCTCATGCAAATTTTGTCAATTGCTTTAAGAAGTTTTACACAACAAAGCTTGAAATTATGCAATTTGAAACCTGAATTGGCCAAGATTAATCTTTAACTTAAATTTTACTGATTGGAGATTTGCATATATTCTCAAAACTTGATCAAAATATATGGTCAAATTTATAATTTACTCTTATTTGAACTGTCAGTTGATAGATAATTGGCCTGAAGCTGAAAATTGTATTACTTTGGGTCTAGTTTGCTGCACTCTACTCATGCAGAATTGATTTATCCCATGTCTATACACCTTAAGGCGAGGTTGTTTAAAAGTCACTTGTTAGCGGCCACCCAGCAATGCATGTACACAAAGCTGCATGATACAGCATACCTTTATAGGGTCTACTTTGGTGGTCTTAAAGCCATATAAACACTATCTTTTGTTTTTGAAATTGCTGCAACACTCAACTTGCAAAGGTTATCTTATGGAACCCCAATCTTTGGCATGTGACAGCAAGCTTTGTTTTATCATCAATTGTATGTTTCCTCTATTGGCTGTTACATGTACCACTAACAGTTTTTTTAATCATAGAGACACTATATTATTGAAACAGATTACATGCTGCTTTCATTGTAATACCATTTTGGCAATGAGTGAAATACATTCACACCCAGTCAAGCATATATGGTCCTTCAGCATCCATTAAAAGCATAAAATACTTTTAAGGACTTCAGAATCACTTGTCATAAAAGAACCAATGAAAAAGGTTGAGAATGCTATTTTAATAAACTGTTCATGTAATGGCTATATTGCTTTTAAGCCTAGAATTTAACTTCTCAACCACTGAGTCATGATATTGACTTTCTGTCAATTTTCAGATGATTAAAGTTATGTTAGATGATATCACGTTACATGAGCTCGTCTTTCAAGATTAGAAATAATTGCTCTGAAAAGACCTGAAATCATCTTTTATTGACAGACTATGGATTTGATCAGCCATATTTTATTAAAACTGTTTTACATTGTAGCCACAACCTTTATTTTATAAACTTGATAGGAAGACAAGTAATCAACTTTAGTCTTTTAGTCAAAACTGATGATTCAGATGCTGCACATAATTCTGGCCAATTAGATGCTTAAGAAAAGAAACTGACCAATCAAAAAATAAAATACAACAATTTGACCAATCAGATGCCTGAAAATTTTGTCTGACCAATCAGATGCATGAGAACACAAATCTAACAAAAGAAGATCAAAGTAAAGTATCCTCATTCCCTTGTACAAATAAAAATCTAAACAAAAGACATTCTTCAATATAAGGTACTGCTGGAAAGGTTTTGGACACTATAAGGGTGTACAGAAACCCTTTTTATGGAAACAATGCTTTTTACTTGTTGGGTTACAATAATTTAAAATGCAATGAATATGTTACTAGTGTGAAAACATTACCTGTATTAATGCATGTATGAGAACATACTATCTTACTCCAGGTTGCTGGTATGTACCAGTGATATGTTTGCTGAAGCCATTTATTTAATATCTGATCTCATATTTAGACAAACATTATTGAATTAATTATGATTTGTGCACTTTGTGTAGGCGTTTCTTTAAGTTCAGAAAGTTGCTTAATATAAAGTATCCTTCTTCATCTACCGTGATGACTATTGCCCAGATATGCAATCATGCATGACATAGCTATGGTATTCAATGTTCAGTAGGAGTATTTTTGAATTTTCATCAACAAACTAACATTATTTATGATCATGTTTTGTTACATAAGCAACCATTATTATGCAGTTATTGAGAACACAAGTCATAGTATTTATCAGATGTCTGTTGAGTGTTAAATATGTAGATGATGTGAAATAATGTCATAATTATACAATAATATTTGTTTGATTGTACCATTTTAATTGTATACTGTTTATATTCTGTAAAAAAAGAATGATCATGTCTTCCAACTTTAATATTTATAACATTGTCAGGCCAAAGATGACATATTTATCTATTTAACATTATATACATTTTTTCAACACTGCTTTGTACAGGTTATTGCTAAGCAGATATTGACAGTTTTGTTCATTTTTATTCTAAATTGTAAAGCCTTAATAAGATTTTTTTAAGTATATTGTGTTAGCAGTATTTTTGTTTGTAACTATGTAGGCTTCATGTATGCTTAAATATTTTATTGAGAGTTACAATATATTTTACATAGAATTTTAAATAGAACCTTATAAGGTCATGAAAGTAAAAAAAATGTAAAATCAATTTATTCAGACATCTTGAGGCTTCTGGTCTTTGGTGATGTTGTTTTTACATACAATCATATTGCATGCAATAAGATACATGTTGATATCTATGATGCCATAATTGAATTGTTGCAAGCACTGAGGTATTGCTTCTGACTTTCGTTAAGTTTTAAATCATTGAAAAGCTGTGTAGATAAACTGCTGTACATTATTTTTGTGTTAGGTGAACCATCCCTCTCAAACTATAGAAATCTGCTGCAAAGTGTAGTGGACATATGCAGGTTAAGAGTTGAGGTCTGATTGACCGGTTGAGCCACTTTAACAAGAGAAAGGTGTTCACTATAACCACTATAACCTATGCTGGTATTTCACATGTACCATGTTTCACTGGATGCTGTATTTCAATCATCTCTTCAGAGTGGTTTACCAGTATTTATAAATTCGAAGTTCATTTTTGTGTTGCATTTTGTATTAATATTTTCATCTAAATTAAACAGGCTAGACATATTATTGTAAACATTGGATGATTTTGTTACTGCTACAGGACTTATACTGTGTGACTCTGCCTTTTGTTTGACATCCTATCATGACAATACATAGAACTTACTTTTTTGAATAGTCTTTATTAAATTATTAGATTGATCACTTCCTGTTTGAAGAAGTAACTCTGTGTATAATCTCTAGCAAGATCATTCCGCATAAAGCAATACTGTTTTCCAATTTGTTGATATGCCTGGTAGATCAAGTATTTCATCACCTGAACTAATTGGCTTGCAATACAAATTCATTGCAAGAGGTGTAGATCGTGCAGAAAGCTTGCTCTCTGATCAGGAATTGCATTATTTACTGCATAGTCTCTAGCAGTGTAGCTAGTTAATGTTTCATACAAATGTCCACAAATTGTAAGCAAATAATTAAGAAATGTATAGCTTATTTCAACCTGGTAAGTAGGTTAGGATCTAGTTACAACCTAGGCAATGCTCTTCTGTACTTTTGATAAACATTGTTTTTGGCGATAAACATCCTGCAAGAATGTTGTAACTATATCCCCATAAGGGAAAAACTTAGGGTAATGTTGAGGTGATAAATGATCTGATAGCAGCAGAGGTTTTATAGCTGCTCGATGATACACCGATGATACACCATGAAGCATCAGTTGATCAGGTTTTTATATTCCTGCACCTTTTTTTGTTTATCTACATGTTGACCAAAAGATGAGTAATTATGGAAATTGATTCAGTGGTGTTGTTTGTTATCAGTTCTGTTGTTGTTGATAGCGCTGATATTGTTTATAATATTGCTGCTATTGTTATTGTTGGAAATAAGTCTCTAAATTGAAGAATGTTGGGTATCCAACTGTCAGAGGAGTAATGAGTAATAACCAATGGTGTGTAAAGAGATCAGGCTTTTTATGCTCCCCGAAAACTTTCGGGGGAGCATATAGTCGCCGCCTTGTCCGTCCGTCCGTCCGTCAGTCTGTCCGTACGTCCCATTCGTGTCCGGCCCATAACTTTGTTATTTGAAGTCGAATTTCGAAACTATTTCACAGAAATGACCACCATGTTGAGACGACGTGTCGCGCGCAACATTTGGGTCCCTACCTTGAAGGTCAAGGTCACAGCGTGACCTTGCAGCAAAATCGTGTCCGGCCCATAACTTCGTTATTTGAAGTCAGATTTCGAAACTATTTCACAGAAATGACCACCATGTTGAGACGACGTGTCGCGCGCAACATTTGGGTCCCTACCTTGAAGGTCAAGGTCACAGCGTGACCTTGCAGCAAAATTGTGTCCGGCCCATAACTTCGTTATTTGAAGTCAGATTTCAAAACTATTTCACAGAAATGACCTACATGTTGAGACGACATGTCGCGCGCAACATTTGGGTCCCTACCTTGAAGGTCAAGGTCACAGCGTAACCTTGCAGCAAAATTGTGTCCGGCCCATAACTTCGTTATTTGAAGTCAGATTTCGAAACTATTTCACAGAAATGACCACCATGTTGAGACGACATGTCGCGCGCAACATTTGGGTCCCTACCTTGAAGGTCAAGGTCACAGCGTGACCTTGCAGCAAAATTGTGTCCGGCCCATAACTTCGTTATTTGAAGTCAGATTTCGAAACTATTTCACAGAAATGACCACCATGTTGAGACGACATGTCGCGCGCAACATTTGGGTCCCTACCTTGAAGGTCAAGGTCACAGCGTGACCTTGCAGCAAAATCGTGTCCGGCCCATAACTTTGTTATTTGAAGTCGGATTTCGAAACTATTTCACAGAAATGACCACCATGTTGAGACGATGTGTCGCGCGCAACATTTAAGTCCCTACCTTGAAGGTCAAGGTCACACCGCGACCTTGCAGCAAAATCGTGTCCGGCCCATAACTTTGTTATTTGAAGTTGGATTTCGAAACTATTTCACAGAAATGACCACCATGTTGAGACAACGTGTCACTAACCTTTTTTTGTGACAAAGTACCCATTCGGGGAGCATCACCCGTCTCTGACGGCCTCTTGTATAATTATGTTGTTGCATGTTTGTTTTCATTGTTTGCAAATTTGTTTGATGTGCACCAACAGTGCACCAACAAAACCATTGGAATTATGACAATTTGCTGATTATATTGACCAATGAAAACAAATACCTGGGTAGAAGCACCGACACACAGCAGATCAGCTTCAAGAACTTGATGAAACTCAGATGAAAGCTGTTGTGTTGACATGGCCTTGAAATGTAAGAAGCTGTGGAATATTACAAATCAATGTCTGTAGATACACATTCATAGGTGTCCCACAAAAGAAATATCTACATTGAGCTGACCAATTGAAGTTTCTATCATTACAAGTGTCATCAAAGGCTACAGAAAGGTGAGAGGGGAAGCGGGGTGATGTGAACATCTTTAATGTTAGACATATCAGGTGTCAACTTGTCATGGCAGTGCACTCTGCATGCATTTCTTACCCCATGTGTACCTTAGTTGTACTTACATACACTCCTTAGATGCAAACCTACACCCTGGGAAAGAGACTTGACACTTGATAAATTAGATCTAATTACAGCTAATTAATTCTGGTCCTACCACTGGCATGAAGGTGACATACCCCTCTGTTTACATAATATCAATGTTGTATGCATTCCATAGCACCTAATAAACATGGTTTGTCCTGTTATGAAGCCTTTAAGTATATTGATAATTTGATTTTTATCCTTTAAAAACTTTTAATCATAGACTGTGCTTATTAAGTAATAAACAATTGACACCACTTTGCATGTCTTTTTTGTAAAGGCATTATTGATGACATATAATTAATAGAAAGTTTTCACCAAATATTTTTGATTAATCCCATTGTCATAGTAATCTTCATGATCTTCCTTATCAGCAGCAGCAGCATCAATAAATAAACCCAGCAGCATAGATACTCTGCATTAAGGGGACACTATAACTCTATGCATCTGGGGTGTTTGGATTTTAAAATAAATCATATTATTGAGATATTGCACAAATAGCTATAAATCTGGTTCTTTAAGTGTCCTAACTCAGCTTAATAAACTATATAGCCAGACTTTTAAATGCAAAGTTTTATATCACCAGGGAACTTCATTGTGAGCAGTTTTATGATAACAAATGGGGAAGTCCTGCTTGTGTGTTTATAAATGCAAAGTTTGGGCAAGCGGTGATTTGTCCTTTGCAACTTTTTGTGTATGACACTTAGACGCATGAAGATAGATGATGATGAAGGCGAGGATATAAAGATAAAGTTAAAAATGAACAAATTACTGCTATAGAGGATAAATAATGGAAATTTACATACTTAGAATACTTCTTGTCTCTTAAACTGTTTTGCCCACATAATGCCATATCACCATATCAGTTCATCAGGTATGGAGCAAATGGAATGATGATGCACTAATACCAGTTATCTCACATCACACACAAATTATTATATAAACCAGAATATTTTATTTTATATGATAATATAATTCACATAATCAAGTCTTTGCCCAATGTTTTTGTCAATCATGTTTTACTATTTGGGACAAACTGATTTAATCTAGGACATGATGAAAATGCAGACATTTATGGCTGTTAATTTTTGTTGTTGTTTATTGTAAAATAGTTACACTATTTTTATATTCCTGAGTTTGTGGGTACTGTGACTGATGGCACTGTAATAGGATGATGTGCACACTGACATGATAAATCTAAACACACTATCATACTAAAGGATCATCCAGCCTTGAGACAATTATTGTAAGCTTGTTTTTTTTACATGTAGCACCTTTTTACTTGTTTTTTAATATGTAAGAATCAAACACAGGAGCCTCTGATCATTATTCCAATGCCTTTACCCTTTTAATTGTGGACATTCAATTATCGTGATTGGAATCCCATTTAGAGTAAACAAGCAATGCAGAAACAAGCAGTGCAGTCTGTTTCAAGTTGACTGGAGTCACACTGGCAGTGTTAATTAATGCCCAAGAACTAATGACCTTAGTCAGGTCTGGGATTTGAACCTCAGACCCTTAAACTAATGACCTAAGTCAGGTCTGGGATTTAAACCTCAGACCCTCAAACTAACGACCTAAGTCAGGTCTGGGATTCGAACCTCAGACCCTTGAACTAATGACTTTAGTCAGGTCTGGGATTTGAACCACAGTTCTTCAAACTAACAACCTTAATCAGGTCTGGGATTTGAACCTCATCCCCTCAAACTAACTGCCTTAGGTTTGGGATTTGAACCTCAGACCCTCAAAGAGTTCTTTTAACTCTTAACTGCTTAATCAGGTCTGGGATTTGAACCACATCCCCTCAAACTAACTGCCTTAGGTTTGGGATTTGAACCTCAGACCCTCGAATAGTTCTTTTAACTCTTAACTGCTGCATATGTTTATTGTCGATTTTTTAGATATTGGCTAAAAACTTTGTGACAAAAGATTTATTGCTGGAAATTCAGCAGCAAATAGTGCAGGTCCTTATCAGCCAGTTCTTAGCTGGGAGCTGGCTGATATGAGTCTACACTTTTTGCCTATGCCTTATTAGTGACATTGAAACTTAAGTCCGGTTTCCTTGCTGAAATTTATAAATGTCCAAAAACTACCTTTTCAAGGCAGGTCTGTATTTTAGACCTTTACCAATATCGATTCCAATGTCTTGAACATTTATTTTTTTGCCAGCTAACTAGGTTTAGAAATCCTGACTTGAGTCAGCCTGACATTGAAACTGGAGTCATGTTACCCTGCCACTTTTAATTATATTCTGCGGTTAGACTTCCTGACCCACTTCTACCTCACTCTTGTTACCTCTGTCACCCTTTGCCTTTGTTCTTCAGGAAACCACTAATCACTTGGTAAACTATTTTTTTCATGTGAACTGTTAGCCTGCTTAGCATGCATATATCAAACTCTAGCAAATAGTGTATATCCACATCTAGAAGTTTTCTGATCAGGATCTTCACTTTTTTTGCATATTCTCAGTTTCCTTATACTTATTAGCAGATAACTTTGAGTATTATTGATAATGTAGAAAATATAACTGGAAAGAGTGAAAAAGTTGGACAGAGGTATAACTTCTCTTAATGTGTGCACTTAAATCTATACAAGTCTTTAATTTATTCTTAAAAATATACCTTTGTCATCCAAACAATAACAGGTAATTATTATTTTTTGTTCATTAGTAAAAAATAATAAAATAATGAATACAGTGGGAGATTTTTTAGATGGAGATGTTAAATATAATGTCGCTTTTTAGCAAGAGATCAGGCAAAACAATAGTGTACCACCAGATCAGCCAGCTCTGCAAGGGAACTGTATAGTCAGAATCTGCAAGGTCTGTACTTTTTGAAGCTATGTCTCTAGCAAATAGTCTTGTTATAATAGCATAGATGCCTGTAATTGTAAGCAAACAACTAACAATTACTGAGGGATCATTATCAAACATTGCTGGTTTCAAAGGTCAATGGTAAACAATTGGGCGTGGTAAAGGTCTAGTTTCATCAGAGCTTGGGTATCCTTTTTCATGCCTTGATTAATTAACACATGGCTAATTTATCTGGATGTTCTAGGCTCCTACTCAATATTTGTAATCTTTTCTAAGGAGTTATGTCATTTAAATAAATGGCTGCAGATATAATATAATTAGACACATGCCCCAAGATTTGATTAGGTTTAAGATGACTTTCCTGATATCACTATCAATAATTGTAATGACAATAACTGATTAAACTATGAAACCACCTAACAATCACGTAGGAGTGAGTTAATCTGGACTTACTCTATTGCCCTGAGCAGTAGGACTGAGTTAATCTGAACCTGCTGTATTAGCCTGAGCACTAGGAGTGAGTTAATCTGGACCTGCTCTATTGACCTGCGCAGTAGGAGTGAGTCAATCTGGACCTGCTCTATTGGCCTGAGTAGTAGGAGTGAGTTAATCTGGACCTGCTCTAGTGGCCTGAGCAGTAGGAGTGAGTCAATCTGGACCTGCTCTAGTGGCCTGAGCAGTAGGAGTGAGTTAATCTGGACCTGCTCTATTGACCTGAGCAGTAGGAGTGAGTCAATCTGGACCTGCTCTATTGGCCTGAGTAGTAGGAGTGAGTTAATCTGGACCTGCTCTAGTGGCCTGAGCAGTAGGAGTGAGTCAATCTGGACCTGCTCTATTGGCCTGAGCACTAGGAGTGAGTCAGTCTGGACCTGTTCTATTGGCCTGAGCAGTAGGAGTGAGTCAATCTGGACCTGCTCTATTGGCCTGAGTAGTAGGAGTGAGTTAATCTGGACCTGCTCTAGTGGCCTGAGCAGTAGGAGTGAGTTAATCTGGACCTGCTCTATTGCCCTGGACAGTAGGACTGAGTTTATCTGAACCTGCTGTATTGGCCTGAGCACTAGGAGTGAGTCAATCTGGACCTGCTCTATTGACCTGAGCAGTAGGAGTGAGTCAATCTGGACTGTGCTCTATTGGCCTGAGTAGTAGGAGTAAGCTAATCTGGACCTGCTCTAGTGGCCTCAGCAGTAGGAGTGAGTCAGTCTGGACCTGTACTATTAGGCTTGAGTAGTAGGAGTGAGTCAATCTGGACCTGTTCTATTGGCCTGAGCAGTAGGAGTGAGTTAATCTGGACCTGCCTTATTGGCCTGAGCAGATACATAATTGTATATCTCTGCTATCTGTGAAATGACAGTATAA
Organism: Sinonovacula constricta; assembly: GCA_007844125.1. NCBI lineage: Eukaryota > Metazoa > Mollusca > Bivalvia > Cardiida > Solecurtidae > Sinonovacula > Sinonovacula constricta. The sequence continues at coordinate 53,556,122 of CM017558.1, forward strand.
GCTTTACATTTTAACCTTTTTATTTCCAGGAAATCAACTCTCCACAAGTTACATCCAGTCATGGTCAATTAACCTTTTTTCTTTCATGGTTTCAGAATGTTCTGATGACCAGTTCCAGTGCTCCAGTGGTCAGTGTGTGTCCAGTAAATACCGGTGTGACGGCACACCACATTGTGAGGATGTCTCTGATGAGGTCAACTGTTCCAGTAAGTAACATTTCTTTTTCCTTGTATTGTATTTCACTCCAATAAGTTTAAACACACTATGGTGACTTCAAGCCATTTATAGTGGAGTATGAACACAGACAAATATAAGAGTAGAATTTCAAACTCACTGTGGGTCAACTAAAAGACCTCCTTGACACTTTGCCTGATATTTGCATGTTAATAAGGCCTAGGCAAATAGTGTGCTTGAAGCTGTCTGATCAGAATAAGCACAATTTGATGCTGAATCTCTAGCAGTATGTGTATAGGCACCCAGGCATATCAATATAAGAAAATGACTGAAAATTATTTAGGGTTATTATCAAATGTAGCAAGCAAAGGGTTATAGAAACCTTTGTTGAACATTTGTTTCAAGTTCAAGAATACCTGTTACTGGGAAATGATGTTACTATCCTATTTTTGTAATTAATCTTTACAAGGTTAATTGACATATCATCATGATTGAGTATCAGAAGGTAAAGGTTACTTAAAGTTAATCAGTCATAATTTAAGCTTGAACTCATTCGCAACTTAGAAAGGATTCTTCAAGTTAGGATTGGTGTTGTAACTGGCATGCTGTTTAGGGCTTACTATCACAGTAAAGACAGATTTACTTTTATGGTGATTAAAATGTTTCAAAATGTACAAAATGATAACTGAAACGGTACTCCTTCGTGTACCACAAGACACTTATTCAATGCTTATAAAAAGGTTTCGGTATTTCCGGTGTAGCCTTGGAGTGGTTCACTTCGTACCTTAGTAATCATCATCAGTCAGTGTATATATTAGGCAACTGCTCAAAGCCCCATGACCTCAGATTTGGTGTATCCCAGGGCTCTGTTCTGGGGCCTAAACTCTACACCCTGTACACATGGGCTCTTGGTGATCTGATCCGGCAACATGGCCTGGACGAACCACATGAATGCTGACGATACACAATTTTACGTCTTCTTTAAGCCCATATGTGTTGCAAATCATGAACAAGCTGTCCATTGCTTAGAAGCCTGTCAGGAGGGCATCAGTATATGGATGGATACTAACTTTCTTAAGCTCTATAGCGATAAAGCCAAAGTGTTGCTTTTTTGCACCTAAGCGGTCATCACTGGACATATTCAATATTTCCATCACCATCAATGGTATGTCTGTCAGATCCAGTGAATCTGTAAGAAATCTTGGTGTTGTGTTTGACCACACAATGTCCATGGACTGCCAAGTTAAATCAGTTGCACGGTCTTGCTTCATGCATTAAGGAAAATAAGTCGTCTGAGACGCTGCTTTTCTGAAAGCACACTAAAATCACTGGTTCATGGACTCATTACTTTATGCCTGGACTATTGTAATGCAATGTTAACTGGCCTTCCAAATAACCTCAGCCACTGTTTACAGAGAGTTCAAAATTCAGCAGCTCATCGTATCATCGCCGCAAAGCCGTGTGACCACATTTCTCCAATTCTTGTGGATTTACACTGGTTACCAGTAAGTAGTCGAATCAACTACAAGGTTCTGGTGCAGACTTACCGGGCGATCAATGGCACTGCACCAGCTTACATATCAGATATGATATCTATCAACTGAGCTGACCTCTTCGCTCCGGTGATCAACATCTCCTGGTCACACTAAGGACCAAGTCACGCCTCTGGGAGCAATCGTTTTATTCTGCTGACCCAAGGCTATTGAACAGCCTTTCTGTTAACCTCAGGGCCCTTTCAACACTGACAAGTGTTAAGAGGGCTCTGAAAACACACCTTTTTATTAATGCTCAATTTCACTAATTATTTTTATATTCTCATCAAAATGTATCATCTATCGTTGCCAATTGCTACACATGTTTTATTTCCTTTTCAATGTTTTTAGTTACAATTTTATATTTTGTCAGATGCCTTTTCGCACTCCTGTGATAAAGGCACCTTAATATATGATAATAAAAATAATAATCATAATAATAATCTTTAGCAACTGCCTTTCATAGACATGAAATGATGCCTAAATATAGGGGCAAATAGTTCAGAGTGGCAGATAGTGCAGATCCTGATCAGTTAGCTGAATATTCACCAGATGCCTAAATTTGTTAATTTAGTTATCAATTTGTTGTTACTCTTTTAAGATTCATAACTTTTCCCCTGGTGGTTATACACTCTTGCCAAAAATGACCTTTATATAAGTCGCTTTAAAGTCAATATCCGCTGATATTATCCCTGCCTTCAGGTTGTAACTATATAGCAGCGTGTCCCCTTTCAATTGTTAGTAATGTATATGCTATAATTAGGGTGTCAGCAGGATTTCTATACAGATATCATATGAACAATATTAAGATCATTTTTTATTAATGGGGTCCACAATATTTTTTGGCATCTAGGAGTTGTTTTTCATACCTACATCTCACACCCTGCCTAACAGGTTGAAAGGGGTAACTATGGGAACTGTGAAAATAGATATATCAAGCTAAGATAACATAGAAGAAAACATAATTCTCCAGCCTCAAGGGTTATAAAGTATTTAATCTGAAAAGTACAACATTTTTATTATTCCTGCATAAGAAATTACTAGCCTTAGGACCCAACTGATGTCATTCTCAGCATCAAAGGTTATGGAACATTGATCCCGAGTCTAAAAACCAAACAGAAATTATTTTCCCCTGTCATAATTTTGTCTTTTCTGTTAGGTCCTACTGCATGTATTGATCTAGCATTCTTATAACTAGAATTCTTTATCATTGATTTATACATCTTCTATGTTCCTAACACAATGTTCATATGAAACAGGTGTACTGTTGCTTTCACTGTGAAACCATGCAACAACACCTGACCTTGGTATGTCTGGATTGAACCTTAGTACCATCTATCTACCTGGGGTGGGTAATATCCCTGTTACACTAACTGGGCAGCTGGTCTAAATATTGCTGCAAAATTGTCCAAAAACACCATAAATTTTAATTCAGTTGATGTAGAATAGCAATGTAAGAAATTAAGAAAAAATGTCAACATGTTATAAACGATTAAAGTGTTGCTGTTTAGAGGTTGTTGCTGCACAGAGGTGCCTTTTGGAGAGGTTTTATTTTACATGATGTTTAATCAGTTGGATTAATCTCTCCTCTGTTATTAGACTAGTGGTGTGTTTCCCTTTTTAAAGAAAAGACTGACTAAAGTGTATTCTTACTTTGTGTAATTGTGATATTTATCCCTTTCAGATTGTTATGGTTACCAATGTGCATCAGGTCTATGTACATGGAACATCAACAGTCGGTGTGATGATGTCATACAGTGTCTTGATCTCAGTGATGAAAAATGGTGTGGTAGGTTGTTTCTTCAGTTTTCAGAGTCGCACACTTACAATCATTTTTGTCTCTTCTACTTCTTTAAAGAGAAGGTCAATAACTTCATATCATTAGGATAAAGAAAATATATATATTTTAAAGCTATTAATGTCTTCTTTTTTAATCATTGTTTACTTTTTGCATGAGAATGTGAAAGAATATGCATTCATAAATTGTTTAACTATTCCATAAAATAAACTTGTTCATTTTTTTTAAAATTTTTTTTATCAAAAACCAGTCAAAATTCAGATGTACTTCATAGAAACAGTAGATTTACTGTACCTTCTGTAATAATAAACACATTGGACATTTACAAGTACTATAATATTATATTCAAATGTAGATTCCATGTAGAAATTTGACAACTCTGAACACTTAGGTCAAATTTTAGCTCCTTTTTAATTCTGTGTTGAATTTAAAATGTTTGGTCGAAAGCATTTAAACCAGATGCATTTATTTCTTTTTGCAATTTTTGTGCATGGCATTTCTTACAAGCGCCTTTAATGGCCTGTAATATTTACTACTGAAAAAAGGCTAAGTGCAATTAAATATAAGAAAATTTAATTTAAAGTTTTTCTATTGTACAAAATATCACGAGGCATTTCTCAATGAAAACTTATGGTGCCTCTTTGACCCACTTTGTATATGTTTACTACAGATTTATGCCTTTTTTATGATGGACTATCTTGATTCATGATATGAAATAATTTTTCAGGCTCTAAGTGGGGTTTCAGTTTTTGTCGCAATGGTTTGCAAGTTCCCGCTAATAGATGGTGTGACGGTATAGATGATTGTTTTGACAACACAGATGAACAGAACTGCACAGATGGTACGAGTGTTTTATTATCTTATCATTTCTGTGAAGTTTTGATCCCTATAAACATAGTTCATATTACCTTTACATGCCAATATAATTCATTTTTTGTCATATATTAATGGTAAATTATTTATTAAATAGCTTATTCATAAAGGCTTTGTCATGTTGTTGAATAAAATACTGATGACACTGCCATATAAAATACTATGTGAAGCTGTTATACGCATTAATTTCTGGAGTCTGTACATACTAGGTATGTTATATAAAGAAACCACTACTTTGTATGCTTTATCTAAAGGATAAATAGAGCTATGTTCCTTGTCTGCTTTATCTAAAGGACAAATAGAGCTCTGTACATGTACTTTTTATTTTTATCTAAGGGATAAATAGAGCTATGTTCCTTGTCTGCTTTATCTAAAGGACAAATAGAGTTCTGTAAATTGTATGCTTTATCTATGAAACAAATAGAGCTCCTTTGTACATTTTTATATGTTTTAAGTTCCTTGTATGCTTTATCTAAAGGACAAATAGAGCTTTTTCAATCAACTACATATTCACATGGCACAAAGAATATTTCATTTGTCAACAGATCCTTCAAAACTATTTAATTTTACATAAACATGGTTTATTTTTGTATATAGCATAAATGTATTTGCACATAATATGTAGATGCCTTTTAGTGCGTAAGGTTGAACAATATTGTTAATTGATTGTTTCAGAATGCTCTGTTTTGGCTGGAAAGAAGTGGTGTGCAGACGGTCGGACGTGTATTCTGAGAACCTGGTTCTGTGATGGTTTTCCTGACTGTCCAGATGGCACAGATGAACATAGGTGTGGTAAGTAATACCAATGGCTGCCTATGTTTATATCTATATAGCACTGAACCATTGGTTTCACACTTTTATTTCTAGCCTTCATTAACTTGAGCCCAATCCTTATTATTGACTATTCAGTAAGTGCCTAAAAGGATTTAAATAAAAATACATCATGACTTTATTGTAAATTGAGCTCAAACATTTAGAATATTATAAAAAAACAAACCTGAATGCATGTTTGGACTGGTCCTCTGTTACAGCCAGATGTACACCAGACCAAATGCAGTGCAATGACTTCTCGTGTGTGAACCAGTCTCGTGTTTGTGATGGAGTTAGTGACTGTCCCTCTGGTCTGGATGAGAGAGACTGCTGTAAGTGATATTTTTTTTTCATAGCTGTCTTACCTCACTTTTGAAATACTTGACAAATGCTGACACAAGGACAGCCTGAATGAATATCAGAGCCACTTGCATTGGTAGAAATTCCAAGTAACACCATACAATTTATTGTTTTTCTTAAAAATGCCATAGGGCATACTATTTTATGAAAGGGTTGTTACTAAAGTCTTCAAATTTAAAAAAATCAATTCTTTATTTAAGTGCTAATGCTTACAACAGAACTTTATCCTGTTAGTGTCTATTAAGTGAAAAGCTTTATATTGAATGTGTTAAATCGGGTGAGCAAATGTTGTCAGAATATATCATCATTTAATGGTTTAATAAAAGCTCATCTTCTGGAGAAAGAAAATCAATAACTTGTGTCAACTCATGCCTCGGTATTGCTGTATACCTTTTTAAAAAGATATTTGTGTTCCTATTTACCAGATTAAAGTTACCATTTTAAGATGACTCCAGTTGATGAAGTGGCTGTTATCAGATTTGGTGACTAACAAAATGTGTTAACCATTCAAGTTTGTGTATACAATCTATTTTACATATTTTATTATATAATTTCAGTGACCTTGATGTCAGGTAATGACCTTTCTATGTCCTCAGGGTTTGTCATGGTGACAACCTTTGACTCTAAACTACCTGTCTGCAGTGACAACTGGTCCAAGGAAGTAGCTGATGAAGTCTGCTTCTATTTTGGCCATGGGTGAGTGATCTGTTGTTAGAAATAGTATAATACCCTATAGAAAACCTTTTTCTGATGCCCAAATGTTAACTATTAAACTAAGTGCAGAACAAATTGCATACATCCTAAAAGCAAGACTTAAGTCTTCACTTTCAAAAGAAGCCCAGAAAACATGTATTCCATCCTACAATAACGAAAGCGCTGCAAGTATCTAAGTATTCAATGCTTTAGAAATGATAGAAGTGAAATTGTGAGATGATGAAGACAGGTAAAAAAAAACTACCATACATAATGTACTAGATAAACCATCCCTTTTCAAACTATACTACTCCGCTTCAATGTAGTGGACATAAGGGTCAAGTTTGCTTGATCTTTGGGAAGGGTATTTATTTTAGCCCTATGCAGGCTTTGTCACAAATACTGGGTTTCATTGGATGTTATATTTCTATGCACTTAAGAGAGTGGTTTATTTGTAAAATCAAAGTTTGTTAAGTATGCATTTTATAATAACATCTGCATCAAGATTATACAGGTTCGACATACTAATATAAACATTTGATGATTTTGTTCTGCACATAAATTTAACTGAGTGACTCTGCCTTTCTTTTTACAACCGGTTTAAAAAAAAATACAGTTAATTAAATGCAAACTCTTGCATCAGAAGTAAATATTTTTGCTTTTTTCTTTCTAAATCTTTGAAATAAGAGTTATACGACAGCTTATAATCTCTCAACTAAATATAAGTTACTTTAGTAAAACTTTCTGTTGTTTCCCTTTTATACCCTTTTCTGATGGAGTTCCATCTTCCCACTAAATATTCTTCCATAATGGAGATAGTCTTTTCTCCCTAATCAATAATTGCCTTTAAACACTTCCTGCAGACACATTAGCTTATCTCTTTTTGCTGTTTTTAGGTGAATGTTTACTTTATTCTTCTGTTTGTGGATTATGTAACTCATTTTACACACAATTTTATCTTGGTTATGAATGCAAACGTGTTAAAGCAGCCCTTAACTTAGAAATTTGCTTTCGTGTGCTTCATCAACTTATGTGTTGTGTTTCACCTTTTTCAAAATAAATTTATTTTATGATTTTCTTGCATAAGCATTTTTATTTTCATTTTCTTTAAACCTTTGCAGACTTTTTCACCCCATTTTGTTTAATGGTTCATGTATATCCCTATTATTTTTACACAACGTATATCTTATATTGGTCTGTATTTTATTGTACTTATTTGTATTTATTCTTACTGTTTGTTTCCCATTTTCATGCACTTTTCATTCCTTGTATCTAAAATATCTGTTAGTCTCATTTCATTTTTATTCTTTCTCTGTCCTTGTCTCTTCTATCTTCCTGTTTTTCCATCAGCTCTCTTGTCTCTCCCCTCACTCCATTCTCTCTCCCACTTCCATCTCTCTGTGTTTCTCTGTGTCTGTCTGTCTGTCTCTCTCTCTTTCTCTATATATGTCTGTCCATCCATTTGTACTTCCATCTATCCATCCATCTGTCTCTCTGTCTTTCTCTGTCTGTCTGTCTCTCTCTTTCTCTCTCTGTCTCTCTCTGTCTCTCTGTCTCTCTTCTTTTTCTCTGTCTCTCTCTCCCTGCAGTATGAAACAATTGTATTGTTGGTTCTGTTTTTGTTTTTGATATTTGCCAGAAACTGGAGGGAAGAATCCTTCATTATAAGACATAATTACCTTCCATGCAGATGAATCCACCCTTTATCATTGATCTATCCTCTAAAACATCTAGATGTTTTTTGCCTTTTATCATCATTGCAAATACCCTTGTCAGCTGCAGTTGTTATCAAACTATGATAAAATTATTTGCTTACAACTACATGCAAAAATACTAGACAAGGCCTCTGCTGCAAATGGTACACATTCTGATAAGTTGCCCAACAGATTGATCAAGCCAATCATCAGGCCAGGCCTCAACTCTGCCAACAATTGCACCAATGCATGAACATTTTTAATTACACATTGCATTTGCATGTGCATGTCTGTTGATGATGTAGTGTTTTTAGACTGTAAAGCTTGAAAGCATTAGAAAGATGGTGTACATATATAGTATTAGGATCACCCCTTTTTGCCAAGGTATGCTCAATTCATTGATCAGGCTTAGTCAAATCCTGTAGATTTAGATCAGCCAGCTTATACTAGGGTCTGCACTATCAGCTGCTTGACTCTATAGCAATATGTGCTGCATTTTAATTTGGTTTATTACTATGATTTTGTATTTCTTATAAATATATGAAAGGGCTAAACTCTTACACTGATTGTATTTATATAACTTAGGCAAATAGGTGTGTATCCAGATCATCATGCACCTTTTTGTGTGCTGTTTGATTATATCTATTCTATTAGCCTGTTTTGTCTCCATATATAGGAATTTTAACCTTTACATGTAATATGTTTAATATTGAAGCATAAATTAGGATTTAGTGTGAGCTTTGAATAAAATGAAGCTTGATAAGGTATAAGAACAAACAGTATGTTGTACATTGAGCAAGGCTTGATTGAAGATAGCACCTGCTTGGTTGGATAGTGTCTTGGGGGAGAGGGTACTTTTCTAACAATTTAATATTTGATACCAAAATATGTTTTTTCCTGGTGTGAAGTTATTTTAGAACTTTAATATCGCTCTTCCCCATTCCTTCTTCTTGTAAAACTTCAGATTTGAGACATCAGAAATAAGCAATAAAATCCTGATATTTGTCTCCATCATTATTTTAATCAGATAAATTGTTTTATTAGTAGTAAACCAATATTTGAAGAAATTGTAATAAAATTTAATATTGTTGTTATTAGTTTAATCTGTTTCTCCAGTGGTGTTGGTTTTTATCTCATCAAGATAATTCTCCATAAAAATAATACTTAAATGCCCTGAAATCTTTGTTTTTGTCACAGCATCACAGAAGGGTAGAGAGGCTTTTAATCACTTTACTTATATCTCCAATTTGATTTTAAAAAATCTCAGAAATCATAATAATGATCAAATGATAATAGTAAACCAGTAATTTGTAATTCATATGATTGGACAATTCTAATATTCAACTTCATTTTTCAACTTTTGCTTTTTTCCAGACTGAGCCAGAGATCAGACCATGTTTCCTTGGTTACTGCAGGATTGGACACCAGCCAGTTTATGGGTGTTGGAGACAAGAGTCCTGATGACACTCAGTCAGTTCTTGTCAGATTTGACAAAGTGTGAGTTAATCACATTAATTCCTGTTTTAATTTTTTTTATTTTATTTTTAATATAAGTATTGTTTGTGAATATTAACCCCGAACTGATGAATACATTACACGGTAGTTGCACACGCTCCAATATCAGTTGTAAAATAAATTAAGAACATGTGCTTGCCGAAAATATTTTGCCGTGATAAATGATTTTTTCGTTATTCACGAGATTTTCGTGCTGTTAAAATGGTTAGCGCGGGAAATTGAACCAGCAACTATCGTGTAATGTATTCATCAGTTCGGGGTTAATATTCACAAACAATACTATCTAAATAATGCAAACCCTGTTCACAGTTTTTTAGGACAAAAACACAGGCTGAAAGACCTTTATGGGTGAAGTTTTTGTCCTAACAAGAGATCCACCCCCTAAAATCACAATCCTTATCAGTATACATGTAATAATAGCAGTAGTATTGATGGAGATAATAATTGCAATTATTGCTGATAATATTGGTATAATTCTACTAATGATGATAATAACAGCAACAAAAGAGATGATGCTTAATAGTACTGTGGACCTTACTGTGTACTCTAATACTACTGTTGACTTTACATGAGGAACATTTATCGTACATTTTCACCCACTCAGATGCTGGTATTTTCAGATAACTGGCTATTTTCCTAAACATGCCCATAATGTGAGCTCTTTGTGCAAAAGTAGCTTATTGTTCCAGGAAACATAAAATGATTGGATGAAAAATAAGGACAAACACTTAAAACAGTTTAGTGTCTATTTCTTGCAATCATTAGAATGAAGAAGCCCCACTCAGTGGCAACACTTTCTTTAGCATTGGGCTTCTTGATGCCCCAAAGTACAAAATATTTTACCTCTAATTAATTATATTTTCCAACACTAGCATCATTAATCTATGGACCATAAGCTGTCAATAAGGACCATAACTGGTTCATCTTGATAGTCCATGGAAAAAATCTAACAGTCCCTGGTTGCATATATGGAGCCAATATTTGTGGTTTATTCTACTCAACTGATTGCCTTAAACACCACTGTCATCAGTGTTTATATTTCATTCAACAGTGTGATCCATGACCTATGAATTGTAAGAAATTTATTTCAGTCTCATTTCTCTTGTCCCTGTTTTTCTTGCTTTCCCTCGTAATGCATTTTGTTGCAACAATTTGGTTGTCCTAAACCTACTCCTGTACCATTTTTTTCTGGTATGAAAGTTATAACTTGACAGTTGGTATTGAAACCTCCTGACCTGACATAGGGAGGGTGCTGGAATAAAGGCAGACAATAATGCAGTTTAGGTCTTGAGGGCATTTTTTTTTTCATTATTTTAAAAAAGCTTACAAGCAATGGCCACCCTTTGTTACCTATGATTTGTTAACAAATGTTAGCCATATGTTAATTGTATAATGAAGATGTAATTATGCACATGAAACAATGATGATCATGATAAAAATATGTCAAGTCTCTTTGTAAAAGAAAAAAATCAATTCCTTTAGGCCACTTATACAGTCTGAAGTTATGACTTGTGAGGAAAATCTACAGTAGCAAAAAAACTAATTTTTATATAGAAATACTGAAATTAGCAGACTTTCTTCTTATTTGATAATTCATATCTTTTACCCATATTATCTTTTATAGCACTGGGAATGTCAATAAGATATACATCTGCTCGCTAAGGTTGCTTTAAAATATCGTACTAAAGAAGGCTCGCTAAGGTTGCTTTATAATATAGTACTAAAGAAGTTCTTAGTTAAAAATAGTATACTTTGAAAATACTCAGCATTGAAAGATCCACAACTTACATGGATTTACTGCTTAAGATGATAGCAGAAAAGTAGAATTTTTCATGAAAAAATAATTCAACAGGTGCCCATAGTTTGTTTCTCTATTTTTCTGTATACATTGCTACAACACAACATTTTTTTGTTTCCATGTCATCTTTATTTACTTTATTGCTTTAATGATCCAAAATTAATTTTAAAATTCTATCTAATTTAAAATACAATACACCATATCTTTGTTTGTTTTATTTTATGTTGTCATTGCTTTTGCCTCTACCACCTATTGAAGAGGTCCCGTCTATTTTAATCAGTATAGTTATTGCTTGATTCATATGTGTAGTTCCAAGAACATGTTAAAGCAAGTGTTGTAATCAAGTGAGACAATGCACCGATATACAACTGGTCTGATGAATTTGACAAATAGTTTTTGTTTAAATAAAAAATCTCTTTTTTTCTGGATTTCCTCAATATAATTTAAATATCAGAATGTTATTTGTTGGACTGAGTCAAAGTTTAGATAATAAAATTAATGATCACATTTATTTGTCAACATCTTGTCATAAAAAAGTAAGATTATAATTTATTGCTTTGTCAATAAATTACTTAAACTTGCAATAATTGTCAGCTCACTAAGCACGAAATGACAACAATCACGTTGACCTTGCTAGATCATTATGACAGTTTGGAAGTCTCCACCTGTTGTTTAGTATCCAGGAAACTGATTTTTACGACATAACGTTGTCACTTTACCTCCGCAAGTAAATCAGAAAATCTTTATGCCCATTTGAGCTGAAACAAGAAAAAAACCACCCTCGTTATGTGAGACCAAAGTAAAATTTCCCTTGAAGTCAGTGCCTTTATGTAAATTTGATGACTTAACAAGGTGTAATACATGAGCAATACTTGGCAGAACAGGTAAAAATTTACACTGTGATATGTACCGTTATGAAATTAATGGTTTTGAGATTCATGTAGTCGTGTTCATGTCATCCTGTAAAAGAGAAATGTTGACAAGGAGCATGTTATACACAGACACATGCTGAAATGGACATGCAAGACACATAAATGGCACAAAACACTTCCGTGTGGCTACAACAAAAATTTAATAATATAATAACCCTTGTACACTGTAACTTGTACAACAATATGTAAATTCAAGGATAGTTTAAGCTAAAAAAACACAACTTATTTATATGATAAAAATAACAGTATACCTACATTTAGTTTATTATTCTTTAGCTTGATTTTTTTTCGATATTCATTATTTAACAATTTCAATTTGAAAAACAATTTTTTTGGCAAAATTTATAGGACTACAAAATAAACATGGCATGACGATGCTTGTGTATGATTTGATGTACTTTTTCTTTCATGTTTTTTTTTACGTATATATGCTTACACTGAGCATGTAGTACACATACATGTGCTAAAATGGAACAGGCAGACAGCAATTACACAAAACACTTCTATGTAACTGATTAAATTTTCATTAATATATTGTATCTCCCTTTCCATGCTAAACCTATAAATTTTATTAACAACATCAAGAAAAAACTGGGCAGGGGCAATATATTTATGTATTCTTTTGATTGAAGGCAGTTTTTTCAATTTGCTTTATGGACATTAGCAAAGTGAACATTTGGATACATTTTGGCATTCAATTGTTTAAAAAATGAATGGTAACATTGTGTATATTTTTTATAAAATCTGCAAATTTGTATTTAACAATAAACCCATTGTTTTATAAACTGTTACCGCACACTCCCAACAGGGAGCAGGCTGATTTGTACCTACACTATTTGCCTCATAAAAATATGTTCTTTGTAGAGAAAAAGTTAACGTGACAGCTTTTTTTTTAACACTAACTTGCCTTTCAAACATACTTTAAATAACCTTTGTTGTGAAGTTAAGCTTGTTTACACCAACAAATAATGTCAAATTAGCTATTTCAAAAGATAGATTATTTTATCTTAAAGAGGCTGTTTACTTTGAAATGATGAAAATGTACCAAGTTTAACAAAAATTTACAGTTTATATGAGCCAGCCTACAGTTTAAACCAGTTACAAGCAGGTACACTAGTTTCATTCAATAGCGTTTTAATCAACTTTATTTATGTGTTTATTTTAAAAATCCTAAATTTTCACCAACTTTAATTTATGTATTTCATTTGTTTAATACTCACCTGTTTAATGAGAGTCTTAAGTACACTTCGTCTGTTTTATGGATGAAATTAAAAAAGTTTCTCTTAAGCATTCTTGCCAAAGTTAAAGTGTCTTGGTCACAAATTGTCAAATATGCATTTTTTTTAGATTTATTTTGTTGAACCACAATTTGTGGGGTGTTCACACATTTTATCAGTCCTCTTACATTAAGCAACAATCAATAGTTTAGTACATTACCAAGATTTATTTGTTTTCATTTATTTGTTAAGAATTGGAGTGAAGCATAATTGACAAGACAATTGAGGTTTGGCAACTTTCAAGCTGCAAACTATAATAAAAAAATGAATACATATACCAATATGTTATTGCAATGTTTTTTAGTATACATTTACACAGCAATAGAACAAAACACATAAATATTAATAACAAGATTCAAAGCAAATGCAATAAACATATTCAAAGGAGATATATAACAGTTTATTTAAAATTTATGCAAACTTTCATGGTGTTATAAAATCAATATAAGGGTAACAGTCAACCAGGCAATTATTGGTAAGGTGGCAGAATGATAACTGGATTACTTTCCAGTACAGTTACCCACTTTTATCTTCTCTGTCATGTAAAAAATGACAACAAAAATTCTATGGTAGCTGGAAATTCTGACATACTACAAAAAAAGTCAGACAATCATATTTCACAGACTTCCATAAATAACAATAGGACCCCTTCCTTTCCAGATCATAACTAACTGGTCATTATTCCAATTAAATTCTGATTAAATTCCAATTAGCCTGTTCCTGTCTCATCAAGTATGGCATCATAAATTGAGACTGCATCATTCTGAATCTTGACATGGTGTTTATTAATATCTGAAATCAATTATTCCAAGGAATATGATTTTGTTAAAGAACATTATGGTAAAAAGTTTTTGTTGGCCATTTTAAAATAAAGTTTATGATTTTTTAATTTTTTTATTTATGGAGCATTTTTTGTTTGGTATGTTTTAACATTGTATTTGTAAGGCATATTGGTGATCTTTATTCATTGTAGAAGTATTCTTATGTAATCTTAATCCATAGGAACCTTGTATTCAGTAAAAATAAATGTAAGGAATGCTAGATGCTCAGGGCTAAGGGGACAGCATTATGCCTAACTCGTTGGTGTCAGTATACTGGACCAGCCGGGTTCAGTCCCTGGGCACCTCATAAGTGCCCCTGTGCTATAATGATAGAAATGTTGCTGTAAAGTATCGGCAAAAATGCCGGCAAATCCAATCCTAACCAATTGATAAGTAATTACCTTTATATAAATGTTTTGTAAGTCTTCCTAAGTATTAAATCAAATAAATCAGGATCAGCTTAATTAATTGATATGAGCACAAACCAAACTTTCAGACTTTCAATAATGCAAAAAAATGAAAGGATTGTAATGTTCCTTAAATTATTTATGTTTAAAGTTGGTATCCAACAGTTTATGTTTATCAATAATATAACAATATTTGTCCACTGGAGAATTATGCCATATTTTCTGTATTAACTCATACTGTAGTTTAAGGAAAGATGATTTTGAACACTACCTGAATTGCTAGACAGAAAATATCATGAAGTAAAATTGTTCTACTTATCCATTCTTTGCATTTTTAAATTAGCGCAGATGATGATATGACATGATCTTAAAAGTCACATGGTTTTCTTTGTTTAAAGTAGTAACGATACAGCCTGGCTCAAATAGGAAATACGTCTTTGAGTGTTATTTGTCACTTCTCACAAACATGTAGGACATCAATAAACAGAATTTCATGGGATCTTTCCAGCTAACATTATTTTATTCACGTTTGAGGTGGGAAAATCTTGGTCCAAACTGTTGCATACCACCTTTAGAATTGATAAACTAAATTTCAGTTCAGTACAATCCAGATCCAAAGAAACCTTTCTTTCAGTAGAGACCTACATGAACATAATACTAAATATGTTTAATAATGCTCAACCTAATATAACTATGCTAAGCTTTATTTGTTGTATAACATTTATCTTAGCTTTATGTAATTGAAATTGTGCCTCTTACAATAAAATATTTGGCTTGCTGCTTAAGTGATTCATGATTTAAATTGACAGGTGCACTACATTTCTGCATCCTGTTCACTGCTACCAGTATGCAAATTATTGTGGCAACTATGATTAATTCCAACTTTGCCTTTATATTTACATATTTACATATTTTCAGTTCTACCTGCACATCCGGGACTGTCGTAAGATTGACTTGCACACTAAAAGGTAAGACCATATTCTATTTATTTATTTTTTTTCTTAAAATATTAAAAAACTTACATTCTGCTGAACATTCTTTGAAAACATCAAACTAATAACTCCGCAAATGGAAGGGTTGTTAATGTTATAAAAATGCCATTTTAAAACAGAGTTGTTAATGTTATAAAAATGCCATTTTAAAACAATACCTAGAGCATTCTGTAACAGCAATAAGGACATTGTGACATCACATAAAGGCTTGATCACAATCGTCTTTTTCACATAACTTTTAAAAAGAAAGTTTCCATAATCCTGACAAACATAATAAAAAACTGCTGATTCCCATGTATCCAAGTAAAAAATACATCTGGGTTTCACAGCGTGTCATACTCTACTATGTTCTAGTGTATATCTTGCTGAAATTAGTGAAAATCACCAAACCTATGGCCTCTAACTGGACAAATAAAATATATTACCGCAATTTAAAACATCATCTTTGCAAATGTGTATAAAAGTTTTTTTTCAATTCTTAAACCTTTTTTTTAATTAACCTAATATGTTAGGCATAAATGTGCTAGTTTTCTAGCTTATCTGAAGAACATTTAACTTAATGTTACTTTGCAAACAAAATCCAAATTTATTGTTTAATTCATAAAAAGTGAACAGTATATGTTACACATGGTTGTGCAATATGTTCCATGCAGTCCCAGACGAACTGCCTATGTCTTTTGTAATATCACACACAATTTGACAATGTTTGAACCACTTGAAAACATTGGATTTCTGCTTTCTCTGTGTGTGCGGGACTTTGAATGATTTTTTTATACAGTCTTTTTATAACTCCTTGTATGTAGTGTCTCAGTGCATCATGAACAAACACTATTATGTCCATGTTGCTATAAAGAACCTATATTCAATAGATTAAAAGGACAGATCAGCCATACTCTCAAATATCACTGTCACTGTTTTATATTAACATTAAAGCTCGTAATTGTATACACTTTTTTTACTTTATTTATTACATTTCTTGCAAATAACATTTAAGTGCCACATTTGAACTGCTAATTTGAATTTGAAACACCTGAAAGTGCATTGACAACATTGCTACATTGTGAAAATGTGTCTGAATCAATAAAGGTGAACAAAAAGAATATGTTGGATTAACAAAGCAGTTGATTGGTTGATTGCTAAGTGACTGCTTTTACAGTTATCATGACATAACAGTTGTAAGAATCAATTGTTCTACTTGAAACAAGTATAGGATTAACATTATTAAGTATCTAGCTGTTCTTTATGCTTATTCATTGTTCTGAATGATTACTTATAAGTTTTACTTCCGATAAAAGCCAGTCTACCTATAATTCTTTTGGAAAAAAAGATTTTTGCAACACACTTTTTGTCAAATGTGAAAGTATATCTATATTTATCAGAAAGATGAAGGAAATAGATCTATCAATCTATTCTCAAAAGGAAGCAGTAAAACCACACATCTGACTCATTATTTCCTTACAAGTATTTACACTTTTAATTGGACATTCCAAGAATCACAGCTCATGGATATTATTTTTACCTGCATATGTCACTCAAACCTTTACATTCATCTTTATTTGTATCAAGTCAATTTGGTTAATCCTTAGCTTGCTAAGCGCATATAAATAAGTTTAGACAAATAGTGTAGATCTAGATCAGCCAGGTCCTTGCTGGGTACTATTTGATCAGCATCTGCACTATTTGCTGATGATTCTTCAGCAGTAAAGCCTTTGTCCCTGACGTGAAAACATATAAGACATATATAATTTATTATGGATTATTTTCAAATAATTAGCAGGCTGAGTGTTAACAAACTCATAAATCACAGCCAACTAAGCTACATATGTAGACACATATAGGGGTTATTTTAGAATACAGGTGTCAATGTCAAGCGTGGAAACAATTGATGATGGATATTTATTTATTTATTTATTTTTTCTTCTGGTTTAGAACATCCATCAAATCTATCACTCTGAAACAATTATGGTCATGTTAGCATTGTCTAGTTGTTGTTATGTTTGTGTAACATTCCAGTCTACCAAACTGTTTTATTTGTATCATTCCCCCCACTCCCCACACACACACACACACAAGATATGTTCAGAAGAAAAAAAAGAAGTACCTTCTAGTGTGTGTGTGTGTGTGGGGGGGGGGGTCCACTTAGTGAGGTGGTCATCTAGCAAGGATTTACTGTACATGAACATCAAAGCATTATTGCATCAACCTGATTACATGTATATGTTAAGGCGTTACCTTGAGTATATTCTGTTACATAATGTACATGTATCTATGACCAAGAAATATAGCTCATTAGTCATATGATTAAAGCACTGACCTCTGTCTCACAGGGTCACAGGTTCAACCATCTTACCCACAATGGGCATGTTCATTGCATTTTGCCCTAGTTACAGGTTCTACCCTGTAGAAATAGGCAGTCGAAAGGGATTTTATATAAGTTGAATGAACTTGTTTCCCAAATCACTCTATATACCATTAGGTACAATAAAAAAACATTCATTGCTGGGGATACTTTACATGTTTTTGTGTATACAAATGATAACTTTATATTGTAATTATAGATGTTTCATAATAAAATTAACTATACCCAACAGTGTGTGGAGAGAGGCAGGTGGACTATCTGACACCATTCATTGTTGGGGGGAAGCTTGTGGCACCTGGTAAATGGCCGTGGGTGGCCTCAATTTCCAGACTAGGTGTCAATATCTGTGGAGGTGTCCTCCTGAACGAAAACTGGGTTCTTACGGCTGCTCACTGTGTTGTGTAAGTAGACTGCCTTTTACAAATAATAGGAATCTTGTACCCATTTTATTATGTGATTAGATGATCTGAAATTATACTTTATCAAGAAACACTGGGTTCTTATGACTGTCCATTGTATTGTTTGGGTAAACAAAGATGATTTAAGTGGAGAAATTCTTAGTTTAAGTTTGGAAAATGTTTTACCTGAATAAAGATGTTCTTATTTTTTATATTTAGAAATATTGTATTTGATGTAAATAAATGTTAACAAGCAATTTATTATGTTAAGTATTTGTCTATTAATGCTTATTATTAAAGAAAAAAAACTCTTGTTTGTGCGTGATTTAGAGTAACAAGCAAAATTCCTTTATGTGTACATTATTTTGCTTACCTGAGTGCATTCTGGGCCATAACTGTTAATTATCTAGTTCTTCCTCCACCTTTCAGCACCAATGCTAAGAACTACTCACAGGTACCTCATTACTTCCATGTCACTGTGGGCAGCAACCAGAGAAACATCAACGGCAATCTCAACGCTCAACGACGCCAAGTAGACAGAATTGTCCTTCATAAAGACGTGTCGCTATTGGTATCTGGAATGGTTCATTGGGACATGGCACTTTTTCATTTCAATGAGAGGGTAAACTTTGGCGATTATGTACAGCCAGTTTGTCTACCGCAGCAGTCGCAGGAATATTCTGTCAAATCAGTCTGCTTTCTGGCAGGCTGGGGAAAAGTGAACCCACTTGATTGTAAGTTCAGAGTGTTTTTTAATTATATAATGGTAGAGTGTGTGTCCAATTAAGATTTTGCCAATTTATGACTTTTATTATGATTTTGCTTATTAGTGTCTTGTGGTTTGAATTGGATGTGTAAGTAAGAAAATGTAAGTTAATTAGTTAATAAATAAGAATTATTATGAGTGCCAAGTTGAAATGTTGTCTTGATTTGGGTCTGCAGGTTGTCCCATAATGTATATAACATTGATTTGGGTCTAAATGTTGTCCCATAATGTATATAACATTGATTTGGGTCTAAAGGTTGTCCCATAATGTATATAACATTGATTTGGGTCTAAATGTTGTCCCATAATGTATATAACATTGATTTGGGTCTAAAGGTTGTCCCATAATGTATATAACATTGATTTGGGTCTAAATGTTGTCCCATAATGTATATAACATTGATTTGGGTCTAAATGTTGTCCCATAATGTATATTACATTGATTTGGGTCTAATGGTTGCCCCTAATGCAGGGCTGGAAAAATTTTCTTTTTCATGACTAGTCCCGGACTAGTAACCAGGACAAAGATGACTTGTCCGAAAATGTGCATCATTTTCAATAAATGGACACTAATTTGTCATATATATAACTAACAAACAAGGTATAAACAAGTTTTTGTTTTATTTTTGTCTGTAAAACAGCATATAATCTAACACAAAAGTAAAGAATAAATAAGTTACAACTGATTAAATAGCTCTTGCAATGTCCTGATTTTATAAAGAAAATACATTACGTGTACATTGTTTTTGTAACAATGTCAAATTTTAATCATCCTGACCCTGACACGTAAATGTTGGGCCAATACACTTGTACACTTTATGTTACTCACTTATACAACTACTTTGTCCCCATAACATATTTACAGTATTCTGACATTACACCATGGTAAGGCATGAAAGTTTTGCTTTTTTAACAACTGAATCTGTCAATTGCAATTTGAAAAATATCAAAGGCACATATGCTATTTTCTTAAGAACGGTAAATGTAAATAACATTTTTTTTTAAATTTGTCTTGCTGTAAGTGCTTAACTTGTACCAAGATATACCTTATACCCAACTTAATTGGCATCGAGTATTGTTTAATTGGGCTATTGTATTCAGATATGACAATGAAAGTAAAGATCATCAAACTGAGACTTACCTGGCTCTAATCCCTTTACTCTTCGCGTGCCGAGTTTAAAAAGTTCGCGAATCAATTATCACTTGTCACATGTACTTCAATATGCAGTATTAATGCCGTTATTTGTCACCTACACATTGATTGGCCGATAATGTTGATGTATCGCGCGTCGTGATTGGCTGTTTTGGGATGCGTTTGAATTGTCCATTACGTGGTGTTGATAAAACGCCCCAGGCGATAGCTTGATTGGTTGCATCGCTAATTAGGTACCGCTGTGTATTGTCACTTGTCCAGCTGTCTATTTAATGACTAGCCCGGTACTAATTTAATGACCAATGGTCAGTAGCCCGAAACTACATGTTGACTAGTCCGGGACGTCGGGCTAGCGTATTTTTCCAGCCCTGCTTAATGTATGTAACTTTGATTTGGGTCTAAAGGTTGTCTCATAATGTATATAACATTGAATTGGGTCTAAAGGTTGTCCCATAATGTGTATAACATTGAATTAGGTCGAAAGGTTGTCCCATAATGTATATAACATTGATTTGGATTGTCCCATAATGTATATAACATTGATTTGGGATGTCCCATAATGTATATAACATTGATTTGGGTTGTCCCATAATGTATATAACATTGATTTGGGTTTAAATGTTGTCCCATAATGTATGTAACATTGATTTGGGTCTAAATGTTGTCCCATAATGTGTATAACATTGATTTGGGTCTAAATGTTGTCCCATAATGTGTATAACATTGATTTGGGTCTAAATGTTGTCCCATAATGTGTATAACATTGATTTGGATTGTCCCATAATGTATATAACATTGATTTGGGTTGGACCATAATGTATATAACAGTGATTTGGGTCTAAATGTTGTCCCATAATGTATATAACATTGATTTGGGTCTAAAGGTTGTCCCATAATGTGTATAACATTGAATTAGGTCGAAAGGTTGTCCCATAATGTGTATAACATTGAATTAGGTCGAAAGGTTGTCCCATAATGTATATAACATTGATTTGGATTGTCCCATAATGTATTTATATTGATTTGGGTTGTCCCATAATGTATATAACATTGATTTGGGTTGTCCCATAATGTATTTATATTGATTTGTGTTGTCCAATAATGTATTTATATTGATTTGGGTTGTCCCATAATGTATATACCATTGATTTGGGTTGTCCCATATTGTATTTATATTGATTTGGGTTGTCCCATAATGTATTTATATTGATTTGGGGTTTAAAGTTTAGTGATCTGTTTCAAATATTATTTTGATGAGGTGCAATTTGAATTTGTGATATGTAATGACAGTTTGCAATTTTTTAACAAAAGTAACATTTGTAACACCAAATTAGCACAAATATTTCGGGCTTGGACATATTGATACTGTATATTTAATGGATAAATCAAGTCAATGTATATCTATATTTTTGATCAGCAGAGGAGAAATGATTGGCAAACTATTTGTTTAATATCTTTCTAAAATTAACTTTAAATGGCTTTTTTTTTTAAGTTATTTCTAGGGTTTATTTTGTTGTTTATTTTTTGGCATTACATTAACAATGTCATATGTGAATTATAAATCATAATTTGACAAATTGTTTTGAACCCAAAACAGCTCTTGTGCACTGCAAAATTCTAAATTTGGGAGGTCTGATTTAAAGTGAGATTATTCTTTTGCTCAAATATATTTAACGAGAAGTGACATTGAAGGATTGTTTAAATATTAAAGTTTCATCAAATGTTTTAATTTTTAAGTGCAGTTTCATTTAGCATACACACATCTACAATTTAATTTACACTAAAACAAGTGTAATTTATCATACCTAATTATGCATAACATATTTAAAAGATATCTGTAAATGTTAGATGGTATGATTTATTTGTGATTTATTATATTATGTCAACTATATTATTATATTGTTTGTTTAGTGCTGTTTTTTGTGGACTATTTATATGTTGTGTGCAGGAGCTATTGTTACCTGATACTGCAGGAATAATCTAGGGCATTTTTTTGTAAAATGTTATCTTAGTGTAAATGGAAGACAATTTTTTTGTTCTTTTCAACAAGAAAAATAAAAAAATATATAAATGTTACGGGTTGCAATGGGTCAGGTCTAAGAGCTTTAAAAGATTTACAAGTTGGTCCTTAAGTTAGATCCATGTTAACAATGACATGGGAACATTATTTTAAACTTGGCAACAAAATCAAATACTAATTTATGAACAAAATACCTCCACTCATCAAAACTCTTTGGTTCATTCAGCCTCTCTAAGGAAGTGGCAAATTGTTCTGCAATGTCATTTAGCTGGGTTACAATTTGTTGGACTTTGCAAATGATAGTTTGATAAACCATTTATGACAGAATGATTCAGCTGTGAAATATTTTAATATGTGAATAAATGTAATTGCAGTTACAAGTTTTATAAATAGTTCTGGTGTTTTCTCAATATCAGTGACTGTGAATGACCTGCGAGATGCTAAGATGAAGCTATGGGACGAGTCTATATGTCGCAGCAACACTATGTTAGGCGAGAAGTCAGTAGATACCAATAGCACCATATGTGCAGGATATGCTACCAGTGTGATCTCAGCTTGTCAGGTAGGTTATTATCATGATCATCTACATTGTACACCAGAGCAGCAGTGGGCACAGTATAAACATTTTGATATCCAACCAAGCATTTTCTTAATCACCATTCTCATCAGCTTTATGAGCATCACAATAATCTTTATATCCCTAGATACCATGTATATAAGGGCTTAATTAGCATCACCTCTGTCAGGTGGTATGTCTTAGTAGATGGAATTTGTCTGCACTATGTCTTGGTTACCATTGGTTCAGATTTTGATCAAATTTTACTGTAGTGGTAAGTATAAAGACTAGTTTTGCTTATCACTGGCACATAATGACCGGCTTGTTTGTAAGCAGTGCTGTTTCAACAGTGCTAAAAGTTATAAAAAAAGCTGAATTTCTAAGGCATGAAGGATGGACTCTGCATGACCTTTACAATTCGTAGCCAATTTTCATACTTGGAAAAGTATTGGGAGTACAGAAACAAATATGTATGTTGAAGGGGAATAGATGTGTCAGCTGTGCCCACATATTGCTTCAAATGTTAACATTAATATTGTAATCTGTTTAAACAAGATGATCAAGTAATTATATTGTGTAATGCAGCTACACATAAAATGAACAAAGCTGGACACTAATAACATTCAGTGACTAGAGGAAAGGGGCGATAGGAAAGAGTAAAATGTCATAAGAAGGAGAATTCAACTGAATAAGCATTATCTAATAAGACAAAACACTTGTGGAATCCCACAAGGGGCCATGCTGCCTTCTGCAGCTCTATACCAGGTTATGAATTTCTGCATCTCAGTTGTAAGTTACTGCTTGTGTTCCGAAAGAATAGTGCAATCAGGAATTACATTTAGGTTACAGAGGTTTAGTGTCAATAAAGAAAATAACTCGGAGTTCTAGAAATTCTGAACTCAGTATATTATTTTTTACAATTAAACTTACAGGATAAAACTTAAACTGACAAAACAGCACTTTCAGTGCTTTGATTATGTAAGTTATGGCCTTTTGTTTAGTTTATTGTTACAATAACTGTGGGAAAACAGTCTTTTACTTAAATGATAATTCTTGTCATGAATTATCATGATTCATCATCAATGTAATGGTCATCATCATCAGCAGCTGGAGCAGCAGAAGTAGAAGTTTTGTTATAGTCATCATCCTCATCATCTAATTGATATTAAATAACATCATTGTTGATATTACCTTCATCACAGTCGTCTTATTTTATTATGATCAAGACTATCATGCAAACTTTGTTTTTAATAAGCAAAAGTTAAAAGATGTAAAAGCAACATACATATTGTAGTATTTGAAAGATTGTGTACTTTAAGTTTGTTAACCTAGGATATTCATACACATTGTTTAACAACATTTAGTTAACATCTTCATTTCATTGTCTTTCATTCTGTTTGTATTTTTCAGGGTGACAGTGGTGGGCCTTTGATGTGCCAGGATGTTCGAGGTCGATGGACGGTGGTGGGAGTCATGAGCAGTGGCATCAGTAATTGTGACGCCTCCCCAACCCACAAGGCTGACCGATATGCCAAAGTCTCAGCTTCAACCGAATGGATAGAAAGTGTTATAGAGAGCAGGTGATTGACACATCTATAAATAAATTGTAGATTGAAAATCAGTGCTGGGTTAAAGCTGATACGGTAATTATCAGATTTTTGTTATTTATTTAAGAATTCCAATGTTGACACAGGGTTGGTGACTTGTTGATCTATCTTTGCTGTATGTATATATCACATTCCTTATTGTGAGTGTGTTTGACATGGCATTGTGATGAATTCATGAAAAAGATTAGTAGAATGATGAGAGAGAGGGTGATATACCTGTTTTTGCTGCTCCTGATGATGAAAGTGCTAACATTTTCCATATTGATGTGGTTGCAAAAGATTAGGTAAAGTAAGTAGGCATGCCATTTATGCATGTAATTGTGAATGAAACCTGTAAATGTAAAGCTGGTTGTGATAATGATGATGATGATGATGATGATGATGATGATGATGATGATGATGATGATGTCATGTTTTGAAAAATGTGCATTCTGCTACTGCTGCCAATCATGTAAAAGAAATTGACCAAAGTTTAATTTTAAATATTGTCAGTTAACGTGTTTCAGTATGTAGAATATGACTTGCTGGCAAGTCTCTTTTATAAATATTTATATTTAATCTTTAATATTGTCCATTTCACAAATGTGTTCAAGTAAAATGTCATGACAATAATTTTTTTCTCAATTAAATCTCATCACCATGAAGGAAACTTTTAGTTCTATGGGTTGTTATTATATGTATACACATATGTTATCATATTGATAATATGGTAAATATTGGAATAAGTTAATTATCTTGAGCCTTAGAAGTATTCTCTTAAAAACAAGTTTGAGTGTACACTGTGCTGGTTTGCAGAGACTATATACATTCAATTTTGTGAAATATCTAGCTAGATCATGAAAAATGTACTTAACATATATAACATACTGCCAATTTATGACATGATTTTACAAAGACTAATCTTAAGTGACAAATAGCTAAAAGCTACATTTTTTTATCTGTAAGAAGTATTCACGTAGATTCATATCAAACCTTCATGCACAATTTATACAGAGAAAAACATTAAAAAATATATGCTCTAGCATTTATTTTAGATCTTACTTTGTTATAATAAAGACTCACTTTGGACAATATCAAAATACATGTACTATCTAATTCAATTATTTCTTAAAATGGTTAGCATATTTGAATTTATAAATTGTCTTAAATCAATAAATTGAATAATAAATCATTAAAACTGTAAATGCTTTAAGGGCTTATACTTGATATGGCTTTCAAATTCATGTAATGTTTTGTATTTAAGAATCTTATTAAGGTGTGTGAGACAATAATAAATTTTATTTCATTTACTTTTTCTTTCTGTTGGATTTTCTATTGACAAGATCAACAGCTTCTAGATTGTTTAATGAACTTCAAGTTTCTTTACTTTTTGCAATTTGGAGACTATGAATTGTTTTTTAGTTTTTGCATATACTTACCTTTTTTAATTGGAAAAATATCCAGCAATGAAAAGTTTTTTTTCATCAGGGTTACGCTGGTTTTTACAGTTCACTGACATTTTTCATAATTACCATGGTGCCAAAATGTTCGTCTCTTTTCTTTAACACACATGTAATCTTGTGTATCTTTCAAAATGTGTCATTTATTGTTTGTTTGAATTTGTTACAAGTTACACTGCACAGCCATTGTCACATCATGACACTCAGACATTTGTTATGGCCCCAGATAGGCTCTGTCCATCAGTGTGTCCCATTTCTGTGTCTCAGCCATAGCCTCCATTTTCTGTCCAGTTCTTAAATCAAATTTCACTATCTTCAGTTCAATATGTACACTTGAAGGTGTGTTGTGCATAAAATTTGCAAGTGCTGCCATTAAGATCAAGTTTATATTCAAGGTTGTATTGACAGTCATTTCCTCTTCAGGGCCATATGACAATTCTATTGACATTTTATCTAAAATCTCAACTTGCTAAAAGGTATTTTGATTAGACCTAGGGAGATTGTCAAGTTCCAGATTAGCCTGCACTACCTGGCAGCTATTTTTTGATTTGGTGTAAAACATTATTAACGACTGCATCAGATAGAGAGATCTCAAATCTTTTTTATTTGTTTGTTTTTGGCCAAATATCAAAACTTTGTATAGAGCTGTCACAAACTGGCTTTTTAATATGGAGGAAGTTTAAACATCTTAATTCTGATTTGAGATATTTTTTCAATGACAATGTAAATGATGTAAATAGTCACTTTTAGGTTTTAGTTTAAAATTATTTCTTAATAGATCGGGAATCTAGTTATTTTAACTTATAATAAATTATTGCTTAAGGCTTACATCTAATATCATGTATGGAGGAGACATTTTGATATATAATTAGCTCTTGTAGATCTACTATCCTTTTTTCCACATGGATTTGAAAAGTAACTTCTGTGAATTTGCTGTGAATAGGACTTTACAAAGTTTTGATATAAGGGTGATTATTTCATCAATATTTGTGTTAATTTAGATCTAGATTGTTATTGAGCCTTGTATGCCTGCATATTTTTAACTACTTTTAATAATTCTATGGAATGGTAAGCCAATTTGTTGTTCTAACCTTTCCAACTGTTCAACTTGTCCATCTTTTGATTTAAATTGATCATGACTGAACTATTAAAGAGACACTTTAAGTACCGTTTGTGAGGAGTTTGCTTTCACAATACATCAAAATACATTAAATAAAATGCTATGTGCCATAAATTATGTTATTTGGCAATATTTTGATTTTTTTCTGGGGGAAACATCAAATACTGGTGTTTTGTTACTTAAATAGAATGAAAATAACTCTGTTGGTCTGGTAAAATCTCTGCTCCACCACAAAGGAACATACAACAAACCTTCAGGAATAAATTCTACATTGAACAAACAAAAGTAGGAAAATGATGCAACTCCCAGTAGACAGGAGATATAACCTAGTCAGTCCTTCATATAATTTTATCTCTTCTATTAATATGCATATATATGAATGTAGCACCAATTATCAAGTGGTGTTGATCTTTCTTTCTTTTTTTGGTAAAAAAACAAACAAAAAAATATCTGCAAATAAGAATATCTATGAAATTAATGTAAAATATTTGTTTAAATATTCACCTGCAATCAACAAAAGGGACCAAAGCCTAAATGGTGATCAGTGGTTATATGTATACATAATTATATTGTCATCAATGTATGGTATCTTTTTGTGTTGAAAAGCAGTTCAAATTTTCCCACCATATCCTTCTGTTAGAAAATATTTACATACATGTGAACTCTTCCACTTTTGGAGGGAGACTCCCTCTTTTAAAGCTAAAAAGTATTTAAAAATGAGGAGTGTTTTACACATTTCAGAAATCTTCATAACTTGAAAACAGACTACTTCCTTCTTTCTATATATATAAATAACAAATCTCCCACTTTGCAAGTGAAAAATCTCCCACTTTGGCCTCAGAAAAAGTTCACATTTATATTTTTAACTCTGTGCTTTATTTTAAAATTAAATTACTCCAATGGTGCTGTACTGACAGTACACAACTTATACATAATGGCCAAGACAATGGAGTGTTTTTAATATCTATATTATAAATTTTATTATAAAATCCTACTTTTATATGTATTTTTATGGTTGATTCAAACTTTATTTCGAAAAGGCATTTAATGGGGTTATACAATTTCGAAAAGGCATATAATGGGGTTATACAATTTTATGTTGCATGTTTATTGCATTTTAAAAATCAGTTAATTTATCATTTATATTGCAGTCATTGCTCTAATTAATATATGTTTAACTTCCATTATGAATGACCTACAAAAACATTTTTTCAGTTTGAACATTTAGTGCATTTGTTTTTTTGCTATCTTTACATATCACCTTATTTATTTCATTTTATCATATTTTAACATCATTGGATATCCTCTTTATTAATGCAGGCATTATTTTTTATATATATATATTATGTCAATTGACAATATATTTAAGCAATAATAACTGATAATTGGTAATATGCTGTAGTAAAACATGTATGTTCAAACAATTAAACTGTGTGATTGCAATCATAATTTTGTATAATGTCTAATTTTGTTTTACTGTTCTTTGCTGATTTTTATATAATTTTCCGTGAACAAAGAAGTTTTGAGAAGAAAAAAAAAGCTCTTCAAAAAAAAATGTTATATAACATACAGTTCATCACACTGTCATGTACTGTAGTGAAAATTAAGTGCATTAGGCATACATTTGCAAATTATATTAATTGTAAGCTGTTAAAGTAATGTCCCTTCACAAACCATATCAGTTATTGTGTTTGTATCAGCACATCATGCTTTAATATCAAGAAGTCGATCAGCAAACTTTCTATTAGCCTGCTATGCATGAGTTGATTAGGTATAGGGAAAACAGGTAGATCCTGATCAGCCAACTGCCTCTCGTACATTCAAGACAGAACAGAACATACTTGACACATGCCAATATTTTAACAAATGATCCCAAATGCACAAAAGATGTTTTTTTCTCAGATCTAGAATTGACATTACATGCTATCTCTTAACCTACTTCTCACTCCTTGGCCAGACTTAGGCAAATAGTGTAGATTCAGTCTAGCCAGGCCAGATTTAGGCAAATAGTGTAGATCCAGTCTAGCCAGGCCAGACTTAGGCAAATAGTGTAGATCCAGTCTAGCCAGGCCAGACTTAGGCAAATAGTGTAGATCCAGTCTAGCCAGGCCAGACTTGGGCAAATAGTGTAGATCCAGTCTAGCCAGGCCAGACTTAGGCAAATAGTGTAGATCCAGTCTAGCCAGGCCAGACTTAGGCAAATAGTGTAGATCCAGTCTAGCCAGGCCAGACTTGGGCAAATAGTGTAGATCCAGTCTAGCCAGCTCCCTCAAAGCTGTCTGATCAGAATCCGCTCTATTTGCTACTTAATGTCTAGCATTATGGCTTGTTTTGATTTAATGTTTTTGCCTGAACTTATAATAAGTTGTAGCATCATATGTACTTACATTATACTGACAGCCTACTGCATGTTTACCTCCAACTGACAGCTGTTCACAATGGAGGGAATAACTCATACAATTGTGAGTGCAGGCTTTTTATGTTAAGGATGATAATGTTTGAGTATTGAGATAGTATATTTATAAATAGCCATCAAGTAATCTGAACTAAACAAACTTTTAAAACCAATTCAACATGTTGTACTTCAAACTAAGTGGAAATATTAATACTCTTCAGGTTTTTCAATTTTGCAATAGCATATTTACCATCTGACAGAAGTCATGGTATTTAAAACTTTGGCAGAAAACTTAGAAATATACATACTACTTATTGTTAATATGTGCAATAAACAAATTAAGATATCATTTCATAAAAAAAAATATAATTCACCATACATGAGGTATCAATCAAACAATAGCCATGCTTAACATAAAGAACTCTTTTGTGCATCTTATTGTCTTGTCTTATAGAAAATGTAAATTTATTGATACAATTTATTGTTAATATTTAATCTTTTGATTTATCAATAAGGTGATTATGATAAACAGAGACTCAATTACAATGCTAAAAGAAATTAATGGTTGTAGTTTTTAAAAAAAAAAATCTCCTCGAAAGGAACCTTTTCCACAGGGTTAGCTTTCCTTATACCAACAGTCTACTTCCTGCAACAGGCTCATAGACAAGAATGACAAGATTCTTGACTGAACAAAGGAAAAGTGACCTATTATGTTTTAAGAGGTTTATATCTATTGTACACATGGTGAAACACATAAAGAGGTTTTGCTTTTTGTCTGAAACTTTAGATAACTTACAATTTTGTTTGCAATAATTGTAGAAATATTTTCTGTATTTTTCATGCAATGCAGATTAGTATGCAAATATAAACAAAAGCACTGTACAATACATATTTAACTCTGTTATATGAATTAAAAAAACAAAATAAACAACATATATTGATATCATTTAATTTAACAATACTGGTATTTAAATAATTCATTTCATTTACATTCCATATATATTTAACATGTTTAGTGTATAATGAAACTGTTGTTTTCAAATTCTAACCAACATTTAACCTGACGTCATATTTTAGTCATGTGGCATTAAGTTGTCCAAACCTTTGAAAGGTAAGTGTAATGAGCCAACAATGTAAGAGAGTGCCAAAATAACTATAGTAATCCAAGCCTGAGTCATGGCCTAGTACTGTACATAGTACCCTATTTATGAGGCAATATATCTTCCTGAATGATACCTATTCATTGTAGCAGGAATGAAATGATAGGTATCTGTGGAAATAACTATCTAATTATCTCACCTGGCTAGCTGCTACCACCTGGCTGTATGCTGGGTGGGGCAATCACATGATGTGCCAGTATGTACAATCACTTAGCATTTCACTTGCGTGGGGATACACTGTTTTACTATTCTGACTGGTAGTGAATGCAATTTGTCTTGCATCTCTTATCCACACTGTCAGCAATTGTCTCATATGCTGTTTGAAACAGAAATCTGCTTTTTTACTGTTCAGAAATAAAAAAGGTTGTGAATTACCTTAATATATTGAAAAAAAATCAAAACACACATTTTAAAATACAAAGGACTAGCCTCTTGAACATACAACTTCTTCTATATGCTGTTAATGCACAGTGTGCAATTTCAGATTTTTCTGCTAGCTTGGTTTTACAAATGTTAATTTAATATCGCAATGTAAATCTGTACAAAACAATCTTGATTCAAGTTTTATTCTGATCCTAAGTCTTAACACACAAATAGTTATAACTATTTGAAAATATGGGAAAGTTGAAATGCTGTGAATATATATTTAAAAATTGCCATCAACATTAATTAATTAACTCCTTGATTTCCAAAAAATGGAACAGTCATGTGAACTTACTTTCATAAGCATTAACCTTTGTGTCCAAATTCTGCATCTCACATAAACAAACAAGCCAGTATCATAAGCTTGTTTGTAAGAACAAGTCTTTGCATCATTGTATTATAGTATTTAGACATACTTTTGCAGATCTACATTGGCTACGACAAGAATGTGTAAATGTTTATTAAACAGAGTAATATAAAAATGATAGAACCACCAACAAAAGCAATTATTTTTTGAGAAAATTATGAGGTAAATATCAGACATTTCATCAATTATATGTATGCTTTTAGAAAGTGTGCGCATCTCCATACAAATGTTTAATTTTTGTTTTAAAATATTGATAAACAGTCTAAACTTAGTGCTGCTTGAAGGTGTTGGTTACAGGTTGAATCCATTCCAGACTTTACCATTTCCTGATTTAGGGCCTTTAGTCATTATTGTAATTTGAGAAACTTTAAGATTCTCTTTTAAGGCAGAATGGTCTTAATTTTCAAGTTCTACCATGTCAAGTTAACAACCATGTTTAATCAGCTAAATTAGTCATTTGACATTTTAAGGTTTAATTGTGAGGTTATCTGAAGCAGAATGGTGTTAAGGTACTACTGTACATGTACAAGGTTTGTGTATATGTTTAATATTTTCTAAACTTGTGACAAGTTGATTAAAATGTTATTAATCTGTCAATGCTTCAATTAAGAAATCATTTTGTTTTTGATGTGTTTACTAAGTTTGTTAATTTACATTATGTTGTTTTTTTTTGTACTGATGCGTTGATAATGTTCGACATTTACAGCCAGGTTGTGACTTTGTTGAATGATACAGGTGTGAACATGAAGCTAATTGACATGTAGATGGGTTCACTTGGGCCAATATTGGTAAAAATATGAAATATTTATAAAAAAATATAAATAATATCTTGAAATTATGATACTAAATGGTATCTTTATAATGTAGTAATGACTTTCATAAAAAGAAATAGACTTGATATTGAAAATATATCTGTTTTTACATAATTACTATATTGTTTGTCACAACAATCACAGTCAAAGGTATTTTCTAACAAAAGAAATCTCAATATTTTCTTTTATTGTTGCATTTTTGGAACATGCAAGACCTTAAAAAGCATTTTATTTTAGGGGTAGGTGGAAAGAACTTTTCATTGAAGGACTAAAAGAATAAAAAAATGACATCTAACTCTTTGTCTAAAGGGCTTTCCATTTATGAAAACGCAATAAAATTTCTTACAGACCCATGTACAGGTCAACTAGCTTCCTGGTACAATTCCATGAAGTACTTCCACTGTCTAACATGATATATTTTATTCTCATCCAATGTTTCTCACTGTAAAGTTGTGCCATACTTTTTATTTATATTTTATACCTTTGTATTTATTGCAATGAAATTAAAAAAATAAAAATGTAAAACTAAGTTTTTGTCTTGTTTGGTGTATTTCTCCCATTGCATTATTATTTATGTGTAAAAAACATACCTGATGTAAACTTATGGTTTATAGCAAACAGAACACTTCGACATGCATTTTTTCATCAACATGTTTAAACTAGTCAAATTAAAAAGATTGGTAAAAAAATCTTAATTTAGTAATAGTTTATATTGGGTATGAAAAAAACACAACCAAGCACATTATTAGCACAGGACAATAAAAAATTGACTAAGTATAAATTAATGACTTTATGTATAAAATATAAATGCAACATTTGAACAGATGCTGTTTTATGCGCTTTG
Source organism: Sinonovacula constricta (assembly GCA_007844125.1). NCBI lineage: Eukaryota > Metazoa > Mollusca > Bivalvia > Cardiida > Solecurtidae > Sinonovacula > Sinonovacula constricta. The sequence goes on from CM017558.1 coordinate 53,589,217, forward strand.
TGTTCGACACACAGAATACTCAAAGTCTATGATGTATGCAATGACCATTTACAAGAGTTACTAATACATGCTGTACTTAAAATAGAATATATAAGTAATAGATGTTAATATGTTTTTAATTTTTGTTTTGTTTTTTGAGTTGATACACTTTGAGTTCAGTATATTCAAACTAGGTTATGAAGTATGCAGTGATGACATACACAATTTACTCCTTTCTTAGTCAGCTAGTTGTAAGATGAAGTTGTTCTATTGGGTTATAAATAAATACATTTTTTACAAAGTTTACACTGCTTTCCTGGAAGCTTATGAGTAAGGACGCTCAGATGCTAATTAACAAAATAATGTTCCAGCCTTACTCAAGACAATCCGCATCATCGTTTTTTTGTTTTACTAATCCCAGAAAAATGCAGTGCAATTAACTAAGGAACAATTCCTCTGACAGTTGTAAGCAAAATCCAGTTGTTAGAAAGTCTGACTGGGTTATCTGATGATATTTTTTCTAGTTAATGGGGTGACTGTAATTACTCCTACACACTGACTGAGAGACAAAAAAACATCAACACATTCTTATTATTCACAAACTGTCTACATTTTTTGGTTGATTAAGTTTCTATCTACTTACCACATAACCAAGAGGAGACAACTGAACAGTGACTACAACACATTTAATAGATGTCTCATTTAATGAGCTTAATTTGCAATACTCACTAAACGGCCAGCAAATAACTAAAGAAGTTAAAGTTATCTCTTTATCAGTCATAAACCACTATTCACTAATAGTAATGTCTAACTTCATGAAATTTTACTTTTTAGCTTTACATTTGACTTGGTTTGCATTTTAGCTAGCATAAATGCTTAAATCATGGTTTTGAAATGGTTCTTCATCATTAATATGGAAAATACAAACCAGTCAAAACAAAATATTCTAGTCATTTGTGTGTTTTCGAAAAATATTTATTTCTTAAACTATATATGAAAAATATTTATTGTGAGTTTTGGTGACATCTAAAGGCAGACTACGATGATGCCTGCTAGAAGGTGGGTCTTCACAAAATAGCAGCTTATCAGGGGAAATTAAGGAAACATGACGATGCTGTCAGCAGCCACTTGTTAATAAAGATGTTATGCAATACCATGAAGAATTCTGGCTATAGACAAAATCGACAAATATCTGGCACCCTTGCCCAGACATTCGCAGACTATTGTTTTTACTGCCTGATAAATATTTATTGCTACAAGTTTTGTAAGATGAGTAATTTTTATAATACCATTTTCCTGCTATGTTTGTTTTGCATATATTTATTTCTTGGTGTGTCGGCCAATAATGTCTGCATGGAATGCAGATTTCTGTGATCATTCACAGAGATTAGTTATCATTGTTTTGTTTTGTCTAGGTGGTATGACTATTTACTGTAAACTGTGTAACACACTGGCAGACTGATTCAGTTGCAAATAACAAACATTATATTCCAGATTATCTAGTTTGTACCTGTAGATCAGGATCTGCAAACATTATATTCCAGATTATCCAGTTTGTGCCTGTAGATCGTAAACATTATATTCCAGATTATCCAGTTTGTGCCTTTAGATCAGGACCTACAAACATTATATTCCAGATTATCAATTTTGTGCCTGTAGATCTGGACCTACAAACATTATATCCCAGTTTATCCAGCTTGTGCCTTTAGATCAGGACCTACAAACATTATATCCCAGATTATCCAGCTTGTGCCTGTAGATCAGGATCTACAAACATTATATCCCAGATTATCCAACTTGTGCCTGTAGATCAGGATCTACAAACATTATATCCCAGATTATCCAACTTGTGCCTGTAGATCAGGATCTACAAACATTATATCCCAGATTATCCAGCTTGTGCCTGTAGATCAGGATCTACAAACATTATATCCCAGATTATCCAGCTTGTGCCTGTAGATCAGGATCTACAAACATTATATCCCAGATTATCCAACTTGTGCCTGTAGATCAGGATCTACAAACATTATATCCCAGATTATCCAACTTGTGCCTGTAGATCAGGATCTACAAACATTATATCCCAGATTATCCAGCTTGTGCCTGTAGATCAGGATCTACACTATTTGTCAATGTGTCATTAGAAATGTGACTCCTTTCATTTAAGGTTACATGTATATTTGTTACTAAAAGAAAACTAAGAATTAACTTTAATTATGAACAAATGTACAGGATTATGTATATTTTATTGTAAACTGATGAAACTTGCTAAATGTTTTTCAATCAATAAAATTTGCTAAATACTTGATACTGGCTAGTGCTTTGATTAATCCATACAATATTATATGTGTTACAAGAAATGTTTTCCTTAACGTAAACAAAAAGCTTCATCTTTCAGATATTCAGAGAAGTTATTTGATATATTTTTAAGGACAAGGTGTTACAAACATAATTGCATACACAGAGAAAAAGGTCAGACGTACTTATATAAAACAGCTTTATCATTGGTAAGATACTGTTAATATAATTGTGGGACATTCACCCATTGAAACTCACAAATGCATGCTATCTTAAATATGTGAAAATTATGCTAAATAGAAGAAAACAAATCTTTTCATGAAACAACTTGCATGAGTTGGCAGAATTCTTCACCCTGTCAATTTAGTTTATATTTATTGTCTTGTTTACCTTGAAGAAGAGTTTGCAAGCTATGTGCAGAATACAGAATTAGCTAGGTTGACCTTGCCTAACTTAACATATCATGTAGCCATTGTTGTATTTACAAGGTTGTGTTTATAATCTTTTTTTCCAATTTCAAGCACCTGTTACTGCAGTGAATTTTAATAAATCCATACATTCGTAGTTTTGGGGTTAATTGTCCCATCTGCTTTATTTCAGTTACCTGACAAAGGTGTTTACTTGATGCAAATATTGGTGTGCCTTTACCGTAAATAGCATGATGTAAACACCTATGATGCCACACCTAGTCACATTGTGAACACCTGACATGATGCCACACCTAGTCACATTGTGAACACCTGGCATGATGCCACACCTAGTCACATTGTGAACACCTGGCATGATGCCACACCTAGTCTAATTGTCCTGACATGAGACCAGTCTTGGAACTTACAATATCCTGGGTATAAGTAAGGGTGTTATTCCACTACCAGTATTAATGACATTGGTGAGGCACGGCCCAGGTTTAAACCCACTGAATTAAGAGAAGGTAGAGCAGTTTACCTGTTGAACAGGGCCAGTAACTCCCACAGTATCTATTAGCCTGCTACAGACAGTTCAAACAGTCAGACAATAAGATTAGATGCAGATCATCCTACTTCCTGTAGGAGCTACCTGATAATGAGCTGCACTATTGGTGAAGCCTTCACAGCATGCATTTACACCTGACATCCATTTTAAATTAGGCCAACCAGTCATGAAACTCTGATATACCAGTTTTATTTTTAAGATTTTTGTTATCTGGTCTTGGATCCAACCCCAAGCAATCTGTTCCCGTGGTCCAATGTCAACATCCTACTGACTACCAGGACTTATCATGCCATTTGATGCTACATGTAACTGCTATAATAAGCTGTTTATAGTCGTAATAATAAGTTACATGTAACTACAATCATAAGCTTCAGGTTAATGTAATAAAAATTACATGTTGTAATAATAATAAAAATACTGAGCTGCACATTATTGTACTGACAAGCTAGCTGTGACTGAAAGAAAAAGCTACAATTAACTACATTAATAAGCTACATATAACTCTAATAATCCACATGGAACTGTAGAACATACACTACCTATAACTGCAATAATAAGCCACATAGAACAGTAAAACTTGCGCTACCTATAACTGCAATAAGCCACATGGAACTGTAGAACATAAGCTACCTATAACTGCAATAATAAGCCACATAGAACAGTAAAACATAAGCTACCTATAACTGCAATAAGCCACATGGAACTGTACAACCTATGCCTTACCTATAACTGCAATAATAAGCCACATAGAACTGTACAACCTATGCTACCTATAACTGCAATAAGCCACATGGAACTGTACAACCTATGCTACCTACAACTGCAATAATAAGCCACATGGAACTGTACAACACAAGCTACCTATAACTGCAATAAGCCACATTAAACTGTACAACCTATGCTACATATAACTGCAATAAGCCACATGGAACTGTACAACCTATGTTACCTATAACTGCAATAAGCCACATGGAACAGTACAACACAAGCTACCTATAACTGCAATAAGCCACATTAAACTGTACAACCTATGCTACATATAACTGCAATAAGCCACATGGAACTGTACAACCTATGCTACATATAACTGCAATAAGCCACATGGAACTGAACAACCTTTGCTACATATAACTGCAATAATAAGCCACATGGAACTGTACAACACAAGCTACCTATAACTGCAATAAGCCACATTAAACTGTACAACATTGCTACCTATAACTGCAATAAGCCACATGGAACTGTACAACCTATGCTACCTATAACTGCAATAAGCCACATGGAACTGTACAACACAAGCTACTGCAATAAGCCACATTAAACTGTACAACCTATGCTACATATAACTGCAATAAGCCACATGGAACTGTACAACCTATGCTACATATAACTGCAATAAGCCACATGGAACTGAACAACCTATGCTACATATAACTGCAATAATAAGCCACATGGAACTGTACAACACAAGCTACCTATAACTGCAATAAGCCATATTAAACTGTACAACCTATGCTACCTATAACTGCAATAAGCCACATGGAACTGTACAACCTATGTTACATATAACTGCAATAATAAGCCACATGGAACTGTACAACACAAGCTACCTATAACTGCAATAAGCCACATTAAACTGTACAACCTATGCTACCTATAACTGCAATAAGCCACATGGAACTGTACAACCTATGCTACCTATAACTGCAATAAGCCACATAAAATTAAAACATACACTTCCTATAACAGCAATAATAAGCCACATGGAACTGTAAAAAATAAGCTACCTATAACTGCAATCAGCCATGTAAAACCATAAAATATATGTTACCTATAACTGCAATCAGCCACATTAAACCGTAAAACATATGCTACCTACAACTGCAATAATAAGCCACATGGAACTGTAAAACACAAGCTACCTATAACTGCAATAAGCCTCATAAAACCATAAAACATATGCTACCTACAACTGCAATAATAAGCCACATGGAACAGTAAAACACAAGCTACCTATGACTGCAATAAGGCACATGAAACTGTAAAAAATATGCTACCTATAACTGCAATAATAAGCCACATGGAACTGTAAACTGTATGCTACCTATAACTGCAATAATAAGCCACATAAAACAGTAACAACTAGCTATGAGGGTTGTCCCAATAAATCGTAGACTATTGACATAAAAAGAAAACTACTGAACATACGTGTATGAAATTTTCATAGCTTTTTAAGACGTCCTTTTGTAACATGTACGCGAAATAACAGAGAAAAATCATTTAAAATAAAGAAATTACATACATTTTAACAAGGCAATCTACTGACCAGCGGCGCTTGTCGCAACGTCACTTATACAACATAACGTCACTCTTTCTCAAAGTACTCTCCAGCGTGTTGGATACATTTACGATGTCTGTCCACCCATTTATTAAAAACATTACCGTACCACTCTGTAGACAGACTCTTGTTGGAAGGCCAAGATAGCGTTCCTGATCTCTATGCTGTTCTTGAATTTGCGACCCCTTAGACAAGATTTTAGAGCCGGAAAGTACGTGAAATCTAGTGGAGCGAGGTCTGGCAAGTAAGGGGGATGATCCACTCTCTGAAAACCAAGTATATCGATCTCCACCTGGGTTCTCTCTGCTGTATGACTAGGGGCATTGTCTTGATGCAGGACTAACTTGTCTATATTCTCAGCCAAGGCAGGACACTTTTTCCCTATAGCATGAAGCAAGTCACTGCGAATAACCTGAAACACATTTCTGTGTTTTTATTGAACATTGGCTTGAGTAACCATATATACAAACAAATAAATGTTTTACCAATGTATTTAAGATATAATTAATTTACCTAAAGCAAAATATGAAATATAAAAGCCGTAAGTTTAATTTACCCTAGAATAATACGATGCATTGACTGTCTGTCCAGCAGGAACCATATGCACAAGCAGCATACCATATCTGTCCATAAACATAATGCACATGACTTTTCCCATCAATTTGACAACCTTGGCTTTCTTCGGAGGTGGACTGTCTAGGTGTTTCCAAACCATAGATTGACGCTTGTTCTCTGGCTTGTAATAGTGCACCCACGTCTCATCCAGTGTAACAAGTCTTGACAGGAAGTTATCGCCTGCTTTACATTTTCTAAGGAATTTCTTTTACATTTCCACGTGAGTCTGTTTTTCTGCCTCTGACAATATTCTTGGTACCCAACTAGCCAAAACAGAAGACATAGATAATTTTGTTTTCAAAACTCTGTGGACGGTTGACTTGCTGAAACCAGATTCTGCCGCCACATCATGAATCGTTTTCCATTTATCACCGTTAATTACGTCCTTGACCATCTGTGCCGTTGTTTACTTGCACTTTTTTGGTCGTCCTCTTGGTAATATTTCAGTTTCACCTTGTGTAAGCCGTTTGTGCCACTTTTATACCAATGCTCTAGAAACATGAGCATGCCTTTCAAATTGTTTTAATTTCTTAAGTGTGTCAATTGGTGTCTATCCGCTTTCTGCACAAAATCGGATGACTGTACTGTGCCCCGCGTCATTAGCAAACGTCGCCATTTTTTCAACAATTTTATGTTTACTCAATGTCATGAACCCAGCATTAATTGCATGCAAAGGACGTCACTTTTTTGAAACGTAGGGGATTGACATCAGAATAATTAACCTTCGAAGCAATGTTAGCGTTGGCGAAAAAATTGACGTTGTGTGATGTATCTAATGTTTGAAGTAACAAGTTGAATTCCAAAAGACAGCGTTTTTTTTTAGTTTTCTTTTTATTCAAATTGTCTACAATTTATTGGGACAACCCTAATAACAAAATACAAATAACTGTAATAACAAGCAGCCAGTAATTGCAATGACCAGCTACATGTAACAGCATTAAAACGGTACATGTATCTGTAATTATAAGCTGCAGGTAACAGCATTAAAAAGGTACAGGTATCTGTAATAATAAACTGCAGGTAACAGCATTAAAAAGGTACAGGTATCTGTAATTATAAGCTGCAGGTAACTGTATTAAAAAGGTACAGGTATCTGTAATTATAAGCTGCATGTAACAGCATTAAAAAGGTACAGGTATCTGTAATTTTAAGCTGCAGGTAACAGTATTAAAAAGGTACAGGTATCTGTAAATATAAGCTGCATGTAACTGTAGTAATAAATAACATGTACTGTAATATTAGATAAATTATCAAAATCTGTGGCATTATAATGAAGAATCAACACATGATAACATTACTACTATTTTTTAATCATTGAACATGTGTTCATTATGAAGAAATTCATCAATAATGATTATTAATGCCAGACTTGTACTGGCAGTGCACCTCATTAGGGAATACCCTCATTTCTCCCATTAACAATGTGTGTAACTGCTTTACAATACAGGAGAGTCAATATCACAAAATGTGAAAATGTCTCTTCAAATAATGTGGCCATGTCAGTATATTTTACCTTAAATAATAACACTTTTTTGTTTTTTTATTGAAGGCAATTTTTGTTTTATCTTTCTCTGAGATGATGAAAATGAACTGCCTTAAACTGGTATTGGTTTGACAGACCAACAACTTTTAATGAACAGACATTTAAACATATACTACAAATACAGAGATATCATTTGTTTATATTTAGCTTCAAATTCAATTTAACTGAATAAGCCAAACAGTTAAAACATAAAATATTCTCCTTGATTTATAAGCCCGGAGCTGTCTGATCAAAATTCACATTATTTGCTACTTTGTCTATATTAATTGGAATATTAATTGTTGCATGTTATATGTATACTATATGTATACTATCTGGATCAACACTGTATGTATACACCGAAGATCTAGATCAACACTGTATGTATAAACCGCAGATCTGGATCAACACTGTATGTATACACCAAAGATCTGGATCAACACTGTATGTATACACCAAAGATCTGGATCAACACTGTATGTATTCACCAAAGATCTGGATCAACACTGTATGTATACACCACAGATCTGGATCAACACTGTATGTATACACCACAGATCTGGATCAACACTGTATGTATACACCAAAGATCTGGATCAACACTGTATGTATACACCGAAGATCTAGATCAACACTGTATGTATACACCAAAGATCTGGATCAACACTGTATGTATACGCCAAAGTTCTGGAACAACACTGTATGTATACACCGAAGCCTGGTCAAGGAGGGCATTGTAAAACTTGATATTGGCACAGTCTACCCTCTGGAACAAGAACCTGTAAACTAGAGGCTTTAAGCATAGCAACAAAACAATAAAACATATAACAAGTGATACAACATTGTATGGTTGGCTTGATTTCAATATCTAACATTGGAATAAATATTCATCAAAATATTTAACTACTACTGTATATACAATACATATATGAACATATACCAGCCATATGGCTAATATCACATAATATTATATATCTGATCACAACAATACAAGTATGAACTAGTGATCAATTATGTGATTGATAATGGTTGATGCTATCAAGGGGTAAGTTGACTCTTACATATGTACCATTTCTGTATTAGTCCCACAACGACCAATTGCATTTCTCACTGTTGAATATTCTCTACATATCTGTCTATCCTGCATTTTAGGTGTGAGGCTCCACACTTTTAGACCTCAAATTAAGAATATGTGAATTCTTTTTCAATTAAACATATATTTTAATATATCAGAAAATAAAGGTGTGCTGTTTAACAAATTTTAATTTAACTCTTAATTTAAGTTACATCTTTCAAAGATAAAGATATAGAGATTATGACATGTTTATCAACTGCACATTAAACATATTTGCTTGTGTGATCACAAAATATGTATAAGGAAGAGAATGCCCATGGAAAACAAAATGAACATGCCAAGTCACATAAAGATCTCGACTGGTATATGTGTATATCTGGAAGAACAGATATTTTCAATTCTGCTCTGTTCTGATCCATCCACAGGCACACTGGAAAAATAAATGTACCCAGAATCAACTTTTTTGTTCACAAATTAACTAAAAAATGTGTCAATATCTGAAATGTCTAAAAAACATTAACTAAAAAATGTGTCAATATCTGAAATGTCTAAAAAACATTAACTAAAAAATGTCTGCTACAGTTATGTGTTGCTGCTACTTCAAACACAGCTACATGTAATACAACATATTATTTTTTTTACATCATATTCAGTCTGTCGCTGTAGATACAGTTGTTATGTTTGTTATGTGGCTGTAGATATGGTTGTTATGTTTGTTATGTGGCTGTAGATACAGTTGTTATGTTTGTTATGTGGCTGTAGATACAGTTGTTATGTTTGTTATGTCGCTGTAGATACAGTTGTTATGTTTGTTGTGTGGCTGTAGATACAGTTGTTATGTTTGTTTTGTTGCTGTAGATACAGTTGTTATGTTTGTTATGTTGCTGAAGATACAGTTGTTATGTTTGTTATGTCGCTGTAAATACAGTTGTTATGTTTGTTTTGTTGCTGTAGATACAGTTGTTATGTTTGTTATGTTGCTGAAGATACAGTTGTTATGTTTGTTATGTCGCTGTAAATACAGTTGTTATGTTTGTTTTGTTGCTGTAGATACAGTTGTTATGTTTGTTATGTTGCTGAAGATACAGTTGTTATGTTTGTTATGTTGCTGTAGATACAGTTGTTATGTTTGTTATGTGGCTGTAGATACAGTTGTTATGTTTGTTATGTGGCTGTAGATACAGTTGTTATGTTTGTTATGTGGCTGTAGATACAGTTGTTATGTTTGTTACGTGACTGTAGATACAGTTGTTATGTGGCTGTAGATACAGTTGTTATGTTTGTTTTGTTGCTGTAGATACAGTTGTTATGTTTGTTATGTTGCTGAAGATACAGTTGTTATGTTTGTTATGTTGCTGTAGATACAGTTGTTATGTTTGTTATGTGGCTGTAGATACAGTTGTTATGTTTGTTTTGTGGCTGTAGATACAGTTGTTATGTTTGTTATGTCACTGTAGATACAGTTGTTATGTTTATTATGTGGCTGTAGATACAGTTGTTATGTTTGTTATGTGGCTGTAGATACGGTTGTTATGTTTGTTATGTGGCTGTAGATAGGGTTGTTATGTTTGTAATGTGGCTGTAGATACAGTTGTTATGTTTGTTATGTGGCTGTAGATACAGTTGTTATGTTTGTTATGTGGCTGTAGATACAGTTATGTTTGTTATGTGGCTGTAGATACAGTTGTTATGTTTGTTATGTCGCTGTAGATACAGTTGTTATGTTTGTTTTGTGGCTGTAGATACAGTTGTTATGTTTGTTATGTCGCTGTAAATACTGTTGTTATGTTTGTTATGTTGCTGTAGATACAGTTGTTATGTTTGTTATGTGGCTGTAGATACAGTTGTTATGTTTGTTATGTCGCTGTAGATACAGTTGTTATGTATGTTATGTCGCTGTAAATACAGTTGTTATGTTTGTTATGTGGCTGTAGATACAGTTGTTATGTTTGTTTTGTGGCTGTAGATACAGTTGTTATGTTTGTTATGTGGCTGTAGATACAGTTGTTATGTTTGTTATGTCGTTGAAGATACAGTTGTTATGTTTGTTATGTCACTGTAGATACAGTTGTTATGTTTGTTATGTGGCTGTAGATACAGTTGTTATGTTTGTTATGTCGCTGAAGATACAGTTATTATGTTTGTTTTGTTGCTGTAGATACAGTTGTTATGTTTGTTATGTCACTGTAGATACAGTTGTTATGTTTGTAATGTTGCTGTAGATACAGTTGTTATGTTTGTAATGTTGCTGTAGATACAGTTGTTATGTTTGTTATGTGGCTGTAGATACAGTTGTTATGTGGCTGTAGATACAGTTGTTATGTTTGTTATGTGGCTGTAGATACAGTTGTTATGTTTGTTACGTGACTGTAGATACAGTTGTTATGTGGCTGTAGGTACAGTTGTTATGTTTGTTACGTGACTGTAGATACAGTTGTTATGTGGCTGTAGGTACAGTTGTTATGTTTGTTATGTCGCTGTAGATACAGTTGTTATGTTTGTTATGTGGCTGTAGATACAGTTGTTATGTTTGTTATGTCGTTGAAGATACAGTTATGTTTGTTATGTGGCTGTAGATACAGTTGTTATGTTTGTTATGTGGCTGTAGATACAGTTGTTATGTTTGTTATGTGGCTGTAGATACAGTTGTTATGTTTGTTATGTGGCTGTAGATACAGTTGTTATGTTTGTTATGTGGCTGTAGATACAGTTGTTATGTTTGTTATGTGGCTGTAGATACAGTTATGTTTGTTATGTGGCTGTAGATACAGTTGTTATGTTTGTTATGTGGCTGTAGATACAGTTGTTATGTTTGTTATGTGGCTGTAGATACAGTTGTTAGGTTTGTTTTGGTTCATCTTTTCACCAAAAGTGTTTGTTAGTTATCCAGACACATATTTTTTGTATTTATTTAGACTTATGTGTATGTAAATATAAATATATAAGAAGTTTTAACACTTTTTTATTTAACAGGACACAGAACAACATGTAATATTGCACTGACCCTACTTTTCACAGCAATAAAATATATGTCATGAACATAATAAAATTATCTATGATACATAGATTTATGGTAGATACATTAAAAATATGACAAAATGAAGAAATTCACCAAAAAAAATAAGAATAAAACTTTTGATTAAGAAAGGATGAAATGATCAATAAAAATAGTTGAAGACAGGTTAAAGTCTGGGAAACAATTGAAAAGCTTTCTATTTAAAGAAGTTCCAGTGCATAGGAATTAGAAGATAGTTGACTGTTTCACAATTTAGTCAATTAACCATTGATAGTGTTGTATGGGTGTAATTTACATTAAAGAAAGGAATGTGTTTTTAGGAGTTATTCTCAAACAATGATCATGTATGTAAAAAATGTTTATTTGAACAATTTATTTGCTACAAGTAAAACAGTAAAATGAATCAACACGTTATTAACATGGAAATAAAGTCACAACCAAAAAAAAACATAAGACAAATGAAGATAAATAAAAAATCTATACTGAATACATGTAATTCCCTTTAACTTAAATCTGTAAAAGTTGACTATTAGTGACAAATTTAACATATTTAACCATTTTAAGACAAACACAATGAATCATTAAGAAAATTATTAAATTAATATTACAATGTGCATCTTTTAACATACTAAGTAACCTGTTCATTTGTTTTGTTACATTTAAAAAGGAAAAAGAAATGCAGAAAATCTTACCTTAAGTCAACAACTATTATTTTATCTTTTAAAAAAATATTACAAATTACAATAATTAACAAAGAGGCATTAATAAGTCAATTTAAAGTGCATATTTTAACCATATAAACACATTTCTAACTACTGTTTTATTTATAACTACCATTGAAGTACAAGTAATCATTTTCTTACACTACGTATTGATTTGCAGGCAAAGTGTTAGGCCTCGTAAAAAGCGAGAGGGGAGACATACCCTGAAATTCTAAGTTGGCCATCAGGACCGGTTTCTTGATAAATCAACAGGTGCTTCAAAACTTCATTGCTTTCCTATTATCTACTTTTGGGAGGGGAATGAACACATAATGCTCTTGAACTCATGACCACCTGTGTCGAAAGCTTAACAACAGAAACTATCTGGATTTAAAGTAAAATGGAAAGTTAATGGAAATAAGTATTTTTTGTTTACCACCCTCTAATTAATATACAAGTCTGAATGAAGGACAAAAGGAAAGACTCTTAAAATATAATTAATTACCAAAAAAAATCTTAAAAATTAATGAATCATCTAGACTGACTTCCCTACAAAATCATGTCTGTATGCTGCTTGAACAATTGGCTTCGGACTGTAGTCAGAGTGAATGTCAACCCCTGGATAGTAGAGTCACCATGCTAATAACCGTTGAAAAGTTTCAATATTAGGAAAAATAAGTAGTAACATCAATGTTTACTGGAGCTTGTGTTGGTTATTAAACAAAAGGCTACCACAACCTTTGTGAAATTAAACTATTTTTTTTAAAACAAAAGTTAGAAATATCTGCAACCATCAGAAAATATCTGTAAGGAGCAGAAGTGCTTAAAGTCATGGTCCAAACATGGTTAGCAACAGTCACCCCAACTTGTTATACAATTCTATACAGTCTGCAAAACTAAATTAAATATTTTTTGTAGAAAAAATGTATAATTTTCACCTAAATCCTGAAAAAAAATGCCATTTCACACTTTTTTATCCATCAGATAATGTGTCCACATTGTCTAAATACTCCTCTAAGAAGATTATTAACTTTTAAAGATGATAAATACTGGGAAATAATTTATGAAGTAATTTCTTTCGCAAAACAAAAGCCTTTATATAGAGTAGAGTTTAATGCTTATTTAAATATAATTCATTTTTGCTTGTAAAAATACATAAATATTACAAATGGCAAATCTCTTATTTAAGTGGAGAACTCGATCAGATTTAGTTAAAATAATGCCTCTTTTGTATTCTAATGAAGCAGTGTTATAATGTTGGATAACAGAAAATATGGCAGAAAAATGGCTTAACATGCATGATTGTTAGGACCAAACTCACCCAAAACTAGACAATTATTTACATTTTTTATGAACTTTTCTTCATATAGATTTAAAGATTCAATGGTCTTTGTTTTAAACTTTCAAGTTTCACAGTAACAAGTTCATTAATTTTCTTAAATGTCTGAATCTGAGCAACAATTTTAGGGTAAATGTGATGATAAATCTGATAGGCTCAGTTGAACTAATATACAAACAAAGGTATTACTTGCCTTCATTGTATAATATGCATTAACTATTTAATACAACATTATTAAAAAAAAGACCTAAATTTGTACTTGTAACTAAGACTCACAATAACTGCATTAACTATAGAACAAGCAGACAATCATCAATGTTAACATTGGGTTATATGAACCGGTGGGTTTCAACATTGCACAATATTAAAATGATTATATCACATATCAACAATTCATCATGAACATTGTTCTGTGTCAACATCTTGATAATTAAGTGACACAATCACTATGACAAGAAGTAACAAGTCATTTTTTTTTTTTACAAATGTGAAGCACAGTTACAGTTTACATCAAACTTGCCTTGCCTGACTTAAAGCAATTCTGATGGCATCTTGTGGAAGGAACAACAAGTGTGATTGGTGGAAACATCTAAGGAAAAAGGCAGACATTGTAATCCTATTGGATCACAGAACTCTTAAACTGTTATTATAAGGTCCTCTTCGATTGGATAGCATCATTTTTGTGGAAGCAAGAAGTAAGTTTGTGATTGCTGGAAACTTCCTTGACTTGTAGCAGTTATCTTAATCTCATAAGTTCAAAAACCCAACACTTAAACAGTACATAAGTTCATAAGTTCTCTTTTGATTAGCTGAAGTATCATCATGAGGATGTAACACTGTTTGTGATTGGTTGAAACTCCATTGAGGGGGAGTGTCTAATCTCCTTGTAGCATGGCTTGCAGACTGGCACAGGTCGATGGGAATAGTGTCCGGGAAGAGGAATGTTTCGAGCGATGCAACGGGTACAGAACACATCACCGCACTTCCAACAGTGGAACTGTATAGAGAGAAAATAAAAACAAAGTATAAATAAAAAATACTGTTCTACAGTTAAAAGTTATAGTTCAGAACATGTAAACTAATTTTATTAATAGCCGCTGAAGATCTGTTTGTCCTGTTTAAGTTGTACAAGAATTAAGTGGCTCTATTAAGAAGTGGGATTTAATGCATTTGTTTAGGCTTGAAATAGCAGGGGCATTAAAATCTTAAGATGTGACATTTTCGACATGGCATAGTACCCCTGCTTACACTCAGCTAATATGAGTTGTTACACTACTGATTGGTCAAATGTCTGGATTGTGTAACAGGCTGTAGTAGCGGGTCGTTTGATTATTAACACAGAGAAGGCACACTATATGATTCAAGGAAACACTGTCTTCAGATAACTGAAAAAGTATTTTCAATTTAAAATATAACACAAAGAACACTATTATTATGTTTTTTATGAAAGACTTTTTAGACTTGAAAAATAATTAATCTTTATACTTGTAATGAGTAAGCTGCATTTCGGACAGGAAGATTTGACAATAAATACAACATGGATCACATAGTCCCATGTGATGTTAACTTTCCAGTGTAAATACCTCTTTCAGTTTATTAAGCCAATGAAATTGCTCATTTTCTAATGACTTTTATAGAAACTTATTATTCAACAGACTTGTTTGAAATTATAATGTTATTTCAATATATTTCCAAAAAGGTTTTCAGATAATCTCAGGTATGCATGTATAGTATGTGAACTTCATAGTGGAATACACTAAAGGCAATACTAAAAGCTGATAGCATAACTTACAAACAAAACATGCAAAGGTAAAGAAATTGATCTAGGAATTTATATAAAAGGAATATGTATAACAGAAAGATAATAATCAATAAAGAATTAAGTGGGTAACATGAGAAAACATAAAACAGAATGTGAATTTTAATAAAGGTATGTTACATCCAATTAACGTAATTAATTGTCCATTTACAAGAGTGAAAAAGACCATCTTGAAGCTAGATCGTTCAAATGAAGGAGTCAAACTCATTTAAGGAGACAAATTGCCAAGTATCAGCAGTAGTTTTAATGCTTCAATCAGGAGTCTAATTGCCTGATTGCAGGATTCAAATTACTAAAAGGTGGTATCCGACAGTTTGAACCAAATTTTCAGTGTTAACTAAAAAGGTCCTGCGAAAAGCAGTTCATTGATGCCTGCCCTAGATGTGTGTGAACAGAAACATTAATCCCCATCATTGCAAACAGGTATTTCCTATCTATGCCACTCTGCAGGGCGAGCTATTTCAAAATAAGAAAACCATGAGACAACAAACTACTTAGATCACATTATGCCATCATCAGGGTATTAGGCTCTGACATCAATATCTATTCTAAGCACATAACAATGTCGTGCTTATTTATAGATTCGGAAACAATGAACATTTTGAGTTATTTCCTTCATAATTTGTACTGTCTACCGCTGTAGGTAGTTTCCAAAATCATCTTTTCTCAGCCTAAGTATGAGTTTATGCAGAAACTTTTCCTAGATTCCACAAAACATAAAAAATTATTGTTGCATACCTTTGATAGAGGCAAACTGTCATTTGATTGAAGCATAACTACCCAAATGAA
Organism: Sinonovacula constricta; assembly: GCA_007844125.1. NCBI lineage: Eukaryota > Metazoa > Mollusca > Bivalvia > Cardiida > Solecurtidae > Sinonovacula > Sinonovacula constricta. Next base: position 53,605,680 of record CM017558.1, read on the forward strand.
AGACTTTAAATTACCACATGTCAAGACTTCAAATTATTTTTTTTAATTGCTTGATTCAAATTGTTTCATTTTAGAACTCAAAGAGTCAAAGAAAGACACAAATGAACATTAAATAGAAAATAATATCAAATTGCATGCTAAGTCTTAAAGCAAGGGTGTACAGGTGAATACAAATAATATACATATAGGACAGGGAAAGAAACTTAAAGGAATGAAAAAAGCTTGCCTTCTTGGTAAAATGGTCAAACGGCATAGCACAACTACATGTATGAATGGATCTGAAGGATCGCCACTCTACTGCAACAGACTTTAACTCCAAGTGTAACTGGTCCAGGTTAAGCTTGTCTAGGCTCACGGAATGGGATAACATGTCAGGTTCTAGAGTGGAGATTCGATCATCAATACCTGATCGGGACATCTGTGACCCAGACTCATCGAATCCTGACTCCGAGTCACTCTTGAACTGATTGACACTCGTATCTAACAGTTTGTTTTTGTCAGGTATGATATCTGATTTGTCAAACACTGGTTGGTTGTCATGGCTGTTCGATGGCAATGTGTGAAGGTTGTCCATGCTCACTGTTGTTCTGGCCTTGTTGTTTTGTCCTGATTGATCTCTATTAGAGTGTCCATAGCTTTGTGTGGCCCGTTCTCCTCTGTAAGGATTCCGTCTAACGATTCCATTGACAAGAAACCCTGCAGCTTTCGTTGAATAATTTCATCGGATTTGCCAAGTGCCCGGCATATTTGGGTCACACGCTGAAAAATAAAATGTACATACAATTCTTAAAGTTACATACATTTTACTTACTTTTTAGGTATATTCTTTAATCATTCTGCTAAATACTTATACAAACTTCACCTCTGTTTCAAATATTTGCAGTTACAATTTTGATTTTACCATTAAACCTTTTCAAGGGTGCATAGAGAATCCTCCTCAGAATTCCAGTTGATTACGAGGGTTTAGGTTTTTGGGTCTTTCATGTGAGGTGTTTACCAAGCTGACATCCTGTACACAGTATTTCAACATTTTTCCAACAAGAACTGTATAATCTGAATGACATCAGATGTTCTCATACCAAATGTACTAAGTTGAGCTTTACTAAGGTCAAATCTATAATACATTTCAGTTCTACTCTGGGGCGGCATTCACTAGAAGCAATAATAACATGCTGCAAACAGTCTAGACATAATACCACACCCAACTGGACACCTAGGTAAGAGCAAGCCTGGGAGCTATATGATCTTTTGCTGCCATCGTTACACCCAAGTCCCTGCAGACAGCACTCTAATGACTGCACTACCACTTCACCTTTTTATTTAAGATATACCTGGACATTCTGAACAACATCTTACCTTCTCCAGCATGCGTACATGATCCTCTAGAGAAGAGCTGTGGTCCTTGGCTGCACTGAGGATATCGAACACCTGGTCCCGGGGATGGATCCCATTCTCAAACCGATTGTACATTCCCCGCCAGAAGCTAAGAAGCAATGAATAGACAGAAATTCATTGATATATTTATGAGAACAAATAATTTTATAGTGGTTATTGCATACATGAAATAAAGATAATAACAAACAACAAATTATGCTTCTTAAAAGCATCAAACAGTTCAATTATGACTAGAACTATCACTAAAGGTGATTCAATATGAACACATGGGTGCTTGATACTGGAACTGGTAAGCTTAGAATCAATGGCATAAGGTAACTCCAGAAACATAGACACATGTAACAGTGGCCTTGACCCCACTGGCCCCACTTTTAATCTCAAGTGTCATCTTTACAGAAAATACCATTGCAGCAAAGTTCATCACAATATCTCATTCCTAACTTCAGTTATTTGGATGAAAAAGTTTTATCTATTTTCAGTAATAATGACCTTGACCTTGGCCCAACTTGCCCTAAAGTCGAATTTGATCTGTATCATGTTATGTTAAAGCTGTATACCAAACGATTTTCAAATCTGTGAAACCTTTCATGAAGTACCCCGAAAACAGTTCATCTATTTTTAGTAATAGTGAAAAGTGACCTTCACTCTATGATCCCATTTTGGATCTCTTTACAGAAGCTAACTATAGAGCAAGATTCATTACATAATCTCACTCATTATGCTAGATATTGAGCAGAACCATTTTTCTATTTTTAGTAACAGTGACCTTGACCCCACTTTAAATCCCAAGTGTCATCTTCACAAAAGCTACCCCTGTAGCAAAGTTCGTCACAGTATCTCATTCCTTACAAAAGTTACTGAGCAGGAAGTTGTTTTCTATTTTCAATAGCAGTGACCTTGACATTAACCTCACCAGCCCCAATGTATAACTTGATATGTATCTTGTGATGGTACACATTTGTACCAAGAATTGTTTAAATCTGGGAACCCCTTTTATGAAATATCGTCTGGAAACGTTTTTTTAATTTTTAGTAAAAGTGACCTTGACATTGACCTCACCAGCCCCAAAGTCGAACTTGACCTGTATCATTATGATGTTACATCTGTGTACCAAACATTGTTTAAATATGTCAAGTCTTTCATGAATTACCAGTCCAAAAACCATGAAAACTGACAGACTGACTGAATAACAAGCTCACTCATCTAGAGCCCCTAAACTTTGTTTGTGGGGGTATAATAATTCAAATGAGCAAGGCTGATTATAGGGAAGTATTTTTCTCACCTAAAAATGTATAAGTGTCATCTATTCATCATTACAAATGTCATTATAATCTGTTAGGATTGTGGGCTTAGATCAGGATATCAATCAGAAACTAAAATTCAAATTCAAGGTGGCTGTGACCTTGAGCTTTATGCCACGGACCCCTAAACCAATGAGTGTCATCTACACATCATGACCAATGTTTTCAGAAATAAAAGAGTGTTACCCATTAAATAATTCAAAGGGAAATTACTATTTCATAAATGTATAAAGGAGTTAAAGAGTTGCACCCCTTTACAATCTAGCATCTGTGCAAATAAACATAGTTAAATCATGTTTATTATTATTATTTTGAACAGGTACTCCATCAAGTCACTTACAAATGAAATACTTAAGGATATTTTACAACACTGGATAAATAGCTTCACTGGTACAAAGAATATGTCACACCAATAGAATTGATGGCATGGAGATCAGCAGGCTTGTAACTTCTGGATGACAAACAAATCTATAAAAAATTGGGAAAAAATACAGTTTGGTTGCTGAAGATTGTAACCAGATAAAAGTCTGGACAGAACCACAAATATACCAAAAGTCAGCTAGATTATCACATCACATTAAGGCCTCTAGCCCAAAATGGGTACTCATAACCCATGGGGTGCGATACTGAGCTGTTAAAGTCAGTATTGAATAGACATAGAGATTTCCTGCACATTTTCAATTTACCTGATACACTGTGGGTAGGTGCGAGGTTTGAGAACTGGCTGCATCACCTCATACTCCTTTTTGTACACTGGGTTCAAATACTCTGACATGTGCCTGGTGAGGAATCCCCACAAAGAGAATGTACGCTCAGACAAGTCTGTAAAAAAATGTAGACCGAGATGTTTGTTACAATTAGCCCATAATAAACTTTATTTTTTATTAATTTTAATAATAATTTCTATAAAAAAAACTTTATTTTTTATTAATTTTATAATAATTTCCTATAAAGGTTATACTTTATTGAATAATAAGGAGAGTACAAGAATGGTCAGACTTAAGGACTATTGATTGTAAAGCAATTTAATACCTCAGATCAATAAACTTACCGAAAACAAGTACTAAGAAACAAGAGGCCCATGATGACACTTAATCACTCATCCTGAAGATAAGGGTTTAAGTAGCTCATGTAGGTAAACATTTTGGTGGAAGATTGAGCCATAAATGTGGCCTCTTGCATGTTTTTTTAAGATTTGACCTAGTGACCTACTTTTTGACTATGAGACCCAGTTACAAACTCGTCCAAGATTTCATGCAGAAAAATAATCTGACCAAGTTTGGCTGAAGAATGGATAGAAACTGTAGCCTCTAGTGCAAATTGCTGACACCCCAGTTTGTGTTTAAATTAGATCAGGAATCAATTAAGTCAATTAAGTTAAATTAAATTTTGAATAAACAGGACTAAAACTTTTAGTCAACTTGTCCTATGATAATTGACCTAAATATAATAAAATCAAATTACTTTAAGTCAACTCTGTCCTTCTCACAGTTGCCTATGAAGGTGCCGAACTGACATGAGTACACATGGTCATGGAGAGTGAGGAGAAATCGCTCATTGAACTGGAATGCACAAGGGAACTGTTGCATCATCTGCCACACACACTCCAGAAACTGTGTGAACACTGGCGATGTTTCCTTATTATCCACGGAGCTCAGGAACCCACATCGATCTGTGAACTTGTGACCAAAAGACAGCCATTCTTTCTCAATCAGAGCCTAACAAGAAAAAATAATATGGTTTAAGCCCTGAAGGTTGTAAATTTGTGAGTAATCAAGACAAGTCTTTAGCTTTTACCTTGTCAGATTTTAAATATCATCCATGTCTTATTTGACCAAACTGCCTTTGATTGGTCCATTTTTTAATTTTAACCATATCTGTCCAAGATGCTTATGATCAGACAGATTTTTTTTATAATTATCTCTGACATAACAGTTCTATCAGAATTGTTTAAATTGTAATTATGTGTGTCCCAGGATTGTTTAATGACCTTCTTATTGTGTACTGATGTGATTGTCCATTATGTTTACTTTTATAATTCTACATTTATTAATAACCAACACTAAATCCTTATTTATTGAACTACAACATAATGTATAGGTAAGAGTTACACTTGATAGATAAAGCAGCTAAAAGTGTAGATCCTGATCAGACAATACTGAGGGAGCTATCCTGGAGCCAAACCTGGCACTCTTCCTAATTTATTTCCAGGGCCAGTGACCATTCATGGCATCTCTTGGGAATAAAGATGAAGGACAGAGATTGGTCCATAGTGAATTTGTTTATTCTTACCAAAAAGTGAGACAGGAATTGTCCATGTGGGGAATTATCCCCAAATCCTTTTTTATTTTCATTGTTTGTTTTGTTGTTAAACTGCACCAAAACAACTATGGTCATAATGGTGTCCAGTTAATTATTGGTGGAGGAAGACCCCAGACGTATGGGTAGAACCACCAACACACCACAGGTTAGCTGAAAAACTTCCCCACATAAAAGTTCTCACTCGACCTGAACTCGAACCCACATGGCATGGGGATGAGCAATTACACCTTAGCAACACTAACTGCTCTGCCACGGGCGTTCCACACTCATAATATAAATGTTTGCACTTTTGACATACTTCTATATAGCAGAGACTGAGATGGTGAGATATGACATGACAATGCCAACAGTGATATAGGACCATAATGGGACAATGAAGATCCAAACAGGAAATCTGACACTACCTATTGACGAACAATAAAAGGTTATGGTCAGACATACTCTATATGATGTATTGACTGGGTCTTATATATTCTTAGATCAATCTTTGTGGACAGGATGGAGAATATAATGGGTACCAGTCATTCATAGAAAAATGTGGCCAATTTACTCCTCTTTTAAGTGAAAAGTCTCATTACTTTATATCCAAAATATCCTCAATTCAGTGTAAACTTTTAATTTGATTACATTCCTTTAGAATATAACTTATTATTTATTAAATTATTATTAAATCCACATGATTATAACTTTAGTGCATGTTTTAGCCTGAAATGCTCTCTCTATGATGGTACCGTTCCTGCAATCTGTCCATTCTGGGTGACTATTAAAACTTACTATGCATTGAGTGGTTAAGTTTTGAGTCTTCAATATTAGTTGGTGTGACAAAAGATTAAATCATTTTAGACACAAATGTTTAAGTATGTTCTAGGCCTATTATCCTGCTTTACACAAACTGACCAGGCATGGACAACACAAACTGACCAGGCTAGGACAACAAGCATAGCTCATGCTGGGACCTGTCTCATCAGGATCTTCACTAATTGCTGCAGATTGTCAAGCAACTGTATAATTTCCTTTGTAATAAACAAGAGAGTAAGTAACTAGATTTTTAACAAATGTAGCATTTAAAGGACAGACTCAAACTCATCCTATATGCTTGGTTTCTTGCCTTATAGAACTAAATAATGAATGAGTTCTAAGAATGGTAACAGATATCAAGTTTTTTTTCGTATTTACTTCCTAAGAAACAGCGCAACTGCTTTAGAAAGCTACTGACAAATGAAGACAACATTTTTTTCTTGCCATTGTTTTAACACTGACCATGAATCCCTGTATGGACCTGTAGTAAGGATCTAACATCAGGGCAGACAGGGAGCATGTCTGGGCGGTCCTATCCCAGCCATCTGAACAGTGGACCAACACACTGATACCATCTATCACAGCCTGTGGATTATATAGAACATACATTAGTGATAAAGTCTTCCACAGCCATCTAAGCAGTGGATCAACACAATGACACTGTTTACCACAGCCTTTAGATTATATGGAACATACATAAATGATAATGTCTTTCCCTGCAATCTGAACAGTGGACCAACCCACTGATACTGTTTAGCAGGTGGAAATCCAACACAAAGAAACACAGATCAAGTACAGACAGATTTCCAGGATCTAGTTACCTTTGCTATAAAGAGGGATGTCTCCATAATGGCTTGTATATGCTTCAACCAGGCGCTTCCCTCCAAACCATTGAGGAATGCACTCATAGATGGGTTCTTCAACTCACACACTGAAAAACAAGTCATGCAAAATAAATACTTTTTGCTGATTAACTCATAATGGGGGGTCAAAAACAGGAGAATTCATAGCAAGATTAGATCACATTACCCAAAGTTAATGAGACATTATTGGCCATGCTTTTAGAGTCACAAACTTATTGGTCCCAGTCAGAGAAAACAGTTTAATGTGAGGTTAATAATCTAGCAGCAATTTGCCCAGATAATTGGCATGGTTCTTTTCTCATCCATTATTAGCTATACATCAGCATTATGACCATAACTGTGTAGAAATATATCAATTCTACCACAGCAGGCTCGAGTTAGCAGTATTTAAAAATTAAATCTTTAATGAAAATGGAATATGTCTGTTAGCTTGAGTTGTTTGAACTTGGAATTGTTCCTCTGAAAACTACTATGATAAAGTAGTAACTCTGATGGACAATATGTCAGAATAATATCACTAACATACAATATGTCAAATATCTTGGTGGGGCAATATGTCAGAATTATATCACTAACAGACAATATGTCAAATATCTTGGTGGGGCAATATGTCAGAATTATATCACTAACAGACAATATGTCAAATATCTTGGTGGGGCAATATGTCAAAATAATATCTTCATGGGGCAATATGTCAGAATTATATCACTAACAGACAATATGTCAAATATCTTGGTGGGGCAATATGTCAGAATAATATCTTCATGGGGCAATATGTCAGAATTATATCACTAACAGACAATATGTCAAATATCTAGGTGGGGCAATATGTCAGAATTGTATCTCTGATGGACAATGTCAGAATAACGTCTTTGTGGTGCAATATGTCAGAATAAGAACTGAGTGGGCAAGTATGTCAGAATTATAACTTTGTAGGCCAATATGTCAGAACTGTATCTCTGACTGACAATATCTCAGAACTGTATATTTAATTATCAATATGTCAGAATACATGTTGTGTCCAAGTTGCATAATGACAGAGTTGGATCTGGGTTTTGTTTACAACAAGCAACCTCAGCTTTAGTATCTTAATGGTTCTGTTTGTTATAAAACTTTCAAAAGCACATGGTTATAAATGTCTTGAAAAAAAAGTTGAAACTAAGCCTCAAATATCTTAAAAAGATTCCTCTCACATCAGAGAATAAATATGCTGAAAAAAAGATGTTTTGTTTTTTTAATTCTAGTCAGTTTGTTTTGTTGTTGACACATACCATCAATAAGTTTCTGAAGACTGCTACGCATCACATGTATATTCTCAATACCGATGAAATGGAATTTCATATCAGAGTAGAATTCTTCCTTCTCATAGCCTTTTCCTTGTGCTCTGTTTGCCATGGCATTGATCTGAAATTAAACATGAATTATCATGGACCTATAAATACTTCTTCTAACATAATTGTCCTTTTTAGTTTGTTATTTTTCTCCTCCTCATCATCAATAAGGAGTAAATATGTATGAGTGCTCGTAGAAAATGGATTTGTCACCAGCATTTTGGTCACTTGGACACTATATATTTTCAAGTCCAAGTTTGAGTTAATAGCTTGTATGTACGGAGGAATTCCAGATAAAGTGAGTCAGTGGTTCTACTATGGTTAGGGGACCTGTAAATTTATGGATGGTCAACAGGTCCATAACTGTGTAATTGTCACTTACAATATATACTTATAAAGGAACAAATCATTACTATTGCAATCATAATAATTAAAATCATTATGCCCTCCACCACCAAGTATACTTATAAAGGAACAAATCATTACTATTGCAATCATAATAATTAAAATCATTATGCCCTCCACCACCAAGTATACTTATAAAGGAACAAATCATTACTATTGCAATCATAATAATTAAAATCATTATGCCCTCCACCACCAAGTATACTTATAAAGGAACAAATCATTATTATTGCAATCATAATAATTAAAATCATTATGCCCTCCACCACCAAGTATACTTATAAAGGAAAAAATCATTATTATTGCAATCATAATAATTAAAATCATTATGCCCTCCACCACCAAGTATACTTATAAAGGAAAAAATCATTATTATTGCAATCATAATTATTATAATCATTATCCTCTCTACCACTGAGTACACTTATAAAGGAACAAATCATTATTATGGCAATCATGGTAATTATTCTCTCCATCCCCAAGCCTGAAAAAGAAAAGCTTTACTTATGCTTCATTTTTTTAATAAAGCACATTTCTTTAAAAAACATTTTATTGTCACATTATTTGATATTTTTCAGACTTTTCTCACAAAATGCAAAAGAAGTTTACTTTAGAAACTTTTAAATAAGTCTGTTTTTGGCCAAATCTAATAGTCCCTTTAACACAAAAATACTGATAAATAATCTACAATGAGAAGGAAAACACCAACCTTGGGTCTTGTATCAACAACATACATGAACTTGGATTTTGGGTTGGCCTTTAAGATGGCATGCAACATCTGTTCATCCTCCATGCATCTGGCACTAAATCCCTGCCAGAGGCTGACTGCACCGACATATGGTTGCCTGAAATACGCAAATAAACATTGACTGACGTTCAAGTGTTGTTTGCAAGCAATGCATCATTTTCTATACAAATCAAGCCATGCTTATATATCTTCAGTGGTACAGAGAACTACTTGTTACAACTGTTTTGTAATTGTATTCTTCTTTTTTTTCCAGACTAGACTTGCAAATCTAGCAGACAAGTCTATGAATGGTCTTAAAACAAACATATATATGACAACAACAAACATTGAAAACATTGCAATAACACTAAACATGCTAAACAAAAATTGATAAGCTACTATCAAACATGTATATTTGGATCAGCTAGCTCCATGTGGAAACTGTCAAAAAGAAGGGAAACTAGACTGTCAGACAGCATTTCACCTGCCAATTGGTGCTTGTTAGAAGAAAAGGTAAAGTCAGAATTCATGTAAAAAAAATGGGAAGAAACCAGTTATAAATTTTTCAATAAATAACTTTGTCGTTATCATCTTGAAAAAAGAAAAACGAAAGTAATGATATGTGCTGTAGTACATGTGGGTTGGGCAGGTCAGTAGAAATTCAGCACCATTTAAAGAATAAATTGTAGGTCATTGTGTTTCAACATTGTATGATATACCTTGGGTCCGAAGGACTCCACTGTCACTGTGAACTGATCCAATGTAATTCATACAATGTTGAGATGCAAAAGCCTGCCATATATTCCTTGTATTTATATTTAATAGTGTTCAAACACAAGGAAAACAGCCCAAACCATATATATTTATATGTATATATATATAAATATATATATATATTTAAATGATGTAAGCGTTCATTGATTTAAGTGGCCTGATTGACTTTATTTCAAAATGAGAACGTAAGGTCACTCAATAATTTATCATAGCAGCATGCAGTTAGTGGGAATACAACTATATAAAGAATAATACTGCTTTTCCTGTGTTACTGATCATTTTGACTGCAAAATTTGTCTGTGTGCGTAGTTTACAGAGCTTCACAGCAATGAAATGATGGTTTGTGTAAGGGACTGGCTTTGTAAATGTCTGCAAGTTTAGTATATGCATACATGTGACCTCTCCCACTTTGGGAGGGAGGCTTCCACTTTTAAGGTTAAAAATTATTTGAAAATAAGGAATGTTTTACATGTTTTCAGAAATCTTCCTACTTGAAAACAGATAACTTCCTAACTTCCTTCTTTGTTTATATGAAAATACCATAAAAATCTCTAAACTTGGCCTCAGTGAAAGTTCACATGTATGTATATGACTTATGATTAGGTCCAGTGTATCAGATAGGCTGTGAGTGGGTGTCCTGATGTACTTAGTTAGCCCTTCTTTTGAAGGAAGCGGACAAACATCTCAAAAGGATGGAAAGATGGAAGGACAATGCCAAAACAATATCTCCCTCCTGAATCCATCAGCGAGGGATTAAAACAACATCTCAAATAATGCTTGTTTACAGTGTGTTAGGCCACCTTCTTGTGACATGTTTCAAGCAAGGGAAATAAGATAATTTATGTGTAGGCCCATGGCTAAGAAATAGAGTCACCAACTTGTAACTTCTCTAACTTTACTTGGCCCCTCTACCATTTTGTTAGTCAGCTACATTTATTATCAACTACAAACAAACATTATTTCTCTTCACTACCATAAACTCTGAGTAAAAGAGAAGCCCAGACTCACAAACATTCAGGTACGTTCATTAAATTTTTGTAGATTGATAAACTTACAGGTTATTTACAGAATGTCAAAGTGACATGTCAGTACTTTAAACATCAGTTTCTTAAAGTAAGCCCCAGCACAGGAAGTTAAATGTGGTATAGTAAGCAATGTTTAGCAAGATTTTACTATTGTAAATAACAGGATAAGGGAAGCCAGTGGTCAAGCCATTGATAGACTTGCCAACTTGCCACACCTCGGCCTTGTGACATATGGGTTTGAGTCCCAGCCATGGCAACCTTTTATGTGGGGAGGTCGATCAGCTGACCTGCAATGTGCAAGAGATTCTTCTTAGACATATTTCCTGGGTATTCCTTGACCAATAATTAGCTGGAAATCCCAAACAGACCATAATTTTGTCAGTCTAAGAGTAAACAAATTACAGGATATCTAGGCAACATGTCATTGTATATGATACATCACTCCTGAAGATGAGATCTTATGCGAATGAACAGACAGGCAAAAATCATTCCAAACAAAGCTGGAATTATGTCTCCATTTTGAGATATCTTTCATCATAGTAATAAAACATATTTTCTGCCAACCATCTTTAGAAACAAAAAATGACAATTTATAAGACAATTCTGTACATAAACACTGGGGTCTTTTTTACCAACTAACGGCAATCCAGACACATTTATTATCAATTAGCCCCTAAACCAATAATATTCCTGGATGCCTAAATATCCAGGTTTCGGTGCTGCTACATCCATTAAATACTGGATAATTTGCAGGTCTTTAAAAGTATGTTCAAGAACATATAACAGTGATGCACCACGCTATATATTTATAGAAGAATTATAAATAATGGAGATAAATCTGACTGGTTAAATATTTAAGATGCAATGCACAGACAGTTTTTGTCATATGCAACATTCAGCAATTATTGGTGGCAGAAGACATCAAACAAATGTTTTGGAACCACCAGCGCATGACTGGAAGATGACCAGGACTTGGAACTGCTCCCTGGACCCAACTATCCATTAAAAAAAGGGTACTGAAGTTATATCGTAGGCTGCATAATTAAAACGTAAGATTAATAGTCCTACCATGCCCAGTGACTACACAGGAAAAGTAAGTTTTATGCTGAGAGATAAACAAAATGGAGAATTCCATAAATTGCTTTTTTGTTTGTTCATGTTTCATATATTTCAGCAACCATTTATTATTATTATAGCAACGTCCGAGTTTTTGGGTGGAGGATGACCCCAGACACATGTCTGGGTAGAACCACCAGCGCACCACAAGTCAGCTGGAAGACTTTCTCACATTTAGTCCTTCACCCCAGACGGGACTCTAACCCACGCGGTGAGAGACTAAGCAGTCAATCGGCGACTCTATCACTATGCGCCTGTGAGTTCATTTAAATTTTTCATTTTACTATGTTTATAAAATACTATATCAATTTTACTGGTTCAGGACAAGAGGAAATGATAGCACAGCCACTGTTCTAGTTCTTAATACATGTGTATTCTTAAAGACTCAAAGATAAATGCGCAAAGGAGCCAATGCTCAAAGTCAAAGGCAACCCAGCAACAAAAGGTGAAGATCTCAAACAGAAAGCTTTGTAGCTAGACTATTTCCAAATACCTGATAAAATCATTGTTAAACACCTACCTGATTTGGAGCATGCAGGTAAGACAGGACAGGTAGACGGCCACGACTCCTGAACTTGGAACTGCCATATAGGACAGGTGTGGTAGCAATGGCAGGTACATAGAGATGGCGCGGGTAGGTATCACAGATCTGTGGAAAGGAAAAGAGACAGAGAAAGAGGTAATATTGCAGTTTGTCTTTTTATAGGTTTTTTTGTTATAAGCTTAGTGTAAATAAGCAAAGGTGATAAACCACTTTCATTTGTTAAGTTGCAGATTGGAACTGATCCCATCCTTTCATTACTGAAGCTGACATTTAACCTAATTCTCTAACAGGGCTTAAAATAAGTAATACAGAAAATAATTTTAAAATGATATTAAAGACGGTATAATATAAAGCAAATGTTTAACTCTTAGTTTGCTACCCCAGACTTATTCTCAGACATCACCTTGTAGTGAAAGGCAATGGTGCCCCTAGACATACTGAGTTTAAGAAGCTTGGACAATTTTATTGATCTTTTATAACCAGGAAAAATAAGATTTAGTCAGTAAGGTACCAAAGCAGTAACCTTGCACTTAAATTCTCCAGCATATATATGAAACACAAATTACAGCAGTGAAGGGGTTACCTGATGGCTATAATTGAATTTTATGTCTTTTGCCAGACACAGTGAGACTGTGGTATATAATCAAATAAAAAAAAACTTGAATTATTAAACAAGTCTACCATAAAAAGCAAATGTTTCCTTTTCTGGAAACTTCTTACAACTTGGGATCACTGAGCCACACTGTCATGCATATCTAGACATAACAAACAGCAACATTAACCTTTAGTTTGGAAAGAAACCATACTTCTTCCTCTCTCTGCTTACATTTGAATATAAGAAGATCAATAACATATTTTCAATAAGTCCATCAATACAAGAAAGCAAAGCTTCCAGAGTGCTGTAGGGCAGTGCTGTTTTAAATTCACCATGACCTATTTTCAAATAACAAAATGCAATAGCTCAAATAGTCCACAATGGTTAGTTTAGAAGAAAACAAAGTATCATCTCTCATAAATGTGAGAGCTTGATTTTCAAGGTAAAAGGCAAAAAGCATCAGTGTTTAGAAACAAGAACAGCATATTATCTTCCCATAGCTAGAGTCTCGGTCACTACATGCCACTACCGACACTGGTAATGTCATACCATCTGTTACACTGGCCTGCAGTGAACTTGGGCCAATTGTTTTTTGGATATTTTTAATTTACGAAGTTCTGTATAAAAAGCACTTTAACATCAAGTTATAAAATGCTTAAAAAGTTAACTGTGGCATTAAATGCATGCCTATCACAAGTGGCACTTCTAGACTGTGGCAAAGAAATAATATGTATATTCATGTACAATATACACAATGTCACAATTGCTTTGAGTGTTAATAGATTTTTCTTGTTACTTCTGGTACAAACATTGACAATTTTCGATGTTGTGGTTTGAAAAAAAGGCAATTTGATCTCTATTTACTGCATATTAAAAAATCTTAAAATTCTTAGGAGACATGCATATCCATTTTTGAAATAAAATAATTTCAAATCTAAAGTTCCATGATTAGTTCCCAATCTTCCCACAGGCAAATATTTTAAGACAACAGTGCTTAGGATAAGTGTCTATTTTATGTTAGCATGACTGCAGATTTTGTTGATGTATTGGTATATAACGTATTATTTGTGAAGAGAAAATAATGATTACATGAAAAGCATCAATATACGTAAAGTTCACTGATCAAATATGGCAGTTAATGAGCCAAAAATGTTTCCCAAAATCAACTTACACCATGTATCATCCAATTCCAAAATTAGCTCCTAAACACTGGTGCCTAAAGTGACAATGTACGGTGTAACCTAAGTTGTATTTCTAATTGTTTGATCATGGGCACCTCTACTCAAGTAGGAAGCCATATAACTCCATGTGCTGCGGGACTGAAGGGTTTATATTACTCACCTCATACCCATGTGCTGTGGGACTGAAGGGTTTATATTACTCACCTCATACCCATGTGCTGAGGGACTGAAGGGTTTATATTACTCATCTCGTACCCATGTGCTGAGGGACTGAAGGGTTTATACTACTCACCTCATACCCATGTGCTGCGGGACTGAAGGGTTTATATTACTCACCTCATACCCATGTGCTGCGGGACTGAAGGGTTTATATTACTCACCTCGTACCCATGTGCTGAGGGACTGAAGGGTTTATATTACTCATCTCGTACCCATGTGCTGAGGGACTGAAGGGTTTATATTACTCACCTCATACCCATGTGCTGAGGGACTGAAGGGTTTATATTACTCGCCTTGTACCCATGTGCTGCGGGACTGAAGGGTTTATATTACTGACCTTGTACCCATGTGCTGAGAGACTGCAGGGTTTATATTACTCACCTCATACCCATGTGCTGAGGGACTGCAGGGTTTATATTACTCACCTTATACCCATGTGCTGAGGGACTGCAGGGTTTATATTACTCACCTCATACCCATGTGCTGAGGGACTGAAGGGTGAGGGACTGAAGGGTTTATATTACTCATCCCATACCCATGTGCTGAGGGACTGAAGGGGTTATATTACTCACCTCATACCCATGTGCTGAGGGACTGAAGGGTTTATATTACTCACCTTGTACCCATGTGCTGAGGGACTGAAAGGTTTATATTACTCACCTCATACCCATGTGCTGAGGGACTGAAGGATTTATATTACTCAACTTGTACCCATGTGCTGAGGGACTGAAGGGTTTATGTTACTCACCTCATACTCTTTGTTAAGGTTGGTGAGGACCCAATTTTCATTGGGCACCCCTTGTCTCAAGAACTCTGTCTTTGTGTCAAACATGTCCCAGCCATAGTCCTTTGGATAGTCTGCAGCCTGGGAGTAGGAAAAAGCATACAGACTCTCAATGTCTTCTGAAAATACAAGAAATACATGATTAAGATTAATGAGTGGGTATGACAAAGGTTGATACAACTAAAAGAAAATAATAAAACTAGAAAAATGTTGTTTTTTTATACAGGTAATTATGTGGGGTATTTTTTATCATAGAAATATTAATAACCTTAAAAGGCATGTCCAATACAAAACAGCAACAATGAGGAGATACACATGAAAAGTGGTATTTGATGAGGAGATATGGTCATAGCTAATGTTCTATACACACTAAGGTCAGTAAACAACAACAAATAACCCACAAGCAAAAGGTATTAAGATTCTTTTTTTTTTCTTTTTTTTCTTTTCTTACACAAACAAAAAAATCATTTACAAGAATACCTTGATCTAAACAGAATCTTCAGCTACATCCTTACACACATATAGCATGTTTATGTCAATAAACAGAAACTTTATCAGTTCATCGTTTCATCAGAAGAGACATTTACTTGTCACCTTAAACTGTCACAATCTCACCATCACTCATCATCCCTATTTAGCCATAAGAGAGTGCTTGCCTGCATGCCAGTCACCTATTATACTGTCTGTTTACATCATGTTTGTCCCTCCTTGTAATGAATACAAATACAGCTAGTTCCTGAACACCTGTATTAAATGAGGTTTATACATGGATACCATGTGATAAGCAGGTTAGCTGACATGTCACAGCACTTCCGGAGCCTTCAGAAAGATGTTCCTACTAATGAATAGCTAAATGTAAACACAATTATGTTCTTATTTTTTGAATTTTTCTTCCAAGTTCAACAAAACTGCTAAATGGTTCCATTTTATCAATGAAACAAGGTCCAATACATTTATCTTTGTTGATTTTTTTCATACATTTATCTTTGTTGATTTTTTTCTCTAAATATACAATATAAAAATAGCTTTTGTAAATTGTTTGCAGATTTATTTATAAGATTTCTTTCAGTCATTTTCATTAATTTCAGATAAAGTAGAAACCAATTAACTTTGTAAAATCTGCCAATTAATGCAAACAAATATTGTACATCTGTTCTGTTACAGTAAATGTATTTCTTCCCTTATTGTGCATTCTTACTTTAACTCTTGGACTGCCCTTTGCATATTGGTAAGTCTTAGGCAAATAGTGTAGATCCAAATCAGTCAGATCTTCCTACTGGCATCCTGATGACAGCTGTCTGATCAGGATCTACACTATTTGCTGCTCAGTTTCCCATTATAAGTATATCAACCCTGATATGTAACATGTTAAATATTAAAGCAAAAAAAAACATGCAAATTTAGCATGGGGTATTAACAAAATGTAGCAAGCTATGGGTAAGTAAACCCCAACAATATGATAGTGAAACAAAACAAAACAGTTATTTAACCCTTCTCAAAAAATTCCACTTGATCTGATAGACTCCCCATTAGATGTCAAACCTAAAAATGAACACAAATTAGTAAAACAACATTGTTTCTAAACTTGTCACTTCCATAACCCAGCAAAACGCCTACCATCAATCAAAACTCCCATCATGAATTGACAGTTCCAATACATTATTATAAAGTTGCTACCATTAAGCACACATTTCTAATTATCAGCACAGTGTCTAAGTAGACCAACAATAATCAAAATAACATTAAGGCAGCTGGAAGATATTTGATTAAGCCTGATTAGGCCTCACATCCAAGCAACTAGAAATCTGATCTGACCAACATCATATCATAATTCTGGTGAATTTTTATATGGTTGAGCTTCAAACAAAAGCATCAGCTGTAAAACTAAGCAACACAACATTAAGACAAAATGAAACTTTGTCTGTTTTGTGTTAGAGTTGGTGGTGCAACTTTTTATACTTGAGTAAATTTGATTATAATTTTGCTTGCAACTCTAGTCAACAAGACCTCTGAAAATGGCATTGCCCAGTAAGCAAAAAAACAGCAACAACAAGAGGTCCATGATTGCCCTGTATCGCTCACCTGAGTGCAACAGACATTTAGCCCATGTCGCTATGCTTTTAGAAAGATAAAAATTCTTTGACCAATCTTCATACAAGGCCACCAAAGGATTAAATCAACCAAGTATCAAAGTTCTTGCTCTTGTGGTTACTGACAAAAAGATTTTCATAGTTTTGCTATATAGCCATAGGGGTGAAAGGGCTACACAATCTTGATACAGGGACGCCCAAGAAAGGTGTACTAAACATCAAGGCTCTAGTTCTGGCAGTTTCTGACATTAATATTTTTAAAGTTATTCTATCAAGCCTTGTAAGGAAAATGGCCAATCCCTTGCTGGCCATGTTTTTTTAGGAATCAGAATTTGAACAAACTTCAAACAGAGCCTCCCAAAGAACATGTATACGAAATATCAAGGCTCTAGCTCTTGAAGTTTTCCTATATAATCTTATATTGAAAATGGCTACACCCCTTGCAGTCCTTGTTTTTTGATGGATCAATATTATTTGAACAACTTCTCATACCCCCTGCCTACTTAAGCTTCTGAGAAAGTTTGGGCGAAATTGGCCAAGCAGTTTAAGAGGAGAGGTCATTTGAAAATGTTGACAGACATGTTGCGCCAGATGCCAGAAGGCAGGCGATCACAATAGCTCAGCCTGCGAATAAGCACAGGTAACTTAAAAATGGTAAAACATTGTTACCCATCATGTCACTCTGCAAATAACACAAACCAAAATGCTAACAGTAACTACCCAGGGGATACCACAACATCTCTGTGAAGCTGTAAAATATCATATTTCTCAGATTCAGACCAGTGTTCACATTGGCAAGACATATATAATTACAGGTCTTTGACAGGTCATCTCCAATTAATTGGCTTGTTATTGGAACAGTTTTCTCAAAAATAACTTAACTTTTACCTTTTTTAAAGATTTGAGAAAGAGAAGCCTTTGAAGGAAGTGTTATGGCTTAAATATACCATTAGGGTAGAACAGTGCTGTCAACTGGTTTTATGTTTTCTTCTCTGTCACCAAGAAATAAGAAAGATTGTTCTAAGAATTTAGCCAATAAACATCGCTTAGATAATCCACTAGAATGCTATACTCTCCTGTGAGGTGACAACCTGAAAGGTTTGAGCAATGTTCTATCTATGCCCGTCACTTCCAAGATAATGCCCGCAAAAATTATGGCAATTCTTTTACAAAACATATATTTAGTTTATAAGATATCAAAAGAAAACCAAGAATAATAATGTTTCCCTTTACAAGAACTTTGTTCATATCGACACACAATAATCAAGGCAACATAAAGATAAAATAAAGATAGCAGGGCTTCTGTAATTTCCTTGAAGTCCAACCACTAGAGCTCAACTGTTACCAACAGACAAATCAGCATAATTCAAGGCTGTATTTTATGAGGTGAGTGCCGATCCAACAAATAATCAGCAATAAAACAATAGCAAGAAGTTATTGTTAGTTGGACCTGACATCCAAATAGTAAGTTTTGTCAGAACCTAGACATACAGGACCATTATGCTGATAGACCTCTTTCCAATGATAGTTCCATCACTGTAAGACTGTCAAGTTCAATCATTTATGAAGGTCCAATACAGATGAAATAATGTTTTCCAAGAAAAAGCTGCAACACACCACATATCCCATTATCAAACATCACCGAAGTCAGTCAACAATGGTCACAATAACATAAAGACAGCAGGGAGTTTTTTTCCTTTTGGCTTAACATCCAGTTTTGCAGTTACCAGAAATAAACTAACCAACATAAATGGGGCAGAAGTTAAACCACCAAGACATTTTTCATAAGTTACAAACACAGATAAGATATCTGGGAACTACACGGTATATCTATTGCATAAGTAAAATAAATATTTGCAATCCAACCAATTATGTTCTGTGATTTAAAATACTTGATGCAACCAATAATGCAGCTGCTTTCAGTGATATCATGCTGTAATAATAGAATATTGTACATATAATAGCCATTCACATTATAATTTTCTTAAAACAAGAGGGCCATGATGATCCTTAATCGCTCGCCTGAGGACACAGGCTTTTAGTAGGCTCATATCTGGCATCAAGTAATTAAGAGTTATTTACTTTAGAAACTGTTGGTGAAGACTGGACCATTAGCATGGCCACTGGGATGATAACATTTTCTAGAATTTTACCTAGTAACCTACTGAATCCACATGACCCACTTCAAAACATATGTAAGATTTCATACCTGCAAACATTCTGGCCAAGTTTGGTGAAGATTGGGCCATCACTATGGCCTCTAAGTGTTTTCACAAGGTTTTTCTAAAATGTGACCTAGTTACCTACTTTTTGACCCCATGTGACCCAATAATGCAGACAAACAATCCGATCAAGTTTGGTGAAAATTGGGCTATGAATGTGGCCTCTAGTGTGTTCACATGATTTTTCTAAGTTATGACCTAGTGATCTCTTTTTTGACCACACGTGACCCAATAACAAACTATTCCAAGATTTCATGCAAACATTTTGACCAAGTTTGATGAATAAGAATATATGACAAAGTCCTATGAGTATTGCAACATATACCAAACTCCGAAAAGGCACAGAACAAAGGTATTTCACATGCAAGCCAAGCGAAAAGTAAGAACAAATCTGTGATGAATCATTTAAAGAAAAGAGCAAACCCGACAGTTACCGCCTTGGAACGGTCAGTCGGCAATATGGACCGACTGGGGTGCTTAAACCGGTTTTACAGAGCTCTAACCATGCACTTCCTGATGAGTTTCTCAAATGCAAGCAACGAAAAGAAAACGATCTATTTGAAAACAAAATGTCCATGCGCTGATATTTTCTATAGGTTATGACGAAAGTAGTGACGTCATCGAAAAATAATGTCCACATAGTGTTCAGAAAAGGAATATGGTATAATATCGATTTGAAAAACAACACAATAATGGTTGACCACAAATAAAATTAATTTTCTGAATCATGAACAAACATGACCAGAGACGAATAAATGGTTGTAGCATCCTGTTTGTGTGAAGATGGAATTGAAGAACCAAAGTTCAATGTCCATCAAAGGAAATACATGAAGACTGGCCTGTATATATGGCCTGTAGTGTGTTCACAAACTTTTTTTCTAAGATTTGACCTAGTTAACTACGTTTGACCCACAGGAACCAGTTATGAACTCATCCAAGATTTCATACATACACACATTCTGACCCTGTTTGGTGATGATTTGGGCAATAAATGTCAATTCTAGTATATTCAAAAACATTTTCTGAGATGTGACCAAGTGACCTACTTTTTGACCCCACGTGACCCAATAATGAACTCATCCAAGATTTCATGCAGACAAACATTCTAACCAAGTTTGATGAAGATTGTGCCATAAATGGGGCTTCTAGTGTGTTCACAAGCTTTTTTTCTAACATTTAACCTAGTGACCTACTTTTTCAACCCATGTGAACCAGTTACGAACTCATCCAAGATTTCATGCAGACAAACATTTTGACCAATTTAGGTGAAGAATGGGCTATAAATGTGGTCTCTAATGTTTTGACAAGTTTTTCCTAAAATTTGACCTAGTGATCTACTTTTTGACCCCAGGTGACCCAATGATAAACTGATCCAATATTTCAAGCAGACAAACATTCTGACCAAGTTTGATAAAGATTGGATAAAAACTGTGGCCTCTAGCGGGTTCACAAGCTAAAATGTTGATGCTGCACGATGGATGACAGACAAAGCAGTATCATAAAAGCTCACCTTGAAGTGCTCAGGTGAGCTAAAAAGAAGGATACTGGTTGATAGTAAATCTTGAAATCAAACAAATAAATGAAGCTTTCGCCTTCGAGTTGATAAACTTAAAACTGGCCAAATTGGTGTAAGCTTGTTGTTTACAAAGCTGTCACTTTCAAAAGACACCCACCAGACTGTTGTAAATCAACTTAGGAAGCCATAATCTTGTCTTTCCCAACACATACAAAATATCAAAGCAAAATATGGATGGATAACTAAATATAAACAGACCAAGAAATCTTGTCTTCCCTTTAGTGTTTTTTGCCAATTCTTCAAATGAGACAGGATACAATGAACATCAGAGGCAATTTTCAGCAAAACCTATTAGAGGGCTCCTTTGTAGTTCTGACAGACTAATCAGCTGTTATAGGACCTGATTTCATCAGGACAACAATCTTTTATGGCTTCCCCTTAATACATCAGCTGGATGCTTACTTCTTTTTGTGGACTTTGTTTACTGAGCCGCTGGGAAATCTTGTCCAAAACTGATGCAATAAAAGGTGTAAGGAAGTTTGCAGAAACAGACTGACAACAAATCCAAACAATCCCTTGTGGAATGCTTGGAAGAACCTTTTGCCATATTGTTGAAGATGAAACCTGTTACAATTGAGACCAAGTTTCTGAATGTTTGTTTCAATTCACTAATTATCCTCCTTTTGATGTAAATGCAACTCTCTGTCTCAATCTACTTTTCTTTTTTTACAAAATTAATGATGATTATGCAGCTGAGCCTAGTGAAGCATTGTCTGTATAAAGATCGGAGATGAATCTATTCTTTATAATTTTTTACAATTACCAGTACACATGTGAAATCAGATTTTTCCACTGAATTATTTTTGTTTAGCAAAACAATTCCAGAGCTAATACATGTTTTGTACAATTCTCAAGACACTACAATTCAAGGCGCTTAAAAATAGTTGCAAGAACCACACATAAACAGTGTAAGTTTTAGCACCAACTTGCCAATGTCAGCAGAAAAACTGGAACAATGTAGAAAAACATGAGCAAGCTGCATGGACAGGCGAATCTATTTTTCACAACCAGAATAATTATTTGGCCAAAACACAAGCGAGGGAAAAAGCAGGGTCAATCAATAAAGCCGATAATAAGTGAAGCCTACCCTGATTGGTTTTCAATCTGCCCAGATATAACGCATATAATCTTCTTTTCTTAGACCACGTTCTGGCGGTTAAAAAGGTTCTTAACCTTTACTAGCTGAAAACACCATTAGGGAGGGGAATGTTTTATGTTATTTAGAAGAATGATGTTTCCAGCAAATAAAGGGTTAACAAACCTCTTGGTTGACACAAAAGTAACAGAATTGCTGACACAATCATAGAAAAACAAGTCTGGAATATATGTCAGCAGTAAAAACAAGAAGAGAAAGGGGGAAAGCCAGTAAAAAACAAGAATAAGGCAGGAGATATGGAGTCTATTTTTTACAGCCAGAATAATTACTTGGCCAAAACACTAGGAGGGAAACGGCAAGGCAAATCAATAGGACTGATAAGAGTGATTTCTTATAAGTTCTCTTCACCAATAAGTCACAGAGGCAAAATCTGAAGAGTTCTTGTATCAGTGTAGCTTCTATTGATTGGTTTTCAATCTGCCATGATTGAACACATTCCTTGCTTGTCACAACATAGCACAGGGAACATTTGTTGAGTTTCTAAAACACACTATTTGGGAGGAATTTAGAGCAACGTTCTTATCATTTACAAGAGGACATTTTTCTTAACAGGAGACATTTAATATGTCACAGACTGTCATCTAAAATAATGTCCCATATATCTGTAAGTTACAATTACATTATGTATAATCAGGTATGCAGAGTGAATTTTATCTAAATATTTGTTGCAACCTTAAAACCACACAAAAGATGTTAAGTAAATAAACCAAACACTAACTGGTAGTTCTTTTTAAATACCATGAGAGAGGCCTGTAAAGTTCTTGCAACAAATAAATTGACTTCTAAAAGCTTGGTAAACAGTAAAACACTGTAATATAAATAGCCTTAAGAAGAGCCTTGATTGACACAAGAGCAATAAAATTGCTTCTGGAAATAATGCTACAAGTAAAAAACATGAACAGTAAGCAGAAGAATAAATGAAACGTAAGAAACAAAAGGAGAACCTATTTTTTCACACTCACTAGAATTACTTGAGACATGTTTCTTCACCATGCTGTCACAGAGGCCAGTACTGAACAGTTTACTAAAGCTTACCGGGGTTGACTTTCAATCTGACCAGATAAAACAATCATTGACTGTCACAACATGATAGTGATCCAGAAGCACAAAATACATTAAGCCTTTTGATTCTCAGTGATATAGTGTTATCTTCTCAAAACTAAACAATTTAGATTCACAGGACAATTTTACTCTTTTGTATGTATGATTCATATCTTACTGTCTCTTTATTGTCACTTTCATGAATGTTAAGTGTTTCTCTATTTTCTGTGAAACATGCAACAACTACAAAAAAAGCATGCACTTATAATTAACAGTAGTGACTACACAACCTCTTATTCCATATTTTTTTATTGAATTAATGATCCATGTTTTAGTTTTGTTAGATCAACTGATTAAACTCAAATGTCACTGGTGCCAGAAATATCATCAGTAAATAAATGCAATAGAGATAAGTGGTTCAGTTCAAGGGTACAGTGCTGCCTTCACTCTTTTAGAATGTCATGAATACCTGACGTAATAGAACACCAAGTTTACATTACCTGGTTTGGAGAGTTCCAGAAGTGAGGTATAAACATCATGGCAGTCGCGTTCCTTCGGTATAACAAAGGTGATGCACATGAAGTTCTTGCAGTGGAGCTGTAAGGGGGAGCCACCTGTGGTGATAGGGAGTTTCTCCACCTGGGAAAGGTGCATATGCAGAATCTGGAACAATGAGAAGAATGGAGAAAAGTGTATTTATATCTTTTTTATTTTTTCAATGTATATTTTATTTTTTATTTGTGTTTCACTTTTACTACAATCATTCACTGTAAACTCTGAATACTAGCTAGTCATCTTATGGAAAGGCTTTAGATTGATAGACACATCTCCAAGTTTTATTGTTATTATTAATATTCATTAATATACTTCCAGATAAACTGTCTTACAGCACAGTTGGTACAACAACAAAACTACTGGGACAAAATTATGTATTTTAACTCAAAGCCTTAAAATATCAATATTAGCAACAAGAATATCATCTCAAAACATTGTAGAAACATCTTTCAAACAACTTAATTGACAGAATCATTCTTGTTAGAGCAATATATTCATATTCTTGTAAGTGCAATGTGTTTATATTCTTGTAAAAGCAAAATATTTATAATGTTTTGGAGCACTATATTGGCAGTATTGTAGCAACAAATATTTACCTTCCAGTAGGAGACAATATATTTACATTCTTGTAAGAGCAATATATATTCTTTCTTGTAAGAGCAATATATATACCTTCTTGTAAGAACAGAACATTTACAATATTGTAGGAGCACTATACTTACATTAAGAATAAATATTTATCTTCTTCTAGGAGCAAATATTTACCCTCTTGTAGGAGACAATATATTTACATTTGACAACATTCCAAAGCCCTGTTATCCATCTATCATCATTCCAATACTCTTCTAATGTAGAATTATTCTTAATAGATAAGTAATAGCAAGTGATTCAGAAATGGTCTACGTTAATTCAGACCCTAGGGTATAATTCAGATCTGCTTTATGGAATTTTGCGATTAAAATGCTTGTCTGCATCCATCAAATAAGAAGAATCGATGTTACCCCACAAACATAAAATAAATTGATGAAAACAATTTCAAGATCCTTCCTGTAGAATTTTAAAATGTTAAAAAAAAATCAGCAATGGTTTCCATGGCAACATTGATTTGTGAATTATTTCCCCTAAAAAGCCATTGTGGGACAAAAAGATAAGGGATAAGTTATTCCTCAAATTATAAAGACACAACAAATGAACACGTTCTCCAAGTTAACAACTAGAACAAAATGTTACAGAAACACAGGTCAAAATAGTACACTGCTTTTGTTGCAGCTATTTTTCAAACTTAATTATTGTTCTTTTTTATCCTTAGTTAATTTCGAACTCAGTTATTGATTTTTTATTCTGAGGTTACTGTTGTTACTCAGTTTTTAGCTCTTATTTATATTTTGTTGTTAAATCTTAAAGTTAGTTTGACACATCATACAGGGTTTCAAGGATATTTTAACATTAACATGTTTGAGGCAGATTTGTAAATAAACTGACAATAAGCCATAGTTCACTCGTCACTACTTTAATGGATATATAAATGCTGGCTTATTTGTATATTATCTTGTACTGTTAATACAAATATGGACAATAGTAACAAAAACTATTTTGTAACCATTTAAAAAAGACCATGTAAATACATGTCCATCAATGCTGGTGAGATGATAAACCCAATAAACCAACAAAAAATCATCTATATTATATATGTCTACAAAGCATTTTACAGTCATTTAAAACAAGGTAAACATTGAAACGCCTCCTTTCAAAATGTAATCTACCCACAATTCCATTCTGATGTGACTGGTTACAGTCTATAAATACCAAGCTCTTGTCTCATCCTTAACCCATTACCCTTTTAAATTCCTAGTAAATAACCACAAAGTACTTTTAACTAGCATAAACAAACATGCAACAAAGTGTAAATGTAGCTAGACATAAATGTACTAATTATAAAACAAAAGACTGTGCAGATTCCCAAAGACACAGCTCACAGGAGAAGTTTGGAGATCATGACCTACACTATGTACCTAAGTCTGATCTAATATGTCTTCAACAACATACTAGTTAAGGGTCTTTATCAATCCTACTTAACGATTCTTGTATGAGCAACATGACAGCGCCATCTTGTATGAGCAATATGACAGCGCCATCTTATATGAGCAACATGACAGCACCATCTTATATGAGCAACATGACAGCGCCATCTTGTATGAGCAACATGACAGCGCCATCTTATATGAACAACATGACAGCGCCATCTTGTATGAACAACATGACAGCGCCATCTTATATGAACAACATGACAGCGCCATCTTATATGAGCAACATGACAGCGCCATCTTGTATGAGCAACATGACAGCGCCATCTTATATGAGCAACATGACAGCGCCATCTTATATGAGCAACATGACAGCGCCATCTTGTATGAGCAACATGACAGCGCCATCTTATATGAGCAACATGACAGCGCCATCTTGTATGAGCAACATGACAGCGCCATCTTGTATGAGCAACATGACAGCGCCATCTTATATGAGCAACATGACAGCGCCATCTTGTATTAATTACCCTTGAGATAAGCATGGCAAGACAAAGACAAGGTCCCTTAGACATAACAGACAGCAGGACTGTCGTAAACATGACTATTTATAGACACGCAATGATTACAATGTCCTTTTTATAGTCAGTGGCAGCATTTCTGCTTGGTTATCAAGTTTCATGGTGAGCAAACAAATCTTGTTCTCAATTGTTTTGAAATGCTTTCATCTATGCTTATAAGGCAACTTCAGGCTATTATTCACTGAAAACAAAAATGACAGACTTGTATTTACGACCAAGCATTGACACACCACGGAATGGGAGACATTTTTTTAAAGTTTTTATCTCTACAGGGCTTGAACCCAAACAGTGAGGTTTTCCAAGTCAACACCCAGAACAGCCTGCTAAGGCAACTTCTAAAAATGTGTCAAACAACAGGGAGATGATGTCCATAAGAGCAGATTAATACTTCTTGCTGTCTGGGATGGTGAGCAGTAGTCTTTTAAAGGTGAGATTAAGTATCAATATTTCCTGGCAATCTTGTTGGAGAATGCTAGGAGCCTTGGATACCAATGGCCTATCGAGAAAGGCTGCTATGTCATGTAGTTGGCTCTGGTGAACACATTACCACTAACTTTTGCAGCTGTCTTAATCCCACAGTGGCAGATTACCACTGCTGCCCAGCCATTATTAGGGTGTTCCGAGAAAAGGGGCACAAATCTCAAAGAAGGACACAGGTAATGGTGACAGTAGTAGCTGTTTAATATTAATCTAACAGGTTTCCATTTGCAGCGAGCTGCAAGTCCTCAGTGAAGACAAATTTGATGTGTCTGATTTATTTTCAGTTGTCCATTATGGGACAGCATGGGTAAAGACATTTGGCCTGGATTAAACACATTTGGTTCTAGATATTTTGTGAAATAGCTAATTTATGTAGTTACTATGGATAGTATAGTATGTATAAGCACATAAAATATAAATTAGCCATTTTAGATAAAGTGAAAAATAAAAATATTTATGTAAAAATTTGTAAAGTATGTTGCATAAAGCTTGTTTATTATTTTCCTACTTCAAGGGAGTCTTTTTTGTTGTGGTACTAAGTACTATTACAAAAAAACAATGTCTTTCTTTTTTATTTTTAGATTTATTTGTTGCCAATGAATAAGCAGAGTAAAATTAATTTTTGCACGACTCAAATGCACGATATTCAGATGCTTGTTTGTTTTAATGGCAGTTTTTATTACTTTCAAGGTGAAACATTTTATTGACACTTATTGCAAAATACAAATAAACCCACTTTACAAGTACTGGTTCATGGCAGTTAATATGAGCAATGATCGTTTACAGCTTCCAATACACAATAGAAACCAGGTGGAACCAAATGGACACCTTGACAACAGCATCATCAAGCTACTAATTCCATCTAATGGAAACTGCAGCAAACTGACATGACTGTAAAACTTAAATGATAAAAAAATTCCTAATATAAATGTCAATGGTATAAAACTGTCTGATAATTCACAAAGCAGACCTAAAAGGTTTCTCTGATGATGAGGATAATTAGAGCCATAATAAAAGTAACATCACAAACACAGAAAATCAGACCATTTTTTAATTTGTATCTAATTCATCCACCTATTGTTATTTCAACAGGTTCAATTCATCTTTACAGGAAGTGCTCACACACAAAAAATGCAAATGTTCTTCTGTGGATGGTAGGTCAACCATTCACAACCAGTGTTACACTTCAACTAATTGGATATGTCAGTTTATGTACACAGACTGGACCATCCAATTAGGGAACATCCAATATTGGTTGAGGATTTTTTATTAATAAACAACAACAGCAAAATGCACATGACAATGAAACTTAACAATGCCTTACTTTGTCATGTGTCTTCCTAACATTTTGTACATGAAACACAATTGGCTTTTTATTACAAATCTTATAAAATTAAATTAAAATTATTTATGAGAAAACTGCATGCATTTTGTTTAGGCTTTCTACATTTTTTACACATGAATTATTAATATATTAACAAAGTACAATCTGTATGGCCCTGCTGATTTTCAGTTGCTCATCTGTTCTACTTTTAGACTTTAGTTTGACTAAAGGTAGCCAGCCTGTCTTGGTTAATGTTTTACTCTTGTAGTCTCGATGCTTCCATTGACACTCATTGCATGATACATACATGTACAAACTCACAGGACTAGTACTGATTGACAGTAATGATCTTTAGCATAGACTTGAATATATTATGGAATCTAGGCCAAACAATACAGGGAACAATGTAGCAACAGTGACAAACAGTATCCTATCTCATGGAGATTAACTGCATCACCAGACATTGCCATAACGATACTGGAAAAGTCGGATCATCAAAAATATCATGAAACTGACCTTCCAATCATCAAGCAGCTCAAAATGTAACCTAGAAATATTAGAACCTCAGCCTCAGTTGAAGTAATAGAATCTCAATCTTGTACAAATACTCCTGTCAGCAGCTCAAAAAAGGCATGTAATGCTGCCTAGACAAATTACAGCTTGTTGCTAATGTTATTGTCCTTTTTAAATTAGTAAATAGAAAATTTATGCATTTATTTCAAGAACTATTTTCTTTCATAGATTGGTCAATTATTACACAGTTAAATTGGTCACGAACAATTTGCTTTATATTTTTCATGATTATGCTGAATGCCATTTGCTTTGCTGTGATATTTATTTTTGTCTAAATTGTAGTCTACCTTATTTTTTACTTCCCCACAAAAAAGAATTCAAGGAAATGTATTGCATGATACATCCAAATTCACTCTCTAGACCTTGTTAACAGCAGTAACTTTAGTAATGATTCAAAGATCTTACAGAATCCAGGCCAAACAATACAGGGATTAATGTAGTGAGAGAGACAAACAGCATCGTCAACCTACACATCACATCTTATGGAGACAAACTGCATCATGAACATGGCCATAACAATGCTAGAACAATGCAGTCATCAAAAATGTCCTCGTATGAAAGTCAAGGGCATGAAACTACCAAATTATTCTGTCAGGTGGCTCAAGTTTGAAGGAACCAAACAGGTATTATAAATGGAATTGACATATGCCCCAAAGAATTGTAATGGTCTTACATTTAGCCTTGAATATGACCTTGACATTGCTCATGTAAATGGTCAGGGTGACACACATTCAAGTGTTTGTATATGCCTGTTAGATGAAGACTTAGTACAGAATATAATATTGATTTTCTGGCTGAGACACAAAAACATGATGGGCTGATGGACAGATGAACAGTGTAGCAAGAGAGCCATGATGGCTTTAATTAGGCTAATATATGGCATCAAGTGATTAGAAATCTTTGATGAAGATTGGGCTATATGTGTTGCAGGTGTTTACAATGTCTTTTAGAATTTTACCTAGTGACCTACTTTTTAAGACCCCGTGAACCAGTTATGAACTTATTCAAAATTTTATGCAAGCACAATTCCAGATAAGTTTGGTGAAGATTGGACAAGAAATGTGGCATCTATTGTGTTCACAAGGTTTTTTTGAAATTTGACCTAGTGAATTAGTTTTTAACCCCACATGGACCAAACACAAATTCATCCTAGTTCTTTCAAAGATTTCGACCAAGTCTGCTAAGATTAGATAAAAACTGTAGCTCCAAGTGTGTACACAAGCAAATTGTCAATACCGCACGCCATACGATGAGGTATTGAAAAAGCTCACCTTGAGAATGCTAAATATGTGCAGATAATAATGAATTGTGATGGTAATATATCTTTGTACAAGCTTTTAATTAAGTCTTAAACATACATGTTCAGATTGTGACTTCCATGGGTGACTGTGTTTATCTAAGGAACTTGAGCCTCAATGATGAGGCACCCTTGATTAATTACAAGGATTAAATTCTGAACAGGAAAATAACCAGTGCAATTCTCCCACAGTGTTAACATATCTTCCCTGACAGATAGAATAGTAATATGTTGAATGTATTACTGTCCACCTCCACAATCTCAATATAATGTTTCAGTTTCATATAACGGCTTGGCAACGACCTATTATAAACATGTATTCTGATACATTCAAGGATGTTTGAATATTGAATAATGGCTTCACAGTTTGATCAGAACCTCTTATTCAAATCAATATGAAACAGTTAAAGCATTAAAAAATGTCTACATTGTACAAAAAAGAACTTCTCATTTGAAGGTCAAGAGCTAAAAAAAATCTTACAAGGTACATCTAAAGTGTAGTTCATTTTCCCAGTGAACTCTGCAATCAGTATATGAGTCCATGTACGCATCCTGAGGATTATATTGCAGTCCAGAAATTGACAAAGTGAAATCCTGGGAGCCTGTTAACAATTTATCCAAAGACAGGCATAACATAAGTGCTTTACAGTTTTCCATGCGTACAGTTCTTTTTTATCACATTGTGTATTACAACTACCAATGTCCTTGCAAAGAAAATTCTCAATAGAACAAGGACAGGTGAAATCTTACCAGTGTGCTGGAGGTTTCTCCCAGACTAATGGAAGATTTTCATGCAAGATGTGGCTTCTATCCCTTTGTTTTTATGACATTCTACAAAATCACTAACTGTGATAACAATCAAGATTAGAAGACTTAGTAGCCTAGTTGATAAAATGATATCAATGGATAAATTGCTGCTTTTTGCCTTTGTTGTTCTACAAAACCACTGTAAAGGCTAAAGACATTACTTACAACAATTTTGCTATATTAAGTTTGTAATTTGAAACTTCTACGGCTGTTTAAAATGTAGTCACCTTTTAATTTTTTAAATAAAGTAGAATCACTTTAATGCTTTTTTTTACTTAATTTTTTTTTTAATTCTGAAATTTGAAAAATCCTTTAGAGGTAGAACCAGAATCACGGGTCACATTCCACATGATCTCTGTAAATTATAATGCAGTCTCTACGCATCATCATGATTATTCATCAGAAAGGAAATACCTGTTTGCAACAACCAGTGGGACTTAATGCTTCACGGTTCACACAGATTGAAGGCATCAATGAACTGTGTTTTCCAGGGCCTTTTAACAAGGAATTATTTGGTAATTGGGAAGAAGAAATTTGGTCCGAATACCACCTTTAACCTCAATCTCATGTCATGATGAAATCTTTGAACTTTATCACCTATTTTTTGTGAGTAGATTTTACATAAATAATGGCTTCAAATCTATTATATTACTATTATATGTTAATTATAAAAGATTATCTACATGTTTGGTAATGATGATCTGAGTATCACAATGCAAGAGTAAAAGTCAACATTTTTTACAAAGAGTACAAGAACAAAAACCAAGTAATCCTAATGAAAGGACCTACTTGCATTAAGCGAGTTTTCAGATGAGACTATCCACTAATGTCTTTCAAGTGTGTTTTTATTCTCCCATCTAGTGAAACATCTGCAAAGCTTTATTCCAAGAATAAAAAATCTTCCAACCAAAAAATACTGCTTTACAGTATTCTCTAATCCAGCAGTCAACAGTTGCAACCATTTAAATAATTAGGTTCATATTGCCAAATAAAAGTCATTCTTCATGGATTTGATTCCAGGAAACTATTGATCTGGACTCTTGGTGCCGACTGCTTAATCACTGGTACTCCAATGGGTTTTCTCAAAGGATTAATGCAATTCTCATTGATCCCATGCATTCTTACTATTCTTCTTGGATATGTTGTTTAGCACCTTATTCGAAGACAACTTATGTGCAATGTCTTTTTTCAAATGACTATTATAGATTTTTTTTCATAGTTTGAATAAGATTAGTTAAAAAATAATAGCTTAAATTCTAAAAATTATGTCTAAATGTTTGGTCTATTTATTGTTTAGTTTATCAGTAAGTTTACCCTACATTTTTCTCATCATTGCATGTGGACAAGCCATGACTACAGGAGAATGTCATATTTATATTTGTCCATTAGACATCTCTCTAACAATAAGCCTTGCTCAAACATAGAGAATGTCCACAGTGTTTGTGTCATCTGAACAGAGACTCTTACTACTGTACCATCTACTGCAGTCAATGAACATGAAAATTAATACACCATTTAAACACAATAAATGACAAATAAACAATCATTTTAGATTACAAACAAATATAAAGTCACTGAATAAAATAATAACTGCAGATATTTAAACAGGTTTAATATTTCATCTTATTTGCTACGTGTATATTAATTTCTTATATACTATTAAGTATTAGGTAAAACTTTTATTTTATAACAGTTATTTATAAACAAACCCATATTTCCTTCTTGCCAGCATTATCCACAAAGATGAGATGCGTGGTGGTCAGGTACAGTGTGCCCACCGCGGTGTTACGGGCACTGAACCGGTCTATCAACTTCACATTGTCCACCTACAAATATAAAACATAAACAAATTAGGATTTTATTTTCATTTTACGTAAAATGTAAAAACAGGAACTCTATGTTGGGTTTATCTTTGGCATAACAGTATTGATTTGTCAATCACCTTCACAATGTCCACCTACAAACATTAAAGATATTTATGAGTAGGCATTTTTGTATTTTAAGTAAAGTCAATGGCAAGCAAGATTTTTTTGTATTTGGGGATTTTCAGTTGTATCAATAACTGTGCCTCGGGTATTATTCCATTTTATCCACTAATACCATGACAGTCATGTGATTATTTAATACAGCTTTTATAATTTTATATAACTTTTGTTTTGTCTTAGTTCCCTCATAACTGAATCCACATAAATAAATGAATAAAAACAAACATAGGCAGCAAATAAAAAGATACGTCTCAACTGGTGTCAATTTCACCAAAAACAAAAACCTCTCACAAAAAGCATTTACAACATACATACAGTAAAGAGATGGAAAATTCTCAAATTCATTTGTGGTTTCTAAGGACACTAATGAAACCTGAAACGAACATAAGAATTACAAACCTAAGATGGTTATTCAAGACATTTTTCTCTAAGTGTTATTGTTGTGCCAAATATGGAGTGTTTTCATTATTCATGGAATATTGTTCAAGTACCGGTAGTCCCACTTACAGGGCCTTTGAATGGGTTTCACCTAAATCCTATGAACAGTTTTAATTTTTTTTGCAGCTTTGAAAGTAGACTCTCAGAACCTGTTACTTAATTACATTATTTCTCTAAAGAAAACTGTTCATTAAGGTGATGATCTGTCATTTAAAATTTTCTGACAAAACCTCAACCTTCAAATATATTTACAACAGGCAGTCTGTGGTTTATTCAGTGTTGTTATCATCCCACCAACAGTCTTACCAGTTAGAGACTGTCGCATGAAGTTTTTTCTTCTGAAACATGTATTTAGAGTGCCCTGATTAGTTGTGTATCAGATTGTGTGAACTTTGTGTAGGATGAGAGAGTCAGAGGTAGATATATACCTCAGAGTGCCCTGAGTTGAGGCCAATAACCAACAACCAAATTGACCGGACCTGGTAGCGCAATCGGTAGAGCGTCTGCTCCAGGTACGGGAGGCTCCGGGTTCGAATCCCGGTCCGCGACAAACCAAAGTCGTAAAAAATGGTAGTGGTATAGCTCCCTTGCTAACGCTCAAGCAAATATAAGGGTAGTTCCACGACTGGTTGGCCCAGTGTCAGGATAATGTGACTGGGTGTGGTATCATGCCAGGTGTTCACGGCATGCTATACACAGTGAAGGCAGCACTATATCTGCTTCAAGTGGACACCGTCTCCAGATAACTGAAATACTGTGAAACAAATCACTCTAACTGTTCAGTCTTTGTACAACTATTAATAAGCTTGATAGTGATCTCTGCTAAAAATAGACATCAACATCATCAGACTACCCAGGTGACAATATAAAGCTATCTCGAGAGTGTGTGTCACATGGTTTCCGAGTTTAAAAATAGTATCTCTGCAGCGTGGCTCAGGCAGGAAATACCTGTTTGCAATGACAAGGATTTATGCTTCATTGTTCCAACAGATCTAGGGCATTAATGAACACCATTTTGCAGAACCTTTTCAGGTAACAATTGACTTATTTGGCTCTTTGAGAAAAAAAGTTGGTCAACACTGTCGGATTCCACCTTTAAATTCAAATCTGTTTTGTACGTTTTTAACTATTTCTAACGCATGCTCTTTGAATATTGATGCATAAATGTTTCTTTTTACTAGTTTAACCTCTTTTTATTAACAGAATATTAAAAAAAAATAACATAAACCACAAAGCTGTGATAGTGCGATTTGCGAAAACCATTTATAAAAATTATTCTTCTATCAGAAGTGACAAAGAGTTCTGCAATCTGTAGGAATTTTCAGCTATGTTATAGAGACAGTGTCTACTTGAGGTAGATATAGTGTAGCATTACTGTGTATTCATGTCATAAACACTTGACATGATACAAAGCATGGCAACAGCAAGAACACCTGACATGATACCAAGCATGACATCAGCATGAGTACCTGACATGATACCACTCCAAGACATATATCCTGACATCAGGCTCCTAATTACTGCACTACCAGGACAGTTTGTAGTTGCTGTTTATTTGTTGGTTCATGTGCAACTTAAGTTCATAAATCAAACACTTTAAAGTAAGTAAAACTATCACTGTTAACAAATACTAGTACAGTCTTTTATACCATTGGCTGGTTTTTAGGCAGTGTCACTTTGATAGCATTATGGTTATGAGAAAGCTGAATTTCAGAAGCACAAAGGATTGACCCTGCATCACCATGACTATCCGCATTGACTACCCGCATCACCTTGACTACCCTGCTGTCAGTAAATGCCTGGGAGAAAGTAGTGTGTGTACAGAAACAAATATTTATGTCGCAGGAAACGAGACATGCCAATTGTATTCAGACATACTCTTAACTTCAGGCATACTCTAAATGTTAGCATTACTATTGCAATCTGTTTAAAGTATTAGTTCTAGTGATTATATTGTGTAATGCAGATATACATAAACTACAGATTAATGAATGATCAATACAGCGCTGTGACATTCTGAATTTTAACAAAATCACACTGATACTGATTTGGGGAATTATTTACAATACTTTTTATCAATAATATAACATTATACTTCATATTTTCTCAGTATCTCTATACATGAAATTACTAAGTAACACTTACTCTAGAATTTGTTACAAAAAAAATTGTTTTGGGATTTAGAATAAGATTGGTTCTAAAATTTTATGGCTCTAAAATGTTATTTTTTGTCCTAATCGGTAATTTTTGTGAAGAAATTATGGGAGAGGAATCATTGTTTCCTTTGTAAAAAGAACTTAACAACTATGGAATTGTTAGACAATCAAATAAAATCAATAAGTCAAAATGTTACATCAAACATAATGCTGCCTTTTCAGACCATTTTCTCTTCGTTATCCCTATAGGAAATTGATCTTGTGTAAACAAACAGAGTATATTTATAAAGAGCTTAAGGTAAATGTCGGTAAGTTATGAATGACACAATGGTCCTTAAGTCTCAGCCAGACTACTCCCACGAAGCCCTCTCCTGCGCTGACAAATGACAGCCGATGCTATCAAGGATGTTCCATTATAATGTCCCATATATAGAATGAACTTCAGAGACTCTGACAGATGTATCAGGTAAGGCAAACAACAAACACACCTGCGAAACTTCTCATCAAGCAAATCATACAAACTATCATTTCAGGATTATTGGTGCCCAGAACATGGCCATTATAAAGAGAGTTAAATATTGGACAGATATGAATTTTCCTGATAAATCATTTTTCAGTAGACTATTCTTACAGACTGCTGTCATGTGCTAACAAATGACAGCAGATGTTTATCAAGGATTGTCCCAGGATAGTCTAGTGTCCTATACATAGAATATCTCTCAGACCCATTGACAGGCTGGTGAAAACAGAAGTCAACCAGCTGGAAAACTTTACATCACTGCAAATCATTAAACATTTACATCATGTTTATTTGTATCTGCCAACATATCGAAAACAAGCTTAATATAGGGAGTCATGCTCATTAAATAGTTGTGTGTGTTAAATGTAATTATGAGTTGTGGTCTAAATCAACATAAATACAAATAGACAAAACTGAAATACAAAAAAAAAACCTCTATAATTTTCAGTATCTTTCTTCTAAAATGCCTACCTCATGATTGAGACTTAGTCAAAATCAATATTTTAAGCTATGCCTAAGTTATCCCTACTGCCAGCCTTCTGATGCCTAATTAGTTGGGAATCTACAACTGACCTACAATGACAAACAATTAACCCTGCTGTTTAAATTAAGGATAAATAATTCCTAACTGCTACCATGGTGCAGCTCTTCTGGCATCCATTAACAGGAAATCTGTATTCAGTTCTGTCATGTTATCAATTATTCACACCAGGCCTGTGAGCTTGATTGAAATGTACATCTATAAAAAAAAAATACATCAAAACACTTAGGTCCGGGTGATATTATAGTATGTCACACAATATCTTCAATACATCACCAGTCTTAATGACATTTCTACATGTTACACATTACTAAATTTACCATTAATATTTATTAAGAGATTTTTAATGCATTTTAAGCACTATCTGTACTTTACAATGCAGTTATTCAGGGACAATTAGATTCCAAATCTCACAAGATTATCCACAAAACAGTTGTATGGTATGACAAATAACTTTTTGTACAAAATAAAGAAGTATTTGAACAAATTAAACAACATTTGTCTGTTTAAAAAAGAGTAACCATTTATAGTTTAAACATCAATAATTTAAACCAATTTTGGAAATAATTGCATGTCAATAATCTTGGAGAATAGGTTCTAACTGTTAATGATTATTCTCCAGGAAATGCCCCCTATAACTATTCCTACTTTCACTTTATTAGTATGCAGCAATTAAAATCTAATTATTTCAATTCAATATGCCAACATCACACTGAACCCTATTTCACTACCAGTATGTGTTATTTCTTCATAGGATACAAGCAATGTTTTAAGATGCAGTAAGGACAGTCAGGGGCGCATCCAGAAAACTTTGTTTGTGGGGTATGAATCAAGATCCATTCAACT
Source organism: Sinonovacula constricta (assembly GCA_007844125.1). Classification (NCBI taxonomy): domain Eukaryota; kingdom Metazoa; phylum Mollusca; class Bivalvia; order Cardiida; family Solecurtidae; genus Sinonovacula; species Sinonovacula constricta. Next base: position 53,643,272 of record CM017558.1, read on the forward strand.
TTATTACAGTAAATACTGGACATATGTATACAGTTAGGGACCCTAACTTTGACCTAAGCAGTCAACATACAAAATTTACCTTAAAAGCTTAGTATTTTTTAAGCTTACATGTACATTTTTTTACAACTCTACTCTTTTACCTGATTGGCAGGGGGTGCATCCCCCCTCCATCTCCCACCCCCTGGATCCATCCCTGAGGACAGTAGGTCAACTTTCAGCATTGTGCCTGTCTGGGTATTACCAACTATCATTTAGTCGAAGTGCTCACTAGAAGCCAATATAAAAATGCATTCACTGCGATAGCATGCTGTGAATGTCTAACATGATGACACCGGGCCCTCAAGGCGTGGAACTACCATTATAAGCTTAGTGTACGAAGAAAGGAATGTATCATAATGGATGTGAGATCAGGTGATCTCAACCTTCATGGGAACTACTGCAACAGAAACAAACCTCTCTTGACCTCACATCCAATCCTATGAATTATTTGTTTTTCTCACTTACCTACAAGGAATATTGTAAATGTAATCATACTTGAACACAAAATTTGAATTTAGGTCATTTGAATAAAAAAAATGGTTATTACATTAAACAAATAACTACTGATAATATACTAATGAAAGAAAAAAATACTAATAGACAATACGGGTCATGTCATTTTCTTTTAACATTAAATATACTGTTAAATGGCCAAGGAAAAGATGTCATTCTTTATCTGAATGTATAATTATATCAAATACCTTTTGCCATTTCTATTCATTTCTATATTAGTCATGTTCTTTTTTGTTAAGCAACTGTGACATCCAGTGCTGTTGTTTCTATAGGAAAATATTGCTACACTGTTATTTTTAATGAGTCTGACATACACACAAATAGCTCCCTAAGCAAATAGGAATACCAATATATTTAATTGCTTTACCCATGTAAGATAACTCATGAAAGCTACAACCTCCCAGCATTGGCTATTTTCAGTAACATTTTATGACAGTTCTATTAAGTTATTGACAAAATGCACTAAACTACTACTAATACCAATAGAAGATAAGACTTAATAAATGATAACCTTCTCTATCTTTATGTCCATCACTGAGATAGTTGTGATCTGAAGTCTCCTGTAAATGAGAGCAAGGTCCTGTACTTTTTTTTAAGTTCCCGGACCTTATGCTTAAAATATTGCTCATACTGCATTAATACCATTATTTGTTTACTTTGGACACGTCTTGCCACAGGATTGAACTCAGGCCCTTAATGAACCAAGGTATAAAGCTTGACCTTTTCTACTACCAATTGGTTAATATATCAGAATATCTACCCAATTTGTTAAACCATATCAGACACATCTAATGTTTGCCACCAACTGAAATCAATTGCCATTAATTGAAAGCAAATGTTATACGTTTTATAGAAACACTTCACTAACTTTGCAATTACAGTTGAACTGAGATAGACATTCCGGCGTCCAAGACGTGTCAACTATCACAATGTTGTAGTAGAAGGGACTGAGGCAATAAAACCACATTAACCCTTAACATACTGCAATGGTAAATAGACAGGGCTAGTTCTTAGTTATATTCTAAAATACATGGTATGAATCAGTGAAAGAGACTTTGTAGCAAATTGTGTTGAGCCTGATCATTGATCAGACAGTTCAACATTGGAACAAAATAATCTGGATCTTCACTACTTGTCTTGGTCTGATCAATTGTGTTTAGCAGGGTACGAATTAAAGAGATTTCCTATTCCTATGAAATCAATAATATCTGCAGAAACATTCAGCAATCTTCACTATAATCAGTAACTTAAAGGTTGCAATTCCAATTAAGACCTTATTCACCATTTCTCATGATAATCATGACAATTAAAATGTCATTCTGTTGTTATCAATTATCCTGGCTGATAAAAAGGTCAAAATGGTTAAGTCAGCCATGATACGTATTACAAATGATATGACTGTTCAAGAAACCCCATGACTGTTCAAGAAACCCCATGACTGTTCAAGAAACCACATGACTGTTCAAGAAACCACACGACTGTTCAAGAAACCACACGACAGTTCCAGAAACCACATGAGTGTTCAAGAAACCACATGAGTGTTCAAGAAACCACATATGACTGTTCAAGAAACCACATGAGTGTTCAAGAAACCACACGACTGTTCAAGAAACCACAAGACTGTTCAAGAAACCACTGTTCAAGAAACCACATGAGTGTTCAAGAAACCACATATGACTGTTCAAGAAACCACATGAGTGTTCAAGAAACCACACGACTGTTCCAGAAACCACATGAGTGTTCAAGAAACCACATGAGTGTTCAAGAAACCACATATGACTGTTCAAGAAACCACATGAGTGTTCAAGAAACCACATGAGTGTTCAAGAAACCACATGAGTGTTCAAGAAACCACATGAGTATTCAAGAAACCACATGACTGTTCAAGAAACCCTTGAGGTACCCCTGGCCAAGAGATCAGAGAAGGAGCCTCATTTACACAGTATGTTCAAGACTTAGTTGGGACCAAAACTTTCAATTTAGATATGTGTGATGGTCTACAGGCTTTGTTTGATTTTTGAGAAATATCAAAGCTTTACCATTATGGTGATTTTAGCAACATGCAGCTATTGTTAGTGGAAGGAGACACCAGACAATATCTGGGTAGAGCCAACAACACACCACAGGTCTGATGAAAGACCTACCCACATTAAAGTTTTCACCTCGATCAGGATTTAGTGAGAGGTGACATCATATGAAGAGTTACAAGTCGGCAGCTCTACCCATTTAGTAATGGATGCCTATGTACCCACATGTAGGGGTAACCCAGATTTATCCATCAATAACACTTACAGCCAATGACCTTTTTGTGTCAGTCCCAGGAAAACTTCAATGTAAAACAAAACTTTGTTTCTTTCTGTCTATTTAAGCAATAAATGTTTCTATTTTAAGTCCAAGTTTTCGGCAAAGATATCAAGGTATTTTCACTCCTATTGATTGACAATAAATTCCACCATTTTTTAGCAAGTACATTATGGCCTGGAATAACATTCTAATGCCATTAAATATTACTCTAAAATGTCTGCTATGTTTATCAACCATACCGCAGTAATGGCAGACACCGAAACTAAGAACAAAGTTAATCATTACTTAGTTGAGTTGCATTTATAATGCTTTATTGGCCCCACTAGTGGAACTTTTGCATATTGGAATGGTGCCTGGAATCAATTAAATGTTAATTTCATAGTTTTAACTGGTTCAATGACAACTGTATCATTAAGTGACATCAACTAAAAGTATTTTATGTGTGGTCAACTTTCATATCAATAATCCACATCCAGTTATTATTTAGAAATCCTTCATTTATTAACAAGCAATACAAAGGCTTAGATATTTGACAAAAACTACATATCAAGGTTACAAGACATATTGTTAAACCCTCAGCATCAAGTAGTTCAGATCCTGATACAGCTGGACCTGGATGATCTGGTTCACACTACAACCCTAGTCCTGTGTTACATGGACCAATAACAGGCAAACAGCTGGACCTGGTTGATCCGGTTCACACTACAACCCTAGTCCTAAGTTACATGGACTAATAACAGGCAAACAGCTGGACCTGGTTGACCCGGTTCACACTACAACCCTAGTCCTGTGTTACATGGACCAATAACAGGCAAACAGCTGGACCTGGTTGATCCGGTTCACACTACAACCCTAGTCCTGTGTTACATGGACTAGTAACAGGCAAATAGTTCAATAGGTTTTTAACCATTATGATATCAACATCAACAACCTTTTGGTTTCTAATTGATTAAAGTCAACTGATATGTCAGCCATAATAGCATCACACCAAACAACAAGAAAAAGTGCCAACTTCATTCTTTATTGTCTGGCAATGTACAATAGTGATGGTACCTAATGACTATTTAATGAAATTGTTAAAAGTCCAGCCTTTTTCCTACATGGAGAATGGTTTCTGGAATAATATCAAACAACCAGTGCAAACCCACGCTTTTAGCGGCAAATGAGTCAAAGTAGTTACAAGTCCATGGCCCTATCCCTCAACCATAAATGCCACTTATTATGATTGTAAATATTATAAATGTTAATAGACAATTTGAATTAGAATGCACTTTAGGTCAATTGTTATGACATGATATCAATAAAATATCAATATATCATTCTTGTTGTAAACTACTTAAAGTAAATTGGTACATGTCATAGACTGTATTGATGAGATGCAAAACTTGGCAGAAACTTTCTTGCAGCATGTTTCAATTCTGCTAAATACAATTACATAAACTAACTGGTTGAAGTAATGGAGAACACCAGAAGCAGCCAAAATATTTTTTTATTTCTATTTACTTCTGGGAGGATGCTGAGGCTGGTGTCTAAGAAATAAGAAATGACAATTTAACTAAAAAAACAAAATTTTTGCTTCTGAAATACACAATAACTATTCTGCTTAATTGTGATTGTAGTAAACTGATAATTAAACAAGAAATGTCACTGCAATTGACTTTTGCCCAGGAAGATGCAATTAATGTGACCTTTAATATGGCCTTGGCCTAGAGGGTTGCTCTTGTAAATGTTTAATCACAAAACACCTTTATGTTTATGTCTGTTAGATGATGACGGTCAAATGAAGTACTGTCTATATTACAGCTGAAAGACAAAATCTAGACAGTCCCACAAACACTATGTAACTGTATCATGCATACATCTAGCCAAATGTCTTTGCTCATAGTGACATCTGACAAACAAAAGTCGAGATGTCTTACATCTTTGAAAGTACTGATTGAACTTGGTCAAAGTTGGTCAAATTTGCTAAAACCTCTAATGATGTGCCATGAAGAATGTAAAGTTATATAGAATAAAGCATGCCCAATACGTATCGATACATACTGCGATACAGAGTGTGGAATATCATGATATACTGCGATATGATTTTTTTATTACAACACACATCTCTAATAAAATGTTTCTGATTTAAAGAGAAATCAGTTTTACATAATTTTAGTGTAAGAATTTGCAGATTAATAAACCACAACAGCATTAATAAACAAGTACTTACAATTATATCTGTTATATGTACATTAGTCAATCAATTAACATTCAAAGACTGAGAAGATAAGTATCTCATTAATTCCTAATAACTACAGCAGCATGGACTTGACACCCACTGCCCAACTCATAACCACAGGCTTATATAAAAGATTTCCCCAAAGAAATAAACACTTTACAAATTGCATGCCACAGTGCTATGAAATGTTGCAGACAAAAGCATATTTTGGCTATCTATGGAAGAAAAAATCTTCAGCAGTTTCTGTTATATCAGATACTATCTTAAGCTGGGAAACATTAATCAAGGGGATGTAAATTATTGATTGTCAAGAAACAGGCTTTTATAGGGAAAGTATAGACTGAGGACATACTGCAAGGAAGACAATCACAGTGACTGAATGACAATTATCCTACAATTCCAAGGCAGTGATAGGTAACTTGGAGGACATTTCCCATAGGTTCATGGTTTAATTCTGTCTGAGACTATGAGAGAATGACTGACTTTATGCACAAAGCAATCTTAAATTACTATGCAGCTTCTAGCGTTATTACAAACAAGATAGATTGATGGTATGTTCATTAAGAAAATGGACAGCAAAACACTGTAATCTTTGGCAGTGGGACCAATACTGTCGGGACAAAATGTTGATTAAATCTGTAAGATGTGCAGCTGAAAGATGTAACACTACAATAGGATCTGAATTTGTTCTGGTGCAATAGACATATTTGGTAAAGAGGTCAATTTAAGTTAAATTAACATCAAGCTTTCATGTTTATAAAGATTATATATACACACATGCACACACATATTTAATTTTGATTCCCCAGAGCAAATCATTAACGCTAATCAACATGGTGGGAAGATATTTAATTGTTAAGCAGAGATCAAAAATTGAGATGAGTTATCTTAATTATTGATAATAAGTCAAATGAATATAATCACTAATGACAATATAACTTGATGTAGTTGGGCTAAAAGACATTTTAAACTCTTATCCTGCTATGCAGAAGTTAAACAAATCAATTCAATAACAAACTGTGTTAAACAAGTATGTGTTTGTAGCAACATTTTAATAATCATATAAATCCCAGCCAGGCTCAGACAAATAGTGTAGGTCGCAGATTCAGTCAGCCTCCCAGCTTGCATACTTCAAGTTGTATAATTCCCACCCATTAGTTGGTAAATCATCAAATTATTAGTATTCAGAGGACTTTAATTGCTTGAAATGAAAACATCACATAACAGTGACACAATTGTTGTTTATTTATAACAACAATACAAAGTTTGCTTACTGTACTTAACACATCTTTGTATTCTCAGCAGCAAATAGTGAAGACAGGGATCTTCATGTTTGGCCATGTCTTGATTAACACTGGCTTAAAAGATTACCTAAAATCCAATTACTTTGGTGACAACCACTTCACTCCCTGTTAAAGTCAACATAGCAAAGGTAGGATAACATATCAAGGATGAAATGTCCCCTTGCTAGTTATTAGTTTAATATTAACATTAAACTAACAAAACAAAATGTATGTGCTTATTATCAAGTTTAATTAAACTTATCACTACACCACTTACATTGTAAATAAATGGGATTGGGATTAGCCGGCATTTTGTCGATACTGTGCAGCGACATTTCTATCATTATAGCACTAGGAAAAACTTATGAGGTGCCCAGGGACTGACCCTGGCCAGTCCATTATACTGATACCGACGAGTCAGGCGTAATGTTGTCCCCTTAGTCCCGAGCATTAGGAGGGAAGTTACTACTACCAACTTTGAAGTCTATGGTTTGACCCGGCCGAGGTTTGAACCTGCGACATTTCAATCTGCAAGCCAACACTCTACCACTTGAGCTATTGCGGCCGGTGTGTATATAAATGATTAAATGTCAAGTTTTCAGTTAAAGTCAATGAAACAAAACAAATCAAACATGACAAGTGACATGAGAAAGTCTCTTAAAAACCTAAATGACATATTGACTTATAATTGATTTAAATTAACACCACATTATCCCAACACTATGACTGAATAATTATTCTGGTAAATTCAATATAGATGACCTAAATCAAATCTGAAATGTGACGCTGGATAGTGTAAAGGGTTGGTGAAACCAGACCAAATTAGCACATTGCTTGTTGATTTAATGTTATTACAATTGTTTGAAGTCCACTGGTTAAAACATCTAGAACACTGATGTGATACAAGGGAAGCTTTCTTACCCCCGTCAAAAAGCTAAGCACACTATTGTTTGATTTTAGAAAACCTGGATCAAATTTATTTTTGTTTTTAATTAAATTTTAAAGCACACCATTATAAATGAAGGGATCATGGTGGGCAGATATCTGATGAAGCATTCCATATGACATGCATACTTAAAATGTTTATTGATTGATTGCTACATTTCTAAGTGATTTGATCAATCAAATACCACTACAATCGTGAACTAGTAACAAAGGTCCTCAAGTATGAGCTCTAAGTCTATCAGGGCAGCTCATTATCTGAACAATATTTCCCTAATAGACATGATGATGTATCAAGAATTTCCATCATTGATTGCTCTTCAAGGGAGTTAATCAATGAAAGTACTACTATTACTAAGTTTATTAGATCATCCGATGTGAGAACATGGCGAGTCATAGCGAACTAATTTCTGAAGACATTTCCCTCTTATTTCAATATTTTAGTCATTGTCTCTCTAACAAGTTACAATGCACGAAGTACAAGCATACTAAAATAAGTATAACTAAATTACTCATGGTACATGTAGGTTATTGCTATCTGATAATGTGTTTTTGTTCTTAATGTAATCTGGCAAAGTATCAAGTATACATCTCTCTTAAATATGTACCTTTACTCTGATTCTTAATTGATTTCTAAGTATGTCAATCTTCTTAATTGACTTCTAAGTATGTCAATCAATAAAAAAACATACTACTTGTTACAAGGTCCTCAATTATGAACAGTAAGTGACTCCCAGAAGGCCAGTATTAGTATTCCCTCTTCTACTGGAATCAGTGGTATTTTATTGATCGATCTTCGAGTGTTAATCAATCACAGTACTAAATTGTACTACTGTTGCCCAATCATCAGTCATGAGAAGTGAGTGAATCATAAGTAGGCTGCTTAAGTACAAATGTGAAAACTATTCTCTCCAGTTCCCTATGAAAAATGTCTATTGATCTTGAAACACAGATCAAAGAATATATGACAAATCCTTATCTTGTACTTAGCTGATATAAATGTTGTCATAGTTCATCAAACCATTATACTTTAGAAGCTATATGCATGCACCATAATTGCCAGGGTTAAATTAACTATGAAAACACCTAAAATTATTTCAGAGTTAAAGTGTGTAAAATACTGCACCACTGTATTTTGCATAGTTTATGACAAGTGTCAATGTCACTTAATTGGAACCCTGAATAAACAATATAACACAAAGTAAACCTTTAAAGACAAAACTCATTGACTGAAACTACTTGCAATGTACTGTAAACACATGCTGGCCAGGAATTTCTATATGACATGCAAGCTTGCAATACCGACCTTGTCTCCCAACCCACCACCACCAACCCCACATTGATTAATTGCCTGAATGAAACATTGCCCAGTTTAATCAATCTGCCTAATCAATCAGTCGTAATCAGCTTACCTGCTTGTCAAAGCCATCCTGCTCCTTGAGGAATTTAAAATCCAACATGTTTCCCATTTCTTTAACAATCTGCAGGCCAGAGTCTATCTTCTGTTGTGTCCATTCTAGGAGATTCATCAGTCTATCGTGTTCCGATGAACTGGCATGGACACGAGAACCAGACGCTCCCCCTGCGTCCAAACAATACATCAATACACAACAGTTCCCCCCTAACCAAACATCTCTATCGCAACTACACTTCCTCTCAACCTTCCAAAAAAGGCAACTTGCCAAACAACACCAATAGACTTTTTCGATTTCTCCACTGGAACTTTTCTCTCCTTTTCCCTGTAAAACTGTCTTGCAATGTAAAGACACAGACTAAGAGAGCACTTATTGGTAATTTCTACTGAATGTCAGGTACAGAAATCTGATATACACTCAACTTGATTATTATTTTTGGAATCTGTTAAAGAGGCCAGATTTGAACAGTCTATAATTAACCACTCTCCTCAGGCTTCTGAAAGTTCCAACACTGTTGCAATATTTTATAAAAAAAATTATTGTAAGACTACTACAACAATTACAAGAAGCCTGTTTTCCATTGTACAGTCACATATAACCACACACCTGTAATAATAGTTCCAATTTACAAAATCTATTCACTCTTTGAAGTAAATGCTCTAATTAACAATATATTCACCCTTGTGTAGTAAATGCTCGAATTTACAATATATTCACTCTTGTGAAGCAAATGCTCTAATTAACAATATATTCACCCTTGTGTAGTAAATGTTCTAATTTACAATATATTCACTCTTGTAAAGTAAATGTTCTATATTCACTTGTGAAGCAAATGTTCTAATTAACAATATATTCACTCTTGTGAAGTAAATGTTCTAATCAGAATATATTCACTTTTGTGAAGTAAATGTTCTGATTCACAATATATTCACTCTTGTGTAGTAAATGCTCCAATTTACAATATATCACTTGTTTTTTATGAAAAGTTCAAATTCAACATATATTTACCTGCCAATAGGAGCATTCCAATTCACAATATATTTACCTGCCTTTATGAACATTTTCAATTCATACCATAATTGCTATAAAGCATATTCTAACACAATGTATAAAAAACTTCATATTGGCAGCAAAAATCAGCAACCACACTTAAAACTTTCTAACACATTTCAGGTAGTTTAACCAAATCCAGGAATCACCAAAGATGGACAAAATATGTAGCTCTGACTTGCATGAGCTCTGACTTGCATGAGCTTGGACTTGCATGTATAAAGTATTATCACAGTGTCAAATGAACCCAAAACAGCAAATGCAACCAAAACAATGGAAAAGAACCTGTACAGTATGATCAACATACAGAAATTTAAACGAACCATTCACATAAAAACAATTCCCTCTTGCCGCCATTCCCCTTGTATAAACAAAATTTCTTCAATCTTGTCAACGGAAAAATGTCAAGCACACAAAAAGTATCCCCTTGAATCATCCATTAGTCAATTCACTGGCTTCTGTGTTCAGTAACAATGGGCAATTAAGACAAAAATGGCTGCCTAAGCTGATAATGTTGCCATGGTAACCTAATGTCACTCTAAATTAGTACACTGACCCTTCTCACCTTATCCCTACTAGCTATTTTCATATTTATATCATATTTTAGAACTGCTCACCCAGCTGCAGAAATCTCTGTTATCTCATATACTGCCTTAGCTTCTCTCCCAGCTTATTCATATCCATTTGCATATGGCATGTGTATTTGATAATAACCTTTACAAAAATCCTAGGTATTTTCTAAATATTTTGAATATTGAAGACAATACAAATTGATGGACTTAGCAGCAAACAGTGTAACTCCAAAACAGACAGCTCATAGCTGTACTTACGGCCAAATCCTGATCCATTTGTGCTTAGTAGCCACAGTTAACTCATAGTCTGCTTTAGTTTATATAAATTCACACTTTATCAAAACAATCAGCCTGTATAACATTTGGTAAAAACTCAAAAAACAAAATTGCATTAGATAATTTCTAGAAACTCATCCACAAAAAGTGCAGATTTTCATCAAACATCTTCAAGTGGAGTAAGAGTAAGAACCATCCCCAAGCTGCAGATAACTCAATTAATCCTTCTCATTCTTTTTAAGTAACTCACACTTGATATTTACCTAGGGCTACATGAACAGGTAACTAAGAGATGCCCAGGGCTACATCATCAGGTAACTAAGAGATGCCTAGGGCTTTATGAACAGGTAACTAAGACATAACTAGGGCTACATGAACAGGTAACTAAGAGATGCCCAGGGCTATATGAACAGGTAACTAAGAGATGCCCAGGGCTACATCATCAGGTAACTAAGAGATGCCCAGGGCTGCATGAACAGGTAACTAAGACATAACTAGGGCTACATGAACAGGTAACTAAGAGATGCCCAGGGCTATATGAACAGGTAACTAAGAGATGCCCAGGGCTACATCATCAGGTAACTAAGAGATGCCCAGGGCTGCATGAACAGGTAACTAACAGATGCCTAGGGCTACAGGAACAGGTAACTAACAGATGCCTAGGGCTACAGGAACAGGTAACTAAGAGATTTGGATGTAAGTTGTGCAGATAATACCTGGTTTTTATTCATCCTTGCTGGTGCAGATTCTAATTAGACAGCAGCATGGACTATTTGCACGTAGGCTTAATTCTTGCAAAGCATGTGTCGAGTTAAATATAAATTCAGGAGAGACCTATACATTTAACAGGGTGGAACGCTGTGCTAACATGGGTTAACAGTTAAGTTTCACAATTATAATATCTGCAAAAAAAGCTATGCCTCCCTACAAGACAAATTGCTTTTAAGCTTGATAAGCCAAAGTTACTGTTGTCAAATATATGTGTTATTGTTATTATTGTTTATCAACAAATGTCGCATGACAAGGAGTAACTTGAACAAGAATGCTAATTAAGGTGTTGTTGTTTTTCCTAACTTGGTCAACAGTCATACAGCTTATATAAACAGGTGAATGTGTTAACTGCGAAGTTCGAGAATAATTTCTACAAATAAAGGTAGAATTCAAAACAAATTTACATGGAGCTAGAAGGTCAATACTGCTTTGCTTTGATAAACAAGTTATTCAACTGAGTAAGCACTTTACTGCAGTTTAAAAGCCATTTATTGAGGACTTTGAAATTGATTTAAAGAAGAGACATAAAAAACAGACTAAGGGACTTAGGTTTTGAATTACTGAACTTGTATTGATTCTAAAAAGCATGACAGGAATTTCAGATGATGTGTTAATGCACAGTTTTTATTGATTATGAAAAAACTTTAAAATTGAAAGTCTGAAGATTATCTTAAATCAACTATGATTAAACTTTTTATTGAAACTTATTGGTTTAAATTTAGTTTATTTTAAAGTGCCTATTTATAGAATATTGAAAAGACAAACAGTAATTAGACTTAAAACTAAACTGTTAAATCTGATAACTAAATTCATTTACATTGTATTCATTGTGGAATACAATAAACTGTAGCTAACTCTGAACATGACTGTCTTTATTTCTTAGGCCATACCGTATTCATCAAGAATACAATAAACTGTAGCTAACTCTGGAAATGACTGTCTTACTTTCTTAGGCCATACCGTATTCATCAAGAATACAATAAACTGTAGCTAACTCTGGAAATGACTGTCTTAATTTCTTAGGCCATACCTTACTTTAACTTATTTCATACTTTAGGACACATTCTGATTGGCTAAATAATCTGAATATTCCAGTCAATATCCTGCTATATTTACCATTTTTTGTTTGTTATTCACCAGTCTTTACAAAGACATTGGAAAAATCCACTACAGTTTACCATTGGTACCTGGCTTCAGACTACATCAACTGCGTGGGTTGAATGATGCGGCCACCAACTGTGTGGGTTGAATGATGCGGCCACCAACTGTGTGGGATGAATGATGTGGCCACCAACTGTGTGAGTTGAATGATGCGGCCACCAACTGTGTGGGTTGAATGATGCGGCCAACAACTGTGTGGGTTGAATGATGCGGCCACAAACTGTGTGGGTTGAATGATGCGGCCACCAACTGTGTGGGATGAATGATGCGGCCACCAACTGTGTGGGATGAATGATGCGGCCACCAACTGTGTGGGTTGAATGATGCGGCCACCAACTTTGTGGGATGAATGATGCGTCCACCGACTGTGTGAGTTAAATGATGCGGCCACCGACTGTGTGAGTTGAATGATGCGGCCACCAACTGTGTGGGTTGAATGATGCGTCCACCGACTGTGTGAGTTGAATGATGCGGCCACCAACTGTGTGGGATGAATGATGCGGCCACCGTGTTAGTTGAATGATGCGGCCACCAACTGTGTGGGATGAATGATGCGGCCACCAACTGTGTGGGATGAACGATGCGGCCACCAACTGTGTGGGATGAATGATGCGGCCACCAACTGTGTGGATTGAATGATGCGGCCACCAACTGTGTGGATTGAATGATGCGGCCACCAACTGTGTGGGTTGAATGATGTGGCCGCCAACTGTGTGGGTTAAATGATGTGGCCGCCAGCTGTGTGGGATGAATGATGCAGCCACCAACTAAGATTGAACACATCATTAGTGGAGACATCAGAGCAACTGCACAAGAGCATGTGCATGCTATCTCACACTGTTGTTTATCAAATTATGAATTTTATGCTGAGTTTTAAATTTGCATAGTATGAGAGAAATTGTGGGTAAGCTATACAATCTTGGCATCTTAAACAAAAGAATTTCACTTTTATTGTCTAAATGCAACACTTTTTAAAATATGATACTTAAATCCCTGGATTCGTTGATTAAAAGGATGTTTAAAACACTCATCTGTATGTAACGTGTAAAGCACATGTACATTGTGTTTAATTAGACTAATTTTGGTGATACATATAAGTGATGATTATTTAATAAAATAGTTATTGACTGTTCAGTTGCTATATTTGATAATGATATGCAATGAAAAAACATTATTGACCTCGGCTAGTACACCTCAGTCTTGGTAAGTAATGATCTTTCCCAGAACATATCCCACCTCGTATACCAGCTAACCAGTCCACCATTGTATATTACTTACTTAAAACTGTGCAGGCAAAAAATAAGAAGAATATTGGCAAGAGTCATGGCAGTAAATAATGCAGCTCCTGATCTTTGATCATTTGTTTATACATGTTTAACATTGGTTGGTCCAAGAAGAAATATTGCCAGATACTTAGAAGCCTACATTATTAGTGCAAATCTGCATCAACACTACTGGCCTTAGCCTGATCAAGTACAACTATTGATAAGGACATAACAGCAAACAGTGCAAATCTTGATCTTGATAAGGTCCAACAAGCTTGACCTTAACAATTAATAATACTGCAGGATAAGAGAAGACAATTAACTGTAAACTACAATAAATACATATCACAAACAACCAACCTAGCATGACCAGAGAGTTTTCGCTGGATCCACGCTGCGTTGCACTCTGAGGACTGTTAATATTGGCTGCAGCTTGGACAAACATCAATACTAACTGGCAGTGAAGAAGTATCAAAGGCTAATTGCTCCCTGAAGAGTTCATTTAGAATGCATAATAACAAGGTAATGAGAGCTCTATCCACCGACTCCAGTTGGCAAGTGTACTCTATCCACTCACTCCAGTCCGCAAGTGTTCTCTATCCACTCACCCCAGTCGGCAAGTGTACTCTGTCCACTCACCCCAGTCAGCAAGTGTACTCTATCCACTCACCCCAGTCGGCAAGTGCACAATATCCACTTACCCCAGTCGGCAAGTGTACTCTATCCACTCACCCAAGTCGGCAAGTGTTCTCTATCCACTCACTCCAGTCGGCAAGTGTACTCTATCCACTTACCCCAGTCGGCAAGTGTACTCTATCCACTCACTCCAGTCGGCAAGTGTACTCTATCCACTCACCCCAGTCGGCAAGTGTACTCTATCCACTCACCCCAGTCGGCAAGTGTACTCTATCCACTCACCCCAGTCGGTAAGTGTACTCTATCCACTCACTCCAGTCGGTAAGTGTACTCTATCCACTCACCCCAGTCGGCAAGTGTACTCTATCCACTCACCCCAGTTGGCAAGTGTACTCTATCCACTCACCCCAGTCGGTAAGTGTACTCTATCCACTCACTCCAGTCGGCAAGTGTACTCTATCCACTCACCCCAGTCGGCAAGTGTACTCTGTCCACTCACTCCAGTCGGCAAGTGTACTCTATCCACTCATCCCAGTCAGCAAATGTACTCTATCCACTCACCCAAGTCGGCAAGTGTACTCTATCCACTCAACCCTGTCGGCAAGTCTACTCTATCCACTCACCCAAGTCGGCAAGTGTACTCTATCCACTCACATCAGTTGGCAAGTGTACTCTATCCACTCATCTCAGTCCGCAAGTGTACTCTATCCACTCACCCCAGTCGGTAAGTGTACTCTATCCACTCATCCCAGTGGGTAAGTGTACTCTATCCACTAACCCCAGTCAGTAAGTCTACTCTATCCACTAACCCCAGTCAGTAAGTGTACTCTATCTACTAACTCCAGTCGGTAAGTGTACTCTATCCACTCACCCTAGTCGGCAAGTGTACTCTATCCACTAACCCCAGTCAGTAAGTGTACTCTATCTACTAACTCCAGTCGGTAAGTGTACTCTATCCACTCACCCCTGTCGGTAAGTGTACTCTATCCACTCACCCAAGTCAGCAAGTGTACTCTATCCACTCATCCCAGTCAGTAAGTGTACTCTATCCACTCACCCCAGTCGGTAAGTGTACTCTATCCACTCACCCCAGTCAGTAAGTGTACTCTATCCACTCACCCCAGTCGGTAAGTGTACTCTATCCACTCACCCCAGTCGGTAAGTGTACTCTATCCACTCACCCAAGTCGGCAAGAGTACTCTATCCACTCACCCCTGTCAGTAAGTGTACTCTATCCACTCACCCCAGTCGGCAAGTGTACTCTATCCACTCAACCAAGTCTGCAAGTGTACTCTATCCACTCACCCCAGTCGGCAAGTGTACTCTATCCACTCACCCCAGTCGGCAAGTGTACTCTATCCACTCACCCCAGTCGGCAAGTGTACTCTATCCACTCAACCAAGTCTGCAAGTGTACTCTATCCACTCACCCCAGTCGGCAAGTGTACTCTATCCACTCACCCCAGTTGGCAAGTGTACTCTATCCACTCACCACAGTCGGCAAGAGTACTCTATCCACTCACCCCAGTTGGTAAGTGTACTCTATCCACTCACCCAAGTCTGCAAGTGTACTCTATCCACTCACCCCAGTTGGTAAGTGTACTCTATCCACTCACCCAAGTCTGCAAGTGTACTCTATCCACTCACCCCAGTCGGCAAGTGTACTCTATCCACTCACCCCAGTCGGTTAGTGTACTCTATCCACTCACCCCAGTTGGCAAATGTACTCTATCCACTCACCCCAGTCGTTAAGTGCACTCTATCCACTCACCCCAGTCGGCAAGGGTACTCTATCCACTCACCCCAGTCAGCAAGGGTACAAAGTGTTCCAGAACATATTTAGTGGGAGTGGAGTCCATGACTTTTATCTTCTCATGGTGACCCAGCTTGGGCAAGAACTTTCAATGGAGATTCTTCCAAGAAAAGCTGGATATTGCCAATGTTACCATAATTGTCAGGGTACAATGAACTATGTTTATATTAACATAAATGATCAACTCTATCGATTAACACTTCTCCATCTGACATACAGTGATGTAGCCATTTAAAAGTAATAGAACAGGTGCCAACATGGTTATGTTTCCTTCCACTAACACACATGGCAAGGGTACTATATGACCTGGGTGCCAATTCATCTACAACCCTAGGACCTGTTTAACATACTACTATATTGTCTTAAGTGCATTCACAAGCTTTTTCTAAGATTAGACCCAGTGACCTATTGTGTTCCAAGTTTTTCCTAAAATTTGACCTAATGACCTACTTTTTGACCCCAGGTGACCCAATAATGAACTCATCCAAGATTTTATGCAGACAAACATTCTGACCAAGTATGATGAAGATTGGATAAAAACTGTGGCCTCTAGCGTGTTTACAAGCTAAACTGTTGACGATGAACGATGGGTGTCGGATGAAGCGGTATCACTAAAGCTCGTCTTGAGCAAGTTGTGCTCATGTGGCTAAAAAAATCTTTCTAAGTACAATTTCAAGGCAAATGTCTGAGATTATACATACGTTATTGTCCAACCATATTTGAACTACAGCACTCACTTGTGGGAGCATCAATTAAAATGTGCAAAGGACTGACTACAACCTTCTTTCGAATCAATTTTACTTTGTATATTTCTTAATGAATTAGTTGCACCCATTGAACCATCTATAGACATTTTTAAGCACTGCTTTTGCTTTCTTTTTAGTGCAAAAAACAACAACTTCATCCTCGGCTGATCTCTGATCTCCATATGACCTTAATAAAGAGGGAACCAATTTACAGATACTGTGGGCATGTCAAACACATTTTTTTTTTTAAAAAAGGAGGCTTTCAAGCAGTTGTGATGCGATCTCTTACAAGTAAACCAGTGATATATGAATCTTTAAGCAGTTATTGCTGTTAACACATCTCTCCAAATAGTGGAGACAGAAGATTTACAACATTAGAACTAGTTGCTTTTAGAAATATGTAACTGAAAAGAAACAGCAACATGTCAAATAATTGACAATAAATGACAATAATTGGTACCCTGTCGGAGCAAGTTATCCAATCACTACAATAATTTCATCCCCACTGAAACTGTGTGCCACATGCACTTAAGTCGACATTATATCAATGCTTCAAAAATATCTATTAATAAACTACAGATTATTATTTTAAAATTCTGAATGCAAAAATATTGTTCTTTTAGTAAATAAATATTTGAACTTGTATTAATAAATCCCAAAATTGGAAGATTAAAGCAGATATTTTTGGTATAATTACACTTTGGTGATAACTTTTTTAACTGCAAGAAAAAGATCTATTTATAGTTAAATGGAAAACAAACACTTTCAACTTCTATTAATCCCTCTTGACCGCCTACTTCCTGAGCAGAACCAGTTCTCAGATACTGAGTACTTGCAGCCATGTTCAGTAAAGAATCTTGCTTAAGGACTAATAGTGCCTGGTCAGTTTCTGGATTCAAACCTGGGACCCTCTGATCTGGAGTCCAATGACTTAACCATTAGACCATATACACCCATAAATTGTAAGAATAAATATGCAAAAGGGTGCTGCTAGCTAATAAACTATCAAAGTTACTTTTGTTTCATGATGCCATATCAACAATCATTAATGTCAAGGTAGAGCCTCAACATATTTTTTTAATATGTACAAAAATATTTGAAAAAAAACAACATGACAACTAATTTCTTTAAATTTTTTAAATAAATGAATTACATTTTACAACTTCATTCAGTTGACTTCCCCTTTATGCACCCACACATTTTAATTAAATATTGCAGTTGAGAAAGTTTGATAATCATCTATATTTCACCACAGGCCATGAAAGCATATTTCAGAAAAGGCTGTTTTAGAAATGTTGCTTCAGGAATATTTCCAGAAAAGGCTGTTTTAGAAATGTTGCTTCATTTCAGGAATATTTCCAGAAAAGGCTGTTTTAGAAATGTTGCTTCAGGAATATTTCTAGAAAAGGCTGTTTTAGAAATGTTGCTTCAGAAATATTTCCAGAAAAGGCTGTTTTAGAAATGTTGTTTCAGGAATATTTCCAGAAAAGGCTGTTTTAGAAATGTTGCTTCTGAAAATCAAACCGGCCATGATAGCCAATGATATGTGCAACAAGGCATGAAACTTACCAGTCCTTTAAAGTTTAATTAAACCAGTGGTAAACAAGAAACTATGCAAGCAAATCTCATCTACAAGCAGAGAGAGAGATAAGACAGACAGACACACTTCACTCCATTATAATATCCCCCATATACTTCTGTTTGGGGATATAATTTTAACAGTCCATGATTTCATCCCTTCATCACTTCCACAATATCAATAGCATTTGTGAGAACTAAATTTGATTTCACACAGAAATTTCCTTATAAAATATAAGCTTTATAATTTTGCTGTATCAAACAACCAATGCACCAAGCATCCACAGTTACAATATTTTTCCAGAGTGCTCATCAACACTTTAATATTACTTTAATATTTTATTAGGTCCTTCACCATCTGGAACTTGAACCCATGCAGTGAGAGGCTAAGCTGTCACAGTGTTACAGGACAGCCACTCTACTATTCTATTGGGGCGCCCCTACTGTAGAAGGTAAAGTTCTATAAATTGTATGCACAAATAATAAGGAATAACTCAGACAAAGACTTTATGAGATTTCACATCCAGTTACCAAAATCTTTTTCCACGACCCCCAAAACACTTGCAAACCTTTCTCCTTTGATTGTCCAAAAATAAAATTGTTACTTTTTTTCCTATGATCCGAAAAAAAAAGTACTTTCCATATTTTGTTCCCTCAAAACACTTGTTACCTTTATCCTCTTATCCCTTAAGTACTTGTTACCTCACTCCTCACAACCCAAAACACTAATTTTGGCACCATTCACCTCTGATCTCAAAACACTTGTAATGTTCTCTTCCTCTACTCTCACATGAGACCCACACCAATGTAGCAGTGAGGAAGCAAGAGGCAAAGGGACTGATACATGAACTGATTATTGATTACCAGACCATCAATCACTGGTTTTCTTTCCTTGGGTCCCCAGCATTACATACTGGTTATCCCACACAACGAATAAAAGACAACAAACCTGAGAAAGCCACAAAAGGGAAATGTTTTAAATTTTTTTATAAATTTACAGTATATTAAAAGAAATTCTCAGTCTTTTTATAGTGACAAAATGGATTTGAGAATGCAGCCAGTGACAGATATATGGGATAGATTAATTTAAAAAAAAGTATTTTGTACAGAAATTTTCCATATAGAATTAAAGCTGAACTTTATAGTAACATGTTTGTAATGACCTGTGGAGTGTTTCACTTCACTTTCCACATAGATGTAGGACATCAATAAAAACAGCATTTTGTGGCATATGTTCATGTAAAAATAATTCTTTATTTAGATAATTTATTTAGATGTTTGAAAAAAAAAGAGTAGGATATCATCTTAAAGCAGAAGCAAGTGATGGACAGACACAGGTCGGTCATAAAAATTTACTTTGATCTCAAAGTGCTAAACAAGAATACCCCAATCAAACTCTCTACCTGGAATGTAAAAAAGTACCTCAATGCCACAAGGGACAACGAGTGCAATGATCTAATAGTAAATAAGCAGAAGTCCATGGTTTAATTAGGATTGGGCTTGTTGTATCATTAACAGGAAGTTAATACTAAATCAGGGGACATAGATTATTAATCAAGTCTGGGTGTAATGGTTGCTTCTAGAAGTGCTGACTGCATGTCCTGGCCTCAGTAGGAGATACATCAGCAAACTTGTGTCACAGCAGCACTGGATGCCCCAAACGTGCCAGCACTAGATCACACTTCTGATACTTTTCTTTTCTAGTTGGGTTGTAGGCTCTTATGTGCACCATAGGTAAAGTCTTGTATTGTCTCTTTATTGGCAGATTTATATTTTATGTAGCGGCTGTTTTGAAAACTAGAGCTGAAATAGTTTAACGTTGTAGAATAATAAAAATGTAAAATTTTATTTCTGCAAATTTTATACATGTAAAACTTATAAATCTGCAAATAAACTCAATAATGGAAAGATCTTTATTGAATGGAAGTTTTTATACCATTGAAAATACTACAGCTACACCTGGTAAAAATGAAGGTAAATGATGTCAAGTGATATGAACAATTTATAGTTTGGATACATAGTTTTGGATGTTACTGGTATTTAATACATTTTTTTTTTTTAAGAAAATAATTCAACATGCTAACATGGCTATCATTGTTATTGTGATCATGTCCCTAAAAAGGTAATTCAACCTAGATCAAATATATGTTACAGGCTATTCGTGATGACCTTTACCTTGAACTGACAATCTATTCCTTTAAGTAATATAATTAGAAGCAGAGGAATATTATCTCCACCATAGTGTGATGTTGTGTATGCACCTATGGGATCATTTAGTGTGAACGCTTCATTACCTTGTAGGGCTGCGTACCGGTATTCGATATATATCGAGAACCGGTATTTAGGGTTTGATAGGTATATCGTATCGAACGTTTATATATCGACTGAAATATCGGTCCCATAACAAAATTTAAAATACATCAAATTAAACAGATATCGGCTTGCATTTCTCGCAATCTGAAAACATGTTGTTGTTGTTGTTTTTGTGACGTCGTTGTATGGCTAAAACCCGTCCTCTACCGTCCTCCGCGGCAGACTCGGTTGCTTAATGTTATTTTGTCGCAGGTGAGTTTGGTTGCGGATTCTTTTAAATGATTCAAATCCTTTATGGATGATTAGTTGATAACAAATGATAACACTTTCTTAGCTTGAAACGTTTATAAATTTATTTTAGCTAGATTGTTTATCGAAACAAATCCCACTTTAGTTCAATAGTGTGCCGTCCGATTCTAGTACCGTCATAGACCGGCTTTTACACCATACATTTGAATACTCTTCTATTTAAAGATAAAAATCCGTTCGTCTGCAACTTTGCGAATATGCCGCCTCCAAAAAGTAAAGTTTGGGAGTATTTTGATCGCAAACCAGATGGAGCCCAGTGTAAACTATGTAATAAAAATGTTACAAGTAAGGGTGGCAATACTACGAACCTTGCAGCCCATCTACGCCGTATTCACAAGATTGAAATCTCTCAGCATCCATCAGTAGCGGGTAAAAACCCTTCCACTCTCGTTTAAAAGACGAAAAAAAAACCATCAGTTCTGTGTTGTTCAACAGCAATTATTAACCTGGCCCTGTCTATCAAGTTATCAATTTAATGTCATAATAACAATTAATTTGTGTTTTATTACATAAAGATCATGAATATCATATGATATATCGAATATCGGTCATTTTGTATCGATACAGATATCGTATCGATCATTTTGACCGATACGCAGCCCTATTACCTTGACCAATCAAGTGCCAATTTTAAACTCCAGCATAAGTAGAAAAACAATTAGACAAAACTTAAACAACTTCTTTTAATTGAGCCTCCATGACCAATCTTATCTAAAAAATCTTTTCATGTGTTATCCCAATTAGTTCAGGAATTTATGTGCTTCCATCATCAGTTAAAAAAAATAAGGATGATTATTGCTACTGATGTATATTTCTCGATTTAACGTTTCTTTGGTACATCTTCATGGATACATGTACATAGCAATTCAGTTTTTGGTAGTTACATCTACAGAAAGGATCATTGTGTTATGAAGTTGCACCAATGAATGTGGGTCACAGACAATAAGAACACGTTTGTAAATAATCTGAACTTTTTGGGATGCAACCTGAAATTTTTCACATCTTTTGGTGGTTCAAAATTACTTTGGATGTTTATGGGCATTTTTGGGATCATTTAGAATATGATTCATACTTTCCTAGGGTTAAAACTCTGAAAAATAAGTCATGCCATCAAAAGATCAATTTTGAAAGGTTAATTGGCAGAAAAGTTTTCGGAGTGCTAATTGTTCCCAAAAGCAATGTTTCGTTGACAATAAATATACAAGCCATGTATCAATATACCAGCCATATACAGATATACCTGCCATATATCAATATATCATCCATATATAAATGTACCAGCCATATATCAATATACCAGCCAAAAATAGATATACCAGCCATATGTAAATATACTGGCCAAATACAAATATGTCAGTCATATATCAATACCATATTTAAATATACCAGCCATATATCAATATACCAGCCATATATAAATATACCAGCCACATATAGATATACCAGCCATATATAAATATACCTGTCATATAGATATACCAGCAATATAAAGCTATACCAGCTATATATAAATATACAAGCCATATATAGATATACCAGCCATATATCAATATACCAAATATATAAATATACCAGCTATATATCAATATACCAGCCATTAAAGTCCCAGCCATAAGATTGTACACAATCTATACCAGCCTCGTTATGTATACAAAACATTTAAGCCTATTTTGAAGACATTAGAAGATGCATGCCAATGAGGTGCACGCTTCTCAAGAGAGATTATTGTTGGGTTGACAGAGCCTTATGGTAAAGATGGCTGATGACTGTGCAAATGGGTAAATTTTCCTGAATTTGCACAATTAAAGTGCAATTAACAATATATTTAAGTTATACTTTATGCCATGTTGTCATTTTGTCAAGTCAATATTTTATCTAAATTATTTCTGACATAAGTTGTGGTTATAAAGAACTTAACTTAACACCCCCACAACTCACAGAATAAATGATCTACAGCTATAACACTTGAAAAGGTCATACCTCCAGTGTACCTTCAATAACTTAAAGAATTAAAACATGTAATAGCAAACCTACATCAAGCTAAAAACATGACTTGAACTCAAGTCACCACGACAACAGCACCAAAGTTAAATTTCTCACAAATTTCTGACATGCATGTCAACATATTTTTTTTAAAGATATTGTTAAATGAAATACCAGAATTGAGCAAATTCTTACTTAAGAATTAGCATGTTGGTGAATGTATGCTTCAATTTGTTGACATTGATTACAAATTAAATTCCAATATGTCAAATTCTATATTCTATTTAAATCTGTTCATTGTATTCCCTTGGAGGTAATAAATATTTTACTGCTCATCATTTTATGGTAATTTTACTGTTGTATTGTAATTTCTTTGGAGTTATAATGCATATAGCCCATGGGACTTTCTCAAAATTGTCATATCCAATAAAGCTGCTTGCTGAAGATAATCAGAAATCGCCATTCAATGCTTCTTCTTTATTTGAGCATGAAAGGGCTTTATTTTTTTAAAATCTAATACCCTTATAAAGTTCTGCTACAGAAACTTTCAAAACCTGGAATCAAATTATAACACTAAAAACAATTGTACTATTTTGGGAGGAAACTGATGTGCTTTTTTTATCAATCTTTTCATTTTTTGTCATTTGATTACCCTCAACAGTTTTTGAGTTTGAAAGAAACCATTAGACTTGCATCCTACTCCATGGGTTTGTATAAGGGTACTGATAACAATGTATACAAGTCTTCTAAACAATAGTTTTACAATAAGGTCATATATCAATGAAACATTCAGCAGCCTTGACCTTTCTCTCTCTAGCATGACAATGTCTTCAAGGTCTAACATTTTTCTCCTTAAAAATTTGCACTCTAAATTATCGAAATGACTTTAGCCTGTTATAAATTAAAGAAATGGTCAATTAAACTTCAATGCTATTCCACCAAAGAAATATAGCCCTTTTTCATTCTTTATTGCATAATAGCATGCAAATTATCCCATAAATTGTGTCCCAGTTTATAACTATTTTCTCATGACACTTGGTAGTCATGTTTTATAACCTGCTTAAGACATTACTAACTCAAATAAGTGTTTTTGTTTTCTTAGAAAAGCAATTTGATCACTATCCTCTCCTTACAAGGTAACATCAGACATAAGGGTGACTTGAGTTGTTGTGATGCGCTGGTGCCTGACACCTATATATGGAATGCTCACTGAAATTTGCACATGGGGTCAAGTTTTTTTTGGTGGACTTTCTTATCCCCAAAAAATACGGGTCCAAGTTTGTTAAACAGCATTCTATTTTTTTGTTTTTTGTTTTGTTTTTTGTGTCTAACTTTCAAATAACTTTTAAATTAAATGCAAAAAACAATCAAGATACTGAGAAAGAAAAAGCTTACTATGTTTCAGAAAAATACTTTCTGAACAATAATTATTTCTGTAATGTGAGGCTGCTGCATGTGTGCAATTTCTGCATGTACATTTTAGTTTTATGGTTAGTATAATAATTTTGCAACTTCTATTCTACATATGTAACATCTTGGAAAACCTATTTAATGGTGAAAAACTTTCAAACAAAACCATTACTTTTCAAATATGTCTGTTTACCTCTTCTACTTTTTGTGTCGCCTTTGACACTTCACATCAACAACTTTTCATGTTTGTTTGTGTGAGGAATACCATCCATCAATCTATATTTTACTATTCTAGAGACTGTGATCACTTTAAGCAGAAGACACTACTATCACTGAAAAAGAGTTCCGTAAATATCTCACACTGTAACACTATCCCCATCATTGGTGCGCTGGGGTGTGCGATGCCTATATATAGAATGCTCACTGAAATTTGCATATGGGTAAAGTTAGTTGTGCAGACTTCCATAACCCTGGTAATATACGGGTCATAATTTGGTACATGGAGTCCTATTTCTTATTTTGTTTTATTTTATTTTAGTTTAGTTTATTTATCTACATGTATTTGAATAAAAAAAATGCAGGATACCACCTTTATTTAAGTTAAAAAATGTATGTCACAATTTTTTATAAATATGTTTTAATCGTTTGAGTCTCCTTAGATGCTTCAGGGTTTTCTGGTACAGTCTTGGAACACCAGGACAACCAGTCCAGGCACTGTATACCATTGTTGACTTCAGGACCTGGGCCAGACACTCATCCTATTGTGCCTATGGGACCAGTGGTCATATCTGTACTTGTCATTTTGTATATTTTTTTTGGTTTCAAGTCTTACCAAAGCCGAACATCATGTGCCAACTTCTATCTAGGCTTGGAAAGCACAAGGAACAGACAATAAATGCCTGGGTTAAACCACAGAAATATTGTAGTGTAAGTTACAGACTTCACAAATGTTTACAATATTTCAACCTAGCTACAGCAGATAATTTCACGCTGCATCAATACTGATATGCTTCGAGGCGGCCTAATTGGCAATCCTCATCTGCAATTTACAATCAAATAAAAAAATCATTTGAAATACTCTAAAAATAAATTTCTATACGTATATATATACACAACTTTTGAAAAAGTTTGCATGATTTGTGAATTTCTACAATTAAAAATGAATTTCAAACTTTTTTCTTCTCTGTAAGCTTGATGTCAATTTGTTTTTATTAATTTGCAAAATATAATACACAAAATCTTATAATAAACCCACCAAGAAAAAAAAAAAAAAGCTCTAACCTAAGTGTTTTTCATGTATAACGATCAGTACAATGTGATGACTGAGATAAAATCATTAATTCCAAATTCATATACAAATGTTTATCCATTACAATAATTTGTTCCAATTTAAATGGCATACAAAACAGTAACAGAAAATGTTAATTTTACCTAAGGTCTAAATGATGAAGATTTAATGATTTAATACTTAAGCATGATTTGATGTATTTTGGTGTGTAATTTATAAGAATTACAATAAATAATGTAACAGTTGTAAACCTCACAGTAATGGCTGGTTACAGAACCATTCTAAAAATGTACTGATTACTAGCAATTGACTCAAGGATTCCATACTTCTATAAATGGAAATAAAACTAAGCCTGTGGATTTCCTGTTGTATCAATCACTGTTATTTTGAGCTATAAACTAATCTTGTTGACCAGAAACTTTGATCAAGATTTTAACACTCTGTGTTCTACAAACCATAAACTTCTAAAAAAATGCTGTCTTTGACAGAATTTATTCCAGAATGAGTACCTACTAATTCAATCATTTTAGCTTTGATTTCTAAAGTCATACACTCTTTTAACTGTTTGATTAAGTAAGTAATAATATAACAATTATAACAATTAATAATGTTAACAATTATATAAGTCTGGTTGAAAGTGTTTTGGGGGAATAGAGAAATTAAAAACTAATACAACTATATTTTTTTACAAAATGGACAAATTATCTTTTAAAAGAAAAAGATTCCAAATTACACCATGAAGATATTCTTTGCTATTTGTGTAAAACCAAATAAATATTTCAGTATTTTAAAAAAACGAAACATAATTTAGATCTAAAACAATAAGCTCTATGGTTATACAAAAATTCAACTGCTCTGAAAGGACATTCAATTTAAACTGAGCTCAAGGAGTAAGCTATCGTTCTATTCTTTTGCCAAAATGGAAAGTTTTAGTTTTAAAACTTACGGACTAACAGAAAAAAAAGTCAACCATAATCATCAAACAACACAACAGAATTTTACAAACTCCGTACAAAGTTGGTAAATACAATACATACTTAATGTTGTGTCCTGAGAAAATAGCTGTATAATAATTCCTGCTTGTGTTTAAAAATGATGTCCCAATATGTGTGAAGGTATTGGAAAACAAATTAATTTCAAATCATTTAAGCAAACCGAGGGCTAATATTGTTATTTTCATAACTTTAAAATTTAAATTATGTTGACGTCTGTCGAACAACATTGAACAACACTGCTTTTAGACTGTTATTTTGTATTTTTAAATGCATTTTAGTCCTTTTAAATTAATAGCTCTATAGGTCATTTAACGAACGTAGTAATGAAATTGTCGTTTCGTAATCTGTTTAAATTTTTTAAAAGTAGTAAAGGCCTATTATGTCTATAGACAAACCAAGTGTTGACACTGTAATTTAGCATTTGATAGCCCTACATGCCTTGAAACAAATCCAGTATTGTTATTGTAAATATGGATAAAAATAATTGTATATGTATTTATTACAGTTCCAATTGTCTCTCACACACCTGTTTTCTCTGTTAACAGTTCCAATTGTCTCTCACACACCTGTTTTCTCTGTTTACAGTTCCAATTGTCTCTCACACACCTGTTGTCTCTGTTTACAGTTCCAACTGTCTTTCACACACCTGTTGTCTCTGTTTACAGTTCCAATTGTCTTTCACACACTTGTTGTCTCTGTTTACAGTTCCAATTGTCTTTCACACACTTGTTGTCTCTGTTTACAGTTCCAATTGTCTCTCACACACCTGTTGTCTCTGTTTACAGTTCCAACTGTCTTTCACACACCTGTTGTCTCTGTTTACAGTTCCAATTGTCTTTCACACACCTGTTGTCTCTGTTTACAGTTCCAATTGTCTTTCACACACTTGTTGTCTCTGTTTACAGTTCCAATTGTCTTTCACACACTTGTTGTCTCTGTTTACAGTTCCAATTGTCTTTCACACACTTGTTGTCTCTGTTTACAGTTCCAATTGTCTTTCACACACCTGTTGTCTCTGTTTACAGTTCCAATTGTCTTTCACACACTTGTTGTCTCTGTTTACAGTTCCAATTGTCTTTCACACACTTGTTTTCTCTGTTTACAGTTCCAATTGTCTTTCACACACTTGTTTTCTCTGTTTACAGTTCCAATTGTCTTTCACACACTTGTTGTCTCTGTTTACAGTTCCAATTGTCTTTCACACACTTGTTGTCTCTGTTTACAATTCCAATTGTCTTTCACACACTTGTTGTCTCTGTTTACAGTTCCAATTGTCTTTCACACACTTGTTTTCTCTGTTTACAGTACCAATTGTCTTTCACACACTTGTTTGCTCTGTTTACAGTTCCAACTGTCTTTCACACACCTGTTGTCTCTGTTTACAGTTCCAATTGTCTTTCACACACTTGTTGTCTCTGTTTACAGTTCCAATTGTCTTTCACACACTTGTTTGCTCTGTTTACAGTTCCAACTGTCTTTCACACACTTGTTGTCTCTGTTTACAGTTCCAATTGTCTTTCACACACTTGTTGTCTCTGTTTACAGTTCCAATTGTCTTTCACACACTTGTTGTCTCTGTTTACAGTTCCAATTGTCTTTCACACACCTGTTTTCTCTGTTTACAGTTCCAATTGTCTTTCACACACTTGTTTGCTCTGTTTACAGTTCCAACTGTCTTTCCCACACCTGTTTTCTCTGTTTACAGTACCAATTGTCTTTCACACACTTGTTTTCTCTGTTTACAGTCCCTGTTGCCTCTCACGTTACCATTTTCTCTGTTGACAGTCCAAGTTGCCTCTCACATTACTGTTTTCTCTGTTTACAGTACCTGTTGCCTCTCACATTACCGTTTTCTCTGTTTACAGTCCAAGTTGCCTCTCACATTACCGTTTTCTCTGTTTACAGTCCAAGTTGCCTCTCACATTACCGTTTTCTCTGTTTACAGTTCCAATTGTCTTTCACACAATTGTTTTCTCTGTTTACAGTCCCTGTTATCTCTCACATTACCGTTTTCTCTGTTTACAGTCCAAGTTGCCTCTCACATTACCGTTTTCTCTGTTTACAGTCCAAGTTGCCTCTCACATTACCGTTTTCTCTGTTTACAGTCCAAGTTGCCTCTCACATTACCGTTTTCTCTGTTGACAGTCCAAGTTGCCTCTCACATTACTGTTTTCTCTGAGTCCAAGTTGCCTCTCACATTACTGTTTTCTCTGTTTACAGTCCAAGTTGCCTCTCACATTACTGTTTTCTCTGTTTACAGTCCAAGTTGCCTCTCACATTACCGTTTTCTCTGTTTACAGTCCAAGTTGCCTCTCACATTACCGTTTTCTCTGTTTACAGTCCAAGTTGCCTCTCACATTACCGTTTTCTCTGTTTACAGTTCCAATTGTCTTTCACACACTTGTTTTCTCTGTTTACTGTCCCTGTTGCCTCTCACATTACCATTTTCTCTGTTTACAGTCCAAGTTGCCTCTCACATTACCGTTTTCTCTGTTTACAGTCCAAGTTGCCTCTCACATTACCGTTTTCTCTGTTTACGGTCCCAATTGTCTTTCACACACCTGTTTTCTCTGTTTACAGTCCCTGTTGCCTCTCACGTTACCGTTTTCTCTGTTTACAATCCAAGTTGCCTCTCACATTACCGTTTTCTCTGTTTACAGTACCTGTTGCCTCTCACATTACCGTTTTCTCTGTTTACAGTCCAAGTTGCCTCTCACATTACCGTTTTCTCTGTTTACAGTTCCAATTGTCTTTCACACACTTGCTTTCTCTGTTTACAGTCCCTGTTGTCTCTCACATTACCGTTTTCTCTGTTTACAGTCCAAGTTGCCTCTCACATTACTGTTTTCTCTGTTTACAGTTCCAATTGTCTTTCACACACCTGTTTTCTCTGTTTACAGTTCCAATTGTCTTTCACACACCTGTTGTCTCTGTTTACAGTTCCAATTGTCTTTCACACACCTGTTTTCTCTGTTTACAGTTCCAATTGTCTTTCACACACTTGTTTGCTCTGTTTACAGTTCCAATTGTCTCTCACACACCTGTTTTCTCTGTTTACAGTCCAAGTTGCCTCTCACATTACTGTTTTCTCTGTTTACAGTTCCAATTGTCTTTCACACACTTGTTTGCTCTGTTTACAGTTCCAATTGTCTTTCACACACCTGTTTTCTCTGTTTACAGTTCCAATTGTCTTTCACACACCTGTTTTCTCTGTTTACAGTTCCAATTGTCTTTCACACACCTGTTTTCTCTGTTTAAAGTTCCAATTGCCTCTCACACACCTGTTTTCTCTGTTAACAGTCCATGTTACCT
Source organism: Sinonovacula constricta (assembly GCA_007844125.1). Lineage (NCBI taxonomy): Eukaryota > Metazoa > Mollusca > Bivalvia > Cardiida > Solecurtidae > Sinonovacula > Sinonovacula constricta. Next base: position 53,673,466 of record CM017558.1, read on the forward strand.
CTCACATTACCGTTTTCTCTGTTTACAGTGCCAATTGTCTCTCACACACCTGTTTTCTCTGTTAACAGTCCATGTTACCTCTCACATTACCGTTTTCTCTGTTTACAGTCCCAACTGTCTCTCACACACCTGTTTTCTCTGTTTACAGTTCCAATTGTCTTTCACACACTTGTTTTCTCTGTTAACAGTCCATGTTACCTCTCACATTACCGTTTTCTCTGTTTACAGTCCCAATTGTCTCTCACACACCTGTTTTCTCTGTTTACAGTCCCAGTTGCCTCTCACACACCTGTTTTCTCTGTTTACAGTTCCAATTGCCTCTCACACACCTGCTTCTCTGTTTACAGTTCCAATTGCCTCCCACACACCTGTTTTCTCTGTTTACAGTTTCAACTGTCTCTCACACACCTGTTTTCTCTGTTTACAGTTCCAATTGTCTCTCACACACCCGTTTTCTCTGTTTACAGTTCCAATTCCCTCCCACACACCTGTTTTCTCTGTTTAAAGTTCCAATTGCCTCTCACACACCTGTTTTCTCTGTTTACAGTTCCAATTGCCTCTCACACACCTGTATTCTCTGTTTACAGTTCCAATTGCCACTCACACACCTGTTTTCTCTGTTTACAGTTCCAATTGCCTCTCACACCCGTTTTCTCTGTTTACAGATCCAATTCCTCCTCTCACACACCTGCTTTCTCTGTTTATAGATCCAATTGCCTCTCACACCCGTTTTCTCTGTTTACAGTTTCAATTGCCCCTCACACACCTGTTTTCTCTGTTTACAGTTCCAATGGTCTCTCACACACCTGTTTTCTCAGGACTGTGTAGATTTAAATTAAGTTGTGTGTGCCTTCATCAATAAACAACACATGTCTGAAAATAAAAGCTGTTGAGTATATTGGGTCTATTGAGTTCAAACAAACAAAGAAGGTTTAATGGTGTCTAAGCTAAACTACAGCCTCATAAAAAGTGTAAAGTTCCTTGAAATGAGAAAAACAAAGAGATTTGTGAAGCTGAACAATTCCTGGAAAATCATGCATAAAAATCCTCAGCAATCTGGCAACTGTTGTTCTGGCTTCATGTTTCTAATCAATTCCTTTAAAGCTGTCATTTACTGTTACCCAGGGCCTGGTAACTTACTTGAGTCAGAGTAATGAAGTGTTAATCAACCTTTCACAATGTTAATTCATAAACCCTTGGCATGCTATCCAGGGACAGTATACCTCTTTATTGATTACATTTATTACATTGCAGTGGTTTATTACTGCTCATAAAGAACTGCTTTCTGTTTGGATACCATGTTTTATAAGACCTAGCTCATTTAAAATAAGAAGGCTCCTATAGGAAAATACATACAATATCATCCTTTTATTACATATTTGTATGGTGAAATAGTTCTTTACATTGTTTTAGACATTAAATAGTTCTCCTTTTCGTGTTCACCCCCCCCCCCCCCCCTCACACACACACATACAAACCCCACCCCCATCCCCAACCACTTTCTGTGCAGTCTCACATATCAACTCAGTCATGTAACATATATATATATATATATAATATTAGCAAAAACAAATTAATTTAGCATCAGTTTTTAACAAAATTTAGCAAGCCATGGGTTAAAGACAAGACATCACTAAGATTCTAAGTACAGAAATCCATTGGCATCCTTTGTAACTTGATTTGCAGGGACTGTTATTATCTACCTGAGTATGGTCAACAGCCCTGGGTGACCAATTGGTGCAGGGACTGTTAATATATACCTAAGTAAGGTCAACAGCCCTGGTGTGACAAATTGGTGCAGGGAAAAGTCTACTGGAGTAAGGTCTACAGCCCTGGGTGACAAATTGGTGCAGGGACAGTCTACTGGAGTAAGGTCTACAGCCCTGGGTGACAAATTGGTGCAGGGACAGTCTACTGGAGTAAGGTCAACAGCCCTGGGTAACAAATTGGTGCAAGGACTGTTAATATATACCTAAGTAAGGTCAACAGCCCTGGGTGACAAATTGGTGCAGGGACAGTCTACTGGAGTAAGGTCTACAGCCCTGGGTGACAAATTGGTGCAGGGACTGTTAATATCTGCTTGAGTAAGGTCAACAGCCCTGGGTGACAAATTGGTGCTAGGACTGTTAATATCTACTTGAGTAAGGTCAATAGCCCTGGGTGACAAATTGGTGCAAGGACTGTTAATATCTGCTTGAGTAAGGTAAATAGCCCTGGGTAACAAATTGGTGCTAGGACTGTTAATATCTACTTGAGTAAGGTCAATAGCCCTGGGTGACAAATTGGTGCTAGGACTGTTAATATCTACTTGAGTAAGGTCAATAGCCCTGGGTGACAAATTGGTGCAGGGACTGTTAATATCTACTTGAGTAAGGTCAATAGCCCTGGGTGACAAATTGGCAAGAAAATACCTACTGCAAAGAGGAAAATGTTTGCTCCACAATAAGTCTTCACTCCTGATAAAAGGAATGATTGAAAGACAGCTTAAGTGGAGTCTGAGTGGCACTTGAGAGGGGTTCAAATCAAATGGAGCTCATGGCAGGAAGCGTTGGGAGTCTGATCAACTCTCACTGAAATATTAGAGCTACTTAACATGGAAATGTTTGCGCTTGGACATAGTGCAATTTATTAATAGTAAGGGCACTTTCTGAGTTTTTGGTACAATGGTGTCATTTCATAATACATTCCCTAAATTTTTATCTGTGCCATTCAGGAAGTTAGCTTTTGAACAAGAGCAATTGAAGAAGTTCATTGGGCTGTTTTAATATTTCAGGGGAGGTTGGAATCATTTATTAAGAAAGCTTCTTTCTGTAAAGTGTTGTTTTCTTGGCATACACACAGAGAATATACATAAATGTTTTTATAACAGATGCACATAATTACATTTTATACTATAAGCTGTTAATATTGAAAAAAAATATTAAAACAAACTTAAGTTATAATGGCCATTTATTGTTTAAAAAAACATCTGATCATTTTTTTAAAACAATTCTTCCAGCTATTAGCTTTCAAAACACTGATGGATCTTATCCAGAGAGATCTTGTGTTTCTAAAAGAACACTAACCAGAACTGCAAACATTATTTTACCTAACAAAAAAACTCACAGAAAAACACATAATATGACAAGAAAGATATCATTCCAACATGTGAACATAAATGACAATTGTCCCATTTGATCCTGAAGTAGATCTATGCATGTCAAAGCTACTTTACCATTACCCTCAGGGGCTATATCCCCCACAGAGATCTACAGAAACCAGCCTTGTAAAGACTCTAGATCAAATATCCTAGATCCTCATACCAATATTGGCTTCTGTGTTCTTTACCTCCAACAAATGTTTGGATCCCCTTTCTTCTGGAATCCGTTTACAAAATTGACAAATTGAGTTTACATGTTTCACTATTGGAAATCTGAGGATAGAGACACTGAATGTATAAACATGGCAGCATGTGCAAATTAATAATACAAAGAAGGAACCAAGAAACAAAGTCACTTTGATTGATGTATGATAAAATATTAATTGCTGTTAGCTCATCAATGTTGGAGGATAATTAAGATATATGCTTTATACTTTTAACTAGAAAGATACAGACAAATCCCTTGTCAACAGAATTACATAAGAAAGATAATGAAGTATTATACACTACTTAATCACTTCAAAAAATCAATTTATTGGTAATTATATTTCTTGTTACAAAGATACTACACTCTGATTTCAACCAGGCAATGGCCTGTTTTCTACTGGATTTTTTGTTATAGTAGAGTTATGTATAATTTTGTAGCGCATTTTATACAACATAAACAGTGTTAGTTTATCAGGAAAAAAATGTCTGCCCTTCCTGTAAACAGAGAGGCAATATGGATATTTCATAAATACATATATTTTCACTCAGCGCCAACCAAGCCAGCAGCTAGTTCTGTAACTATCATCTGAAACGAAGTATCCAGATTAATTCTTGCCCAGATAGACAACTGCAAGGCATCTCTTTCTGTATACTAGAAATCAATACCCTAATGCTAGAGACATTTTGGCAAGCAATCTGAAGACAAAAATCCTAAAATTATTTTTCAGTAACGCAATGACCTTGATAAAGAATGCCTTGTATAGGAGTTTCAGTCAATGCTGCACATTTTCTTAGAATATATGAATTTTAATCATATTGCAGTAACTCAAATTTCTTTAATCGAAGATGAACAGTCAAACATTCACTATGTCAGTCTATGTGCATGACTTTCCTGGAAAAGACATTACTGCAAATTTTACATGACAAACATCAATTGCTTTACTTTAAACCCTTTGGGCTAGTTCAAATTTTAGTCTTTCATCCTGGATTTATGATATAATCAGGTAAAACAAAAAGCAAGAACAGCTATACAGTTTGTACATAAAAAGCTATAAAATTGCAATTTAGATTAAAATTCTTACTTATTATGCTGGAAAATTAAGTTAAGCAAATTTGCCTTATTAAAAAAGAAATAAAAAATACTCCCTCCTAACCTAGTCAAAGATTACTCACATGTTTCAATTAGATGGACAGTACTGGCATTCTGTATAAATCAAGTAGGTTGGGTAACTGTGTATCACTAATTTAATGATGACCCACAGTTGGCAGAAAATCAATGATAGAAGTGTGTTCTTAAAACCGCAAAACTTGACACAAGTACAGGAAGTGGGTAGGGTGATGCTATAGGCATTCAAGCTTCAAGTGCACTACATACAGAAATAATTGACACTTTAAAAACAATGCATCTTTGCTGAGTAAAATAGGAGATATTTGTATCAAAGGCTTGAAGAGGATTGTTTATCTAATTGGTTGTTGAGACACAAAAACTGAAAAAAATGAAATGTATGCATAATAAGATATTAATGAGCACATCATGTACAGGTGAATATCACAGGGTCTTAGCTGACATTGAACTCTTCATCTTCTTGGCGTGTAATGACTGGGATAAGGTAGATAGGGTGTCCCAATGTCTGATCAGGATCAACACTTGTTGCTGTCTCTAAGAATATAGGCAGGCACCTTTGCATATGGATGTAAAGAACATGACTAAGAAAGAGCAAGGAATACATTATATCTACAAAATATAGAATGACAGAAGTAAAAGGGGAGTAAAGTTGGCTTACTAGTGCATTATGTTCATGCTTTAAACATTGAACTTCTTCTCTCAATTTTTAAAACTGATACCTGTAAGAGCTGCCTCAATGTAACCATTCTAAGGAAGTTCAAAATATACTCCCACTCATTAGTTGGTCTACTGACCATAGTAAATGGTTCTGCAACAACTGCCTTCATTTATTTCAGTCAACATGATACTCCCGTGATCTGAATCCCAACTGCATACCGGGATAGAACCACAGACGGCAAGTGAGAACCACAGATGGCAGTGAAGCCCCGAGCAAGATATTGCAAACATCTCAGCCTACTATTCAATGCATAGCCAGTGACACACTTGTTCTTATAACATTGTGCTTCCTCCTTTGGTCTTTAAAGGTAAAGCAAGTGTTTGCAAATTAACACAACGGATGAGTTGTATACAAATGTACTTCAATGTCGATGTGTATGCCAATCTTAAGAAAATACTCCATCCAGTTTTAAATTTACTGATATTTTTATCTTCTAAAATTGGTATCCTTTTTTAGAAATAAGAAACTCCAAATATTATGTTATAACCTCTTTAGTAAATGTGTTTTGCTATTCAGTATTATCTGGAAACAAGACATAACATTAGACAAACCAATCAAACATGTTACTTGATTGGTTTGAATCAAACTATCCCAAATAAGTAATTTATTGTTTACAAACCCAACACGTTTAAGACTGATTTTCCCATTTTTCTGATTATTGTACTTTATTGCAAAAATCACAGAGCTCTTGATAGCCACATGATTTATTTTAGAGTTGCCCAAAATGTTCTGTAAAGTATTTTGATTGATGCTGCAAAATAAAAATAAAAATTTTACCACATGCTTTTGATCTTTTAGAAATTACCATACCAGGTAACAGATTTGTAATGAAATTTAGCACAAATCATTTGAATTAAAATTCATTTACAAAAATAAATTTAAAAACTATACATGTTTCCTTCTTAATCTGGTAGAGTGATACATAAATAATTGTAAAAGTGAAAAAGTAGAAAGAAAAAAAGTTGACCATCTGTGCCCATATCGGGCAGTTTTGAACCCCCAGTTTTAAGGCATTTTATCCCTTATTTTGATACTCTTTAATAGGAGGTGCAACATTACATTTGCACTACCTTAAGCCACTGAGTAATATTCCCTTGTGCCATTGCACATTCATAAATCTGTATTGCATGTATGGTGATTATCTGGGACCCTCATTAGAAACACAACACCATTTTGGGATTACAAGTATACTGTAATATTTAATTAAAGTAAAGTTTTTACTAATAACAATAACAGCATAAAATCTTACACCCAAAGTCACTCTCTCTAACTAGTCTCCTGCAGTCTCAGCTCCACACCCTATTCTCTCCTTACTCAAGTATTTATATCATCTGAATATGCAGTTGTTTTTCCATATCCATCTGTTGCTATAATTGCTGATGCACATGCATATAAAATGGCAAAGCTAGTTTATTTTCAGACAGGCATGTTAATAAAATAGTGCACAGTCAGTTTGACATGAAGCTACCAATCATGTCATCATAGTATATCAGCATTACACCATAGTCCTTGAACATCTAGAAAAAACAGATAAAAATATTATTGCTAGTATTAATTTGAAGCATGCAAGGACACAATAAATGTATCGAGTCTCCATCGACATACATTTTGCTGTTTTTACATGCACTCCTTTTGTTTTTACCACAGGTACTTCCAAAATCCACTTTCTCATAACTATGGACATGTAGCAAGCAGCATCACCCAAAACACATGGTTACAACTTTTGGGGACTAGTAAACATTTTAGCTGACTGACCCAGGTAGCGCAACTTAAGAGCATTAATTATTAGGCTGTAAGTAAGGATAGCAAGGGTTTAAAAAAATGCGTAATGTGACATAAAATAGGTCATAAAATATGGTAAAGCTTATGCTGAGAAATTTGAAAGTAGTTTTAAAATTTATTAGTCCTCAATGGGGCTAAAGTGATAATAAGGCAGACCCTGATGCTGTGATCATAAAATACTTACTTGAGTCTGAGTACAACTTAAAGCATCTCACTAGTCAATATTTGATTCCAAGATCGGACCCATTAGTTGTATAACCTTGAGCTTTGGTAATGTCAGGTGTTTGCACAATTAGTTGTAAAACCTTGGGCTTTGGTAACATGTCAGGCATTTAAACAATTAGTTGTATAACATTGGGTTCTGGTAATATGTCAGATGTTTGCACAAGTAGTTGTATAACCTTGAGCTTTGGTAACATGTCAGGTGTTTGCACAATAAGTTGTATAACCTTGTGCTCTGGTATCATGTCAGGTGATTGCATAATGAGTTAAATAGTCTTGGTCTCTGTTAACATGTCCAGGGTTTTCCCTGACGCACAAATTTGTGCGTTTTGGCGCATATTTTCGACAGATGACCCGCAAAATGAACTTACATTGCGACACGCTGGACGCACAAAATGAATTAATCCACAGCCATAATTTATTGTCTCCAATGACATTGATCTTTGTCAGCTCGTCAAAATGTTGCAAAAAGCATTTAAGTATCAATTTGCTTCAGTTAGACAAAGTATTTTGTAAATAAGCGTCCATTATTTGTTCGTTGCGTCAACACACGGTCAAAATGACTTTAACGTAGTGACGTCACACGCTATGTATAGAATGTTATTTGTTGTCTTAATACTGCTATCCGGTCCACCTAAACGATACATGTACTGCGTTTAGATGACTGGGAACCAGCAATGCTGTGTAGTTAGACGCTGTTTCACGTTCCGTTGCGTCAACACACGGTCAAAATGACCTGTGTGAATGCACTCGGTGAATTGTGGGTAAAGTAGTTCTTCAACATGGCTGTTATGAATACGGAAGTGATTGCTAAAATGAACAAAACAAGTACGAAGAGGTATACAACAGATTATTTTGATATTTTTTATACATTCTAATAGTTAAAATATGTTTCATGCAAACATTTTGAACTAAATTTTGTAAACGGTCCCGACTTTAACGTAGTGACGTCACACGCTATGTATAGAATGGACATATTACTGTTTAACGAAAGCGAAAGTAGCAAAACTTGCTCATCGTATTTTTTTCCATTTATCTATAAATATCAAGACTTTAAAAGTTTCTGGACATAGAATAAGGCCTTAGAATATGGTTGTTTAGTCAATTACCTTAATTCAATGAATATTATAATCGAACGTATTTCCTACGCGGAACTATTTTTTATGTAGGCACAAATCTCAAATTTTGGGTGAGTTACAAGTCGTAGTATAGAGATGACTTTAAAGTAGTGACGTCATACACTATTTTTCACGTTCACCATTTCTTTAAAGCAGTTAAGCGTCGCAATAGTAATGATCGTTAAGTTTAGAACGTGGCTAAAACCGGCCCGTGAATACGCTACATTTCAAAGGTTTGGATGAGTTTTATCTGCATTAATCTTTTAGAACATAGTTAAGTCATACATTGCATATTAATCTTAAGCAAATATATGTTTGGCTTTAGAAACCAAACGGTCTAAGGCAATATATTAAAAACACTACAAGGTCAAATTTAACGTTATGTAGGTTGAACCAATATGAGTTTGAATACCTAAGTTTTGACTGGTTTTTGTTTTTGCAACAAAAATCCAAAAGTGAACCATAAACAATTCTAAAAACATGGACTTTCCGGCAGAAGCCAGAGCTTTTGGTTCACTCAAATTTAGGAAGAAGTGATTCTATATGTGACGGCTTTCATATAGGCAGACATAATATGAACAGTTATAAACAGTTACATGTTTAATTTGTTAAGCCTTTACCTAAAAGTTTAGGTCTAAGGACCAACTCATTTGTATAATTTCATGTATGGAAATTTTACTGAAAATTGAAATTGGTACATCTTAGTGAACATGTTAAAGAATTGAACTTATTTGAAGTTAAACAAATCTAGTTAAATGCTCTGGTGTTCATTGTCAACAATGATTATATTGCTATATATTCTAATAGAGATATATTTCTGAGAGTGAGTCAGATAGAGAAAATGCTTTCACATTTTAAAATCTGAAATGTACAATATGTGATTTTGTTTTGTTTTAATAGTATAAAACATAAATGAACAATTTAGTTCTGTTTTTAAGGTGCAAGGCTATTAGTAAAGTGATTATATAATGTGACCCCCCAAATTTACCAATGACCCCTAAATCATAAACCTAGGGGGACACTGTGACCCCCTAAAAAAGATTTCAAGGGAAAACCCTGCATGTCAGGTGTTTGCAAAATTTGTTGTATAACCTTGGGCTTTGTAAACATGTCAGGTGTTTGCACAATTAGTTGTATAACCTTGTGCTCTGGTATCATGTCAGGTGATTGCATAATGAGTTGAATAGTCTTGGTCTCTGGTAACATGTCAGGTGTTGGCACAATTAGTTGTATAACCTTGGGCTCTGGTATCATGTCAGGTGTTTGCACAATTAGTTGTATAACCTTGGGCTTTGGTAACATGTCAGGTGTTTGCACTATAAGTTGTATAACCTTGGGCTCTGGAATCATGTCAGGTGTTTGCACAATTAGTTGTATAACCTTGGGCTTTTTTAACATGTCAGGTGATTGCACTATAAGTTGTATAACCTTGGGCTCTGGAATCATGTCAGGTGTTTGCACAATTAGTTGTATAACCTTGGGCTTTTGTAACATGTCAGGTGATTGGACAATAAGTTGTATAACATTGAGCTCTGGAAACATGTCAGGTGTTTGCACAATTAGTTGTATAACCTTGAGCTCTGGTAACATGACAGGTGATTGCACAATAAGTTGTATAACATTGAGCTCTGGAAACATGTCAGGTGTTTGCACAATTAGTTGTATAACCTTGAGCTCTGGTAACATGTCAGGTGTTTGCACAATTAGTTGTATAACATTGAGCTCTGGAAACATGTCAGGTGTTTGCACAATAAGTTGTATAACCTTGAGCTCTGGAAATATGTCAGGTGTTTGCACAATTAGTTGTATAACCTTGAGCTCTGGTAACATGTCAGGTTTTTGGACAATAAGTTGTATAACCTTGAGCTCTGGTAACATGTCAGGTGTTTGGACAATAGGTTATATAACCTTGGTCTCTGGTAACATGTCAGGTGTTGACACAATAAGTTGTATAACCTTGGGCTTGGATATCATGTCAAGTGTGTGCAGCATGCAGTGATCATAAAGTCAACAATGCATTTGCTTCAAGTGAACATAGCCTCTGGTGTACACCATCTCTGGACATCTAATAAATTGTTGTTTGGATGTTCATATATTAACCAAACAAAAAGTGTATAATTGACAATCAAGGACCATATCGACATATAAAATTTATATACCTTATAGGTAGCAAGTTCAGAAAATTACTACCAATCAATGAGTGAGTGTTCGCTGCTTCTCATGATTCATGATCTACTCCAATAGGTGTATTGATCTGGGCTTATTATATATTCTGATTTTCATGTATAGACTCTATGGAACAGTTACCAGCATCCCTTAATGAGTACTAGCAGTTAATAATTTATACAGTGATTTCTAGTAACATGATACAGACAATCATCATTATTATCACCATGAACCTCAACCTTGGTGTGAATGGTCTGGGGGAGAACCATAGTAAGACAGCTTTTTACTGTGTGTTAAGTTAACATCATTGTAAAAGCAGCTAATCCCTCAGCCTCTTAACTCTATTTACAGTAAAGCATCACGAAGTCTTCATTGTCCAAAATCTACATGCAAAGGTATAAGATGTATTGACTTGACAGTAAACATGGATTATCCCGATCACACAAACCCTTCATCAGGGGGTGGCTGTTCAGGTTCTACATGTTTGTTTGATCATTGTGTGCTTAGCAGATTTAGAGCTAAAAAACCTGGTGATAAATGGCTTAAACTCGAAAGGTGCTATATAACCTGGAGATATACGGCTCAAACTTGATAAGTGCTATATAACCTAGTGTTATATGGCTTAAACTTGATAGGTGCTATATAACCTGGTGATATATGGCTTAAACTTGATAGATGCTATATAACCTGGTGTTATATGGCTTAAACTAGATAGGTGCTCTATAACCTGGTGATATATGGCTTAAACTTGATAGGTGCTATATAGCTTAAAAACATCTGAGGCCAAGGTTACAAAACATAGCACTTAAGAGCCATTGAGTCAATCCTGACCCAATTTAAAGATGTTATTGGTTAGAATTCCAATAGTATTCAAATCTGACAAATAAGGTTTCTGGGATTTGTTTCAGACTTAAGCTCAAATAACTGTTAACTTTAGGCTAGCATATGTAGTCTAGATTAATGTACACCTAGTCACAGCTCCACTGAGACACCAATGTCTAGTGTTGCTTCCTTACAAAGTGTACAAGCCTCTATCATTGCTAAACACCTGTTGTAACACTTTCACTTACACAAGACAGTGATTACATAAAGCTGATATGGTCATCACCAGGAAAACATACACTAATTCAATGATAAACCACCTTACATTGTTTCTGACACGATTGACAACTTTGGAATGTCAATGTTTGGGAATAAACAATGAATCTTTTGAAAGTCAATTTAATTACAAATCACGTTCATACAATTGAAAATTAAATAAGCATCAAATACAATATTCATTCAACCATATAAAGAGATCGTGCTAAGAGTATTTTAGTGTAAATGTTTTGTAATGTGAATGTCACAATTGCTTCTTTTATTTCCCATGAGCAAGTAACATATGCATTAACAACAATTTAATTCATCCCACACAGAAATATCAATTCACGCAACATACCAATTTCTTAAAATGAAATCCTGGCTTTCGTGAAATTGCATGTCACTTGTTTTGTTGTAACTTTCCAAAAACCTGTTTTGCTTTCTAAAACATTTAATCCTAGTTTCAATTAAATTTGTCATTTAATCAAATAACATTTCCTTTAAAATTGGAGAATATGTTTTATTATAATTATTCTCATACTGGTATATGGAAATTAAAAAAAAATCATATATTAGAAAACTGTCAATCAATTAACATAACACTTTGAACTTGTATAAATCCTATATGGTGATCAAAGTACATCAAATAAGGGAAACACTGATTTACTAAGCATATTAAAAAACAAGGCATCTGTAAATGGGGGGGGGGGATCTTATTTCACTTTGAAAAAAAAAAAAAATCTCAATGACTTCACAAGATTTCTACAGGCATCTGATCAGAAAACTGATTATTTGGAAATTGATAAATTTTCTAGGCCAAGCTAAGAGTTAAAGTATGATTAAGTTGCGCAGTGTGAAGCACAATAAAAGGTCTTGTTGATAATTTTGACATCTACATTATAATCAGACACCTTTTGCCTATTGCACTACTTTTGTTTTTAATCTCATTAAATCAAGGAAATTAAAACTTAGTAAGTAAACATGAACATGGGTTCTGGTTCTGCCCAGGAAGTCATGAGAGATTAATATAAATTGAAATAACTTGTTTTGTAATTACCTATAAACAAATAAGTTCAAACTAATCTTAAACCTTTCAGCTCATGAATTCAGGTGTAATATTGTACTTGTACCAATATACCTAAGCACTGAATCCAGTCTTTAACAAAAGGAGGTGGACAATGGTTCAAGCTTAGCTATCCCATTCTTAACATTCACATGCACCTGGTGTTGTACAGAATGACATAAGTCAATATCGGTTATCTAATATGTCTTAAATGGACTAAAGCGAGTAAGTAACCGCTGTTGGCACACCTGAACATCTTAATGTGTCTTGACTGTCCATTATTGTGATCAGAATGTGCAAAGCATATTTTGCCTTGTTTTTTAAAAACTGTTTGTACTGTAAAAAACTATACACTGAGAAATTATTTATGAAATATTTAAAGTTCCTAAAGATGCTTCAGATAAAATATAATGAGTGTATAAGCGAATGGCTATATTTAACGGTATTAAAGATAAGTCACAAATAAAATATATCTTTAAATGTATCAATTCAGTTGATTTTGCTAGCTTGGTCCAGCTTGGTGACTAAAGGTAGTGTTTCTAAATTTCATAAGTGATGACTAATTAATGACAAAATTGAGGACTGATTCATTTCTAATTCACATGACAAAATTCTTGAAGGCAAATAACTTTATAAATAAACCAAGACCTAAGAAGATAATAAAGCTTGGGGGAAAAATGGTGTTCAAAATTATATTCATGAAACACATTTATAATCAGTCAATACCTAAAGATGAAGTAATACAGATTGTTTTTTTTTATAAATCTACATCCACAACCAGACAGATTCTATATATAAGAACCAAACACTGAATATTGATCTCTCCCATGCTTTACATTTATTCAATCAATTTCTTAGATCCAACTAATCCCTAGATCTATCTTGTTTCTTTCTGACTGTTTATTTCAATATAGTCTGGGATATTTTACTGTATAAGTTGCAAAGATTTCCTCTAGAATATGGTCGATATTCCAATTGCACCATTCTACACAGCCAGGCACCAAAACAGATTTTTAACAACAAACACTACATAAAAAATTTCAAATTCAAATAGATTTTTTTCATACTGCATATATATATACCATTTTAGGTGGCCCATAAAAAGATGTTATATTTTGTCAAATAAATTTATCAACTTATTCTGAATTTACTCTCTATGTGATATTTACTAAGGACATATACAATATTTGACAATTACTCATTACCGCAAAGCATAAATATTAGTTTATGAGTAATAGTCAGATATTGTATGTAGCCAATACAAACTGAATGTTTCTTTAAAAACACAAATGTATAGCATGCACCAGCCTCATGGTCAGCTAATCAATTAAGCCAATTGAACAGTTGTTTCTTTTTTATCCAGAACTTTTTAGTAGGTTGATCTTGTCTAGGATTTAAAATCCAGAGGAAGAAACTTGCCCTGAAAAAAATCTAAGAGGGTTATAAACATTGTCTCCCTTACCTTTTGGTTATTATCCATAGATATTGCACTAGGTTATTAAGAGTTGCCTCCCTTGTCAACCAAGAGTTTGAGACGTTAGCAAATCATGTTTTTACCAATGTCTAATCTGACAGTCTTGAAAATGACATCTTCCTTAATAAATACACTTAGTGATCATAACAGGGTTTTAATTTCCCCAAATATGTGCTCCATTGCTAAATGTATTGACGACCTTAAAGATGGTATCCAACATTTTGCAAATATCTAACACATGTAACAATAGCTCAGTGCTGTTCTGGGGAGTTTGTGCATAACTGCTGTATACACTTATACTTACGTTTAAGTAAAGGCTTTTTATAACACTACCTCTTTGTTGAACAGTACATTTAATAAACTGTATCATTTTAAACGTCATGTGATTTCTTAGTTTAAAAGTAGCTATCTATGCAGCTTGGCTTGGATAGGAAATACTTTATGACTTGTGGGGTGTTATGTTATACTTTTTACATTTCACAACATCTTTTTAGGTAGCAATAGTTTATCTAGGTGCTTTGAAGAAGAAAGAAAAATGGTCCAAACTGCTGGATATCAACTTTAATGTTTTGTAATGTCAATCATGCCATACATTTCCAGCTAATTTCATACTATATACATGTTTTCCCTAAAACTTATCTCATAAGTACCAAAAGTTTTTTAAGTAAAAAAAGAATACCAAAGAGCATGACGAAATATTAAGAAAATGCTAGTTTAAATGTTTTAATTATCAAGTTAGCCAAAAATTAAAAAGGTTGAAATAATTTAAGTAAAATCAAGGTCGATTTCTTTCATAAAGTTATCACAAACAGTTTGGAACAAAACTTTTACAAAAACACAATACAAATAAATTAGCGAAGATTTTCTGTTAGACTTTATATCACACCAGTAATCTTTTAGTCAGTCTGGACTGGGTTTAACCTTATCGTTTTCAACTCTTCAAACTTTAAATGCCCTTAAAAATGAACACATTAAAATGATACCATATACAAGATGCATGTTGTCATTAAAGGGTACAATACTTTTATGAATTCCCTACCCAAAAGTGAGCTTGACTAGATTTAGCAAAAAAGAAGTTACATCTGAGAGATCAGTTTGTATCATTTAATAGCTGAGTCATTGATAGTTTTAGTACTGTATGTCTTCTTTAATATTTAGACAGTTTTCTTTGTGATTTCTTGTGAAACTGGTAATTAAATGCATTCAAGAAAAAAATACAAATCTAGTGCACCAAAATTTAATTTCTAACCAACTTTAGACTCCAGTTATTTGACAAATTGTATTTTGGGGTACATTATTTTTTTTGTCTAGACCACAGCTGCCCAATAAAAATGCTATATGAGAAATTGAAACAATTTTATGATAACACTTTGGTTTTGCTTCTCTGCAAAACTTAACATAGTTATGTCATACAAAACTTATGTATGCACTGTATGCTGCCTAAAAAATTTAACCATATCAAAAAGTAAAACCTTAAACATTTTGAAATAAAATTGTACAATGTAGAAATTGGAATACCATAAGATCTAGATGTTAAATCATGAAAAATTGGCTGAGTGCTGGGATCAAATAAAAGAAAAAATCTGCACAGGCAGACATGGTAAAGACATCCGTATAAGCCCAGTGTTCTTCCCAGGTCATAATCGCCTGTCACATGTGACATGACTTTACTCCAGGACATTGTTGTCTGACATGCCATAATATCCTGATATGCCCCATCTCTGACCAACAACATATTGATTTTGTTAACTGTACCAGTGGCACCTGAGCTTATACATACTTCTTTACACTATTATTACTAGAACTGATAAGGCAAAAAGTCATAATTAAGCCAACACTCTGCTAGTGCAGTCGGTCAATCCTATTTACTTTCAGATGTCAGTGCATTTTTCTGCAATACAAAAAAAGGACAGTGGCATCCTTACCTCATGATGCAATCATACTTTCTCATACGTAACAAAACAAAATCAGACCTAGCTAGTTCTGATATTGTTTATGCAATGTAAACCTTAAAATTCTTTAAAAGCAGTATCCGACAGTTTGGACCAAATAAGTCAATGTTATCTGAAAAGGTCCTGGAAAATGCTGTTTATTTATGTCCTAGATCAATG
The DNA here is from genome assembly GCA_007844125.1 of Sinonovacula constricta. Classification (NCBI taxonomy): domain Eukaryota; kingdom Metazoa; phylum Mollusca; class Bivalvia; order Cardiida; family Solecurtidae; genus Sinonovacula; species Sinonovacula constricta. Next base: position 53,689,672 of record CM017558.1, read on the forward strand.
TGAGGAGTCAAGCATAAATCAACACTCCTCACTGCAAACAGGTGTTTCTTATCCATGCCATGCTGCAGATAGCAGTTTTTAAACTTAGAAACCATGTGACCACTTACTTTTGAGATCACATTATATAGTCCCCCGGGTAATCTACTCAATATCTATTTTTTAGCAGAGACCACTATCAAGCTTTTCAAACAATTGAAAAAAATATGCATTCAGAGTGATTTTTTTCGTGATTAGTTATGTCTAAAAAGTCAGTCAGTCTTAAAAATCATATTTTTTTATACAAACATTATGCCTGAAATCTCCACAGAAGTGGTTCAATATTGTTATATGCATTTGATATTGGCAAACTCTTAGACCCCACCTTTAATGTGCTTAAACATACAAGGAGTTTAATCCAGATTCTTCGAGAATAAAACCTTGATTTGACATTATTACATTTCCTCCACAATTACATGTAATTTCAAGTGGGATATTTTTCGTCTTCTTTTAAGCTTCCCAATGACATTTTATTATACAAACAGTTCATGCGGCAATGTCTTGGATTTGTGGATCTGCTGTACCATGTAAAACAATAAAGATAAATTTGGCAATATAAATTAGATTTTAAGAAAGTAAAACAACATTGATAGCATGCAGATTTAAAAGGTCTTTTAATACAACAAAAATGCATAACAAATATGAACCCTACACCCTACACTGTTATTCTCTACCTTAACAATACAATTATTTTTTTTTTTATTATTTCGCTTTCCAAGGTCAGAAGTTCAATCAAATTTAATTTTGTTATTTAGAATTTGGTTTTAAGAATGTTCATATTTTTGTGTTAAACTTGCAGTAAATTGCAATTAATGAAGTAAGATACATTTAACCTTACAAAACTGGAGGTATACATTTACAAAATGTCAGAAGAGATTCATCCCAAATAAACCTCCATGTCAGAAACATTACTCCTCTTTAAAAGCTGAAGTCAAAGTAAGCTTTACATAATGTTGGGAAATGTTCACAACTTTTTAGATTTGATCTGTTCCAATGTTACTGTTACCCTTGCAGATTTGTCTCCTAATTCCCACCTCTACATATTTCAGGGCTAGAAGCTTTACAAAGTATCAAATTAAAATCATTGAGTGTTTTAGTAGCACAATGCACAAATAAACATGATGCTAGCTCTGTATATTCAGCAGTGTTATTGTTTCACACATTCATCTCTTTCATGCAACCTTGTTTTTATGTTAATTTCATATGCACATTATCACTCTAACATAATGTTTATTTCCAACCATTACACACAACAAGTTCTATGTATAGGTTCAGAATCTAAATTGGTGATTCTTCCAGTCAGTCCATTTGGATTTGGGTCTGCTCATTTTGTTAAATGACTCATCACTTATTTACTTTTATATTTGGCTTGCATGTGAATACCTTTGTCCTTTGCCTTTTCAAATTTTAGTATATATTGCAATGCTCATTGGACTTTGTCATTTATTTTTATTCATGGAAAAGAAACCACGAGCGCTCGCTGCGTTCGCTTCCCTTTGGTTATTAATTCAAGGATGAGTCGCTCATTTAGACACTAATATTGACATAGTAAAACTATACATAATCGTCTCGGTTTAAGAAAAAGAAAATCAATACTAGAGTTAGTTTTATGAGTACACATGAACGCATCAGTTTCAACAAATGTGGTAGTCTGCTGACAAAATGGTGCTATGACGAAATGACGCCACACATATAATTAGCACTAGTTTGTTTTTTGTTTGTTTGTAAGGCACGTAGGCAGGTCAGTTGGTAAACATTTTTGAATTATTCTGTCAAGCAAGTTGCCCGTATTCAAGTGCATGCATGACCATTGTTCTACATATTTACATGATTTATGTTGTGTATTTAGAGTACAGAAGTAAATGGAAACAGAGTACTTTTTTTGGAGTCAGGAGGTTTGTCAATCGCAATAATAATGCTGGAAATTATTACCTTGGCTTGATAAGGAAAAAAACTAAAGAAGTTCAGTCTAATTATCGGGAGCCTGCGTTTAGGTAAATACAAATTAATTCTTATATCACCCTACTGGTACTTGAACATTTGAAATTTTGAAGCTCAGTCATATGCCTTTGTCCGCAGGTGCGTTAAGCATTGCTTCCATTAGTCGTGTAAAAAAATAGAACATGTGACACTGATTGGGCATGTTTCGATTAAGTGCACACATACACACGCAGATACTGGTCGCTTGCAGTAGGATATATTGCGTAATCAAATGATTGGCTGGTAGCTACTGTCTGGGGCAGTCTTTAGGAGGAATGAGATTAAGCCTGTCGGGAACATCAAAGCGGGAGAATTGATGTGCTCAGCGTGAGGCGTGAAGACAGACCGCTGATATCAGGGAGTCTCCTGGCGAAATCGATAGAACATCACATGTCTGAGAAAAAATGTGCAGCCAATCCAAGTCTTGAAATAGGGATTCATTGCTAACAAGGGCCATCAATTTACTAGATATGTGTACACACATTATCTCCCTATCACATGGTATTACTTTAAGCAATGTATAACTTGGGTAGGACTCTTTCTTCAAATTCTAAAAAAGTAGAGCTTTTCCTCATCTTTTAATATTAACTGGGGAATTTACTTCATTATAGTATTTTTAATCAATTACTATTAAAATCACAAGTATAAAACATACTTTTCATTCTTAATAAGAAACAATCCTTCTAGAAAATTTTGTTTTACAAAAAAGCAACTTTCACAAAAGTAGCTGTCAAAAATGAAAAAAAACGATGCCTTGTAAAAAATATTACGATACCATCAGTTTTACATTTGACGTACGTTAATGACATTTCTATTACACGAAATAACACCCCTTTATGTGTTCAGTGCTACTTACTTTTGGTGTTCTGATGTGATCCATTGTGATTAATAGCTAATTTTCGTAAAGGATTTATAATTTATGCACTTGCATTCGCCATGACACCTCCTCCCGGAAGCGGTTATTTAGACGGGGTTTCTAGATTTCATCAACAATAATCTAACACAGCATACACTTTAGAACACCCGTCCTTTTCAATCAAGATGGCGACATTAGGAGGGTAAATTTTACTTTCGGTTCACATGTTAGACATTTAGCAAGTTATCTGCATTTAAGTTGCGGTTAAATGTATGGCGTATAAGCGTTCACGACTTAAATAGACTGATATTGCAATTATGTAATTGTTGTCAAAAAGAACTACTCAGAACCCTCAAACAATCTCTGTTAGTGTTATATCCGTTGGACATCAGTATGTTGATGATTAACTGGACTAACCCATCTCCCGGACAATTCCTTTCCTTTGTTTGGCAAATTACCATCCTGTCATTTTTCCCTACAAATACTACGTTGTTTGTTTATGTTGTTTTTTGTGTTTGTTTATTGTTTTATGTGGTTTGGGGTGGGGTCCACACACCAGATGCAAAGACATACTATGCTATTTGTTCATATTTTTCGGAGGATCAACCACATAAATTTAACCGTGCTGACCTAAATTGTTATTCTATTTATCATTTCTCAATAGTTATCATCACAAGAAACCATGCTGAAAAATGTACAATAGAAAAAAAAAATGAAAAAAAGTTTTATGCATTGCTTATCTTACTTTTCTTAGTAGACACCGGTCTTCTAAATCGAGCAGACGCTTTCTCATAAATTTGTGACTTTTGATTGGATGGCAGGTGTTGCCATTTAAAATCATGTGACTTATTTTTCCATACTGCAATAAATTAGCTACGACTATTTACGTTAGGTGTGAATCAGGTTATGGATTTAGCACTATTGTCTGGATCAAAAGAACATTTTCAACATAATAAGATTTTGTTAATGATAATCAAGATTATTTATAATAAAATTGAACATTGGACAATATTAAACAGCTTAGACCGTATGTTTTTGGTCAAATGAGTAGTATTAGCGTTCTTGTCAAAGTTGAGTAGTATTTCGGACAGACTCACAGATCGCACGAGCGCGCATTCCGTATATTTTATGACGTCACGAATTTATGAGAAAACCCAAAAATATGAGAAGGAGGTTTATAATAAGAATACAAAATTTTGGTATTAATGTTTGAAGTAATTGGAAGAAAGTATACTTGAACTCTGTATTATCGACACATCTCTATTACAGACATACTCCAAATATTTCAACATGCAAATCAAAACCTAATGGCTTTGACCTAGATTTCTAAAAATTAGTTGATTTTATGGTAAATTTATGGTTTAGAGGTTAGTTGTCCTTTACAAATTCAAAGTTTATAAGTTGATATTGTAATGCTTACACACCATAGATAAGTCAAACAAGTATGGCGATAATACAGCGGTCCATGCTAATGCATGCTCTTTTTTTTACCTCTTAACTAGAAGTAAGTGAGTGAAAAGTATGAGCCGCCAGGGCTTTTTCAGCCTGTCTCACAGGGCCGATATTCGGCCCCGTTCCCAATGCCAAATAGCGACCATTTTTCCCAATTTCAAGAAAAAAAATCCCAATCTCATAAATTAATTCCTATTTGAACCGAAATGCCTTTTACTTTTAAAAATAAATAAGCAAGAAACCATGAAATCAAGAGACTTTTCCAATTAAGCAAATTGTTTGTTTACTTTTGACAGGTGATCTGTGAAAACTACTTTCCGTGAATTTATATATGAATGTAACACAGTTCTGGTGAAGAATATTTGTTTACACCCTGTGAAAATCCCAGTCACTATTTTTAAACACAACACTGGTTTACACGCACATGGCTTTTGCATTAGCTCTATTGTGACGTCATTAATATTATCCCTCCCCAGAGAATAATAAAATGTAACACAGATATGCGCAGGTGAAGGTCATGTAGCTGAGTGGGTATCAATGGAAAAATTTACACAGAAGAAGCTCAATTGTTTTTTTTCTAATGCATAGAAAGTGTAGTCCTCCAACTGATAATTCTGAGAAAATCTTTTAACTACTTGTAAATATCTTTAATATCTCTAAAGTGACTGTTAGTGATCGTATGAATATTTTAGTTTGAATATTTGTTTTTCAGCTTCAATTTTGGCCAGAAAACCACAACACAAGCATCAACAACAAGTACATGTATGTAGTGTTTGTTAATCAAGAACTTATTAGCTCTTAAATGAAGTTTTTGTAGCAATATACCACATCTTTAAGATTACAGTTATGGATTTATAACCTTTACAGGAACATAAAAATCCATATTTTTTTTTCTACTTGTCTACGGGCAAGCTGGTTTTAAAAAAATACTGATCCATAACAAAATTCCACTTTCCGGACGTTCATTGATATAAGTTGAAATTCAGATGGGACATGCACCCATTCACTACACATTGTATATAAAAATGACTTGGAATTACTTTGCAAAAGACAGAGTCATGATCATCTGCATTTAACCACGAAAATTGTTTAAGCCACTGATCTTGGAACGTGCGTTTACATTTTTTTTTCATACTCTCAGTGTGTCAGTCTTGGATTTCCTTTTCTGACCTGTTTCAGGCTTGTCAAGTCTTTTGTTACCTGATCTTATATTGAAATGACTTATTTTGCAAGCATGTTGTTTGTAATTCCAGTTTTTGTTATATGTTTAATAAAAATCCACTTCCCTTACCATATAATATACTGTCCTTATTAGGGAGATCACTGACGTGTACTTGTATATGTATTTGATATACATGCTGTTTTTGTGGCTATGTATGATGCTCAAATAATTCTGATCCATAAAAAACATGGCCATCGGGTGTGTGGCGATTTTCCATATATGGCTGTATAAGAAAACTTTGATAATCTTCTTGTCAGAAACTTCAAAAGCCTTGATATTTAGTACACATGTTCCTTGGATGATCCCGTAACAAACTTGTTCTAATAATTCAGATCCATCAAAAAACATGGCCGTCAGGGGCTTTGCTATTTTCTATAAAGGGTTTTTATAGGAAAACTTAGAAAACTTGTCGGAAACCACAACGGCTTAAGCCATGATATTTAATACACTTGTTTCTTGGGGGGGGCCCTGAGTCAAGATTATCTGAATAATTCTAAATCATCAGAAAAAACATGGCCGCCAGGGGTGTGTCCATTTTCCATATTAGGCTATATAGGAAAATATAGAAAATCTTCTTGTCAGAAAGGGCAAAGCTGGAGCCTTGATATTTAGTAAATATGTTCCTTGGGTGGCCCTTTATCAAGATTGTACAAAATATTTTGATTCGTCAAAAGAAAGAATAGACGCCAGGGGCATTGCCATTTTCCATATATGGCTATATAGAAAAACTTTGAAAGTCTTTTTATCAGAAACTACAAGTGCTGGAACTTAAATATTTGGTTTATGTAACTCTTTGTAATCCTTCATTTTTTAATTTTCTTTCATTCTCATATATATTCAAAAATAAATGATTAAATACGAAATTTCTGTCCCTCACTTATCCAGCTGGTGGTTTAGGGTTTGGTACCCCTGCCTCAAGTGGCACCCCACAGTTCAACTTCTCTACCCCGGGGGCAGCTACTACCAAGACAACAGCACCCACAGGCTTTGGATTTGGCACAATAGCAGCTTCCACTGCAGCTACCGGTATGAAAATATTTGTAGGATTTAACCTACCTTATGCTGCATTTTTATAAGCTGTACAAAATCAGAAGTGCTAGCAACTACATGCAATGTTGACAGGATTTATTGCTTTAGACTGTAGCTCTAAGAGTGGACCCTGATCAAACAGCTCCCAGCAAGATATTTATAGCTTTACACTCTGTATCTCAAAGACTAGATCCTGATCAAACAACTCCCAGCAGGAGATTTATTGCTTTACACTCTGTAGCTCAAAGAGAAGATCCTGATCAAACAGCTCCAATTGGGAGATTTATTGCTTTAGACTCTGTGGCTCAAAGAGTTGATCCTGATCAAACAGCTCCAATTGGAAGATTTATTGCTTTAGACTCTGTATCTTAGTAGATCCTGATCAAACAGCTCCTAGTTGGAGATTTATTGCTTAAGACTCTGTAGCTCAGTAGATCCTGATCAAACAGCTCCTAGTTGGAGATTTATTGCTTTACACTCTGTAGCTCAAAGAGTAGATCCTGATCAAACAGCTCCTAGTGGGAGATTTATTGCTTTAGACTCTGTAGCTCAGTAGATCCTAACCAAACAGTCCCACTTGGAGATTTATTGCTTTAGACTCTATAGCTCAAAGAGTAGATCCTGATCAAACAGCTCCGAGTGGGAGATTTATTGCTTTAGACTCTGTAGCTAAAAGAGTGGATCATGATCAAACAGCTCCGATTGGGAGATTTATTGCTTTAGACTCTGTATCTTACTAGATCCTGATCAAACAGCTCCTAGTTGGAGATTTATTGCTTTAGACTCTGTAGCTCAGTAGATCCTGATCAAACAGCTCCTAGTTGGAGATTTATTGCTTTACACTCTGTAGCTCAAAGAGTAGATCCTGATCAAACAGCTCCTAGTGGGAGATTTATTGCTTTAGACTCTATAGCTCAACAGCTCCGAGTGGGAGATTTATTGCTTTAGACTCTGTAGCTAAAAGAGTGAATCATGATCAAACAGCTCCGATTGGGAGATTTATTGCTTTAGACTCTGTATCTTAGTAGATCCTGATCAAACAGCTCCTAGTTGGAGATTTATTGCTTTAGACTCTGTAGCTCAGTAGATCCTGATCAAACAGCTCCTAGTTGGAGATTTATTGCTTTACACTCTGTAGCTCAAAGAGTAGATCCTGATCAAACAGCTCCTAGTTGGAGATTTATTGCTTTAGACTCTGTAGCTCAGTAGATCCTGATCAAACAGCTCCGAGTGGGAGATTTATTGCTTTACACTCTGTAGCTCAAAGAGTAGATCCTGATCAAACAGCTCCGAGTTGGAGATTTATTGCTTTACACTCTGTAGCTCAAAGAGTAGATCCTGATCAAACAGCTCCTAGTGGGAGATTTATTGCTTTAGACTCTGTGGCTCAAAGAGTCGATCCTGATCAAACAGCTCCTAGTTGGAGATTTATTGCTTTAGACTCTGTAGCTCAGTAGATCCTGATCAAACAGCTCCGAGTGGGAGATTTATTGCTTTACACTCTGTAGCTCAAAGAGTGGATCATGATCAAACAGCTCCGATTGGGAGATTTATTGCTTTAGACTCTGTATCTCAAAGAGTGGATCCTGATCAAACAGCTCCGAGTGGGAGATTTATTGCTTAAGACTCTGTAGCTCAGTAGATCCTGATCAAACAGCTCCTAGTTGGAGATTTATTGCTTTAGACTCTGTAGCTAAAAGAGTGGATCATGATCAAACAGCTCCGATTGGGAGATTTATTGCTTTAGACTCTGTAGCTCAGTAGATCCTGATCAAACAGCTCCTAGTTGGAGATTTATTGCTTTAGACTCTGTAGCTAAAAGAGTGGATCATGATCAAACAGCTCCGATTGGGAGATTTATTGCTTTAGACTCTGTAGGTCAGTAGATCCTGATCAAACAGTCCCACTTGGAGATTTATTGCTTTAGACTCTGTAGCTAAAAGAGTAGATCCTGATCAAACAGTCCCACTTGGAGATTAATTGCTTGAGACTCTGTAGCTCAGTAGATCCTGATCAAACAGTCCCACTTGGAGATTTATTGCTTTAGACTCTATAGCTCAGTAGATCCTGATCAAACAGCTTCAAGTGGGAGATTTATTGCTTTAGACTCTATAGCTCAGTAGATCCTGATCAAACAGCTCCTAGTTGGAGATTTATTGCTTTAGACTCTATAGCTCAGTAGATCCTGATCAAACAGCTCCGAGTGGGAGATTTATTGCTTTAGACTCTATAGCTCAGTAGATCCTGATCAAACAGTCCCACTTGGAGATTTATTGCTTTAGACTCTGTAGCTCAAAGAGTGGATCCTGATCACACAGCTCCGAGTGGGAGATTTATTGCTTTAGACTCTATAGCTCAGTAGATCCTAATCAAACAGTCCCACTTGGAGATTTATTGCTTTAGACTCTGTAGCTCAAAGAGTGGATCCTGATCAAACAGCTCCGAGTGGGAGATTTATTGCTTTAGACTCTGTAGCTCAAAGAGTCGATCCTGATCAAACAGTCCCACTTGAAGATTTATTGCTTTAGACTCTGTGGCTCAAAGAGTCGATCCTGATCAAACAGTCCCACTTGGAGATTTATTGCTTTAGACTCTGTAGCTCAAAGAGTAGATCCTGATCAAACAGCTCCAAGTGGGAGATTTATTGCTTTAGACTCTGTAGCTCAAAGAGTCGATCCTGATCAAACAGTCCCACTTGAAGATTTATTGCTTTAGACTCTGTATCTCAAAGAGTGGATCCTGATCAAACAGCTCCGAGTGGGAGATTTATTGCTTTAGACTCTGTAGCTCAAAGAGTCGATCCTGATCAAACAGTCCCACTTGAAGATTTATTGCTTTAGACTCTGTAGCTCAGTAGATCCTGATCAAACAGTCCCACTTGGAGATTTATTGCTTTAGACTCTGTAGCTGAGTAGATCCTGATCAAACAGTCCCACTTGAAGATTTATTGCTTTAGACTCTGTATCTCAAAGAGTAGATCCTGATCAAACAGCTCCGATTGGGAGATTTATTGCTTTAGACTCTGTAGCTCAGTAGATCCTGATCAAACAGCTCCGTGTGGGAGATTTATTGCTTTAGACTCTGTAGCTCAAAGAGTGGATCCTGATCAAACAGCTCCGAGTAGGAGATTTATTGCTTGCGACTAAGCTGAATATGTAGAGATGATACTGCTTATAAGACAATCAAAGGGGATTCACTAATTGCAACCCCCTATAAATAAGAACCAGTTATCTGAATCTTAAGGTTACCATGAACATGTACATTTAAGTAATACTTAAAAATTACCACAATGATATTGCTTGAGATTAAGTTTTCTTTGTTATGCCAAAACTATAATACTACTTAAATACCAACTGGAGTTGTTTTAAGAAATGGTGTACATCTGAACTGTAATTAATTTGGGAGGCCAATTTTTAGTATTGTTATTTTTTTCAAGATGGAATAGTGTTTTCTTTTTCTAGGCTTTAACCTTGGTGGCACACCTGCAGCCACCTCCAGCACTGGCATTGGGTTCAGTCTCAGTGGTACGCCAGTTGTTCAGGCATCCGGTGGTCTGGGTGGCACCACTACAACAAGTGGCTTGTCACTGACTGGCACCACCACACAGACAGGTGGTCTCTTCTCCAACCTTGCTACACCTGCCAGCACTGCTTTTGGCTTAAGCAAGCCAGGTATTTTTGTTTTTAATGTATACTTAGCACATACCCATTATTATGGACACAAAAGGGTCTTAATTTAAGATGAAGACTGAGAGTTGGGTGCCATCTCTTGGCCATGTCAACAGCTTTCTTTCCCAATGGTTTGTTATCCTTCATATGATTCCCAGCTACCAGTCTCTGTATACCTTTAGGACTCCCTCTCTGTATCTCTATAGCAGCCTCATCTTTGATCACCTCAGCTGCCACTGAAATGTTAAAGATATGCCTATTTGCGCAGACTTCCTTCACATCCTCCATGGCCATTGGTAGTTCAATTATAAAACATATTTATACTTACTTCTCCCATTTATGTCTTGAAAGTTTCTGTAGTTTTAACTGTTTCTCATGTGATTTTATTCCCTCTATCTTTTCCACCAATTAAAATACTCATCTTATGTTAATGTAGCGACTACTGCCACCACATCAACAGCGCCAGTTGGACTAGGGGGCCTGTTTGCCCAGACATCCTCAACTGGTATCACAGGCCTTGGAACAACCAGCATCTTTGGCCAGGCCACACCCAAACATACCTCGGTAGGCCTTGGAGGAGTAGACCCCAAAACAACATCCTCAGCATCAGGCACCAACAGTGATGGAGCAAAAACAAGGTAACATTCTACGCGATTCTTCTCTTTTTTGTAAAAACATTAACACATATTGTAGCATTACAAAATACTAGGGATGTCAAAGGATACTAAATTTGGTATCCGGATATCCGTCGAACGATCCGAACGGATATCCAGATATCCGGATATAAATCTTAGTTAATTCTGATGTTGCAGTCGGATGTGTGAGGGGTTACTAACGTTTCCATTGACATAATTAAATCATCATTTCAATGGAAATAATTAAATCATCATTTCCATAGGCATAGGCACTTCATCATTTTAATAATTAATGAAATACGAACAATAAAAAACATTTGGTAATTTTAATTCACAATAAAATGAATAAATCAAACATATATCTGATCAAAGAAAACATGTGTACATGTGAAGCACATTCATTTGAAAACGTTATAAATTATTAAATACCCAATTTTTACAGTAACTAACAATCTTTACGAAAATGTACCAAAAATTAAGAAGCACATGATGAAACAAGCATATATGTAATGTTTGTGTTATATTTAAGTAAGTCACATCAACTTGCAGTTGTTCAGTCTATAGACCTTAGACGGGTGCTTATTCTTCAAGTGGTTGTGGAGGTTGGATGTGCCGCCGCCATACGCTAGCTCTACGCTGCAGTAATAACATTTTGCACTGGATTTGTCTATGGACCTCACTAAATGTCGCCAAATATCGGACTGAAGATTGGGAGGCATAACTAATGATTTGTTTAGGAAGCAGATGTGAATAAGTCAAGATCACCATGATCGAATGAAAACATTATAAATTCATCAATTCATTTATACAATCCAAACAGACTTAATTAAACATGAGTAACTGATCTTTGCCGACAAACCTGTTAATTGTCTACATAATTGTAGCTCTATCTCTTCTTAATAAAGCTGAACAAACGAAATTAAAGATAATAATCCTTAATCAAAATGGATAAGTAATAGCTTCAAACAATGGCTGTTAATTGGCAAATTATTTTACATAAGCTTTAGCACATTCCTAAAACTGTGAAGTTTATTATCAAAATTAAAGATAGTATTCGCTAAACAAAATGGATCAGTAGAAGCTTCAAACATTGGCAGTAATTTAGCATGTTATTATACATAGCATCATGCTTTAGCATATTTCTAAAACTGTGAAGCCAAATATATTCAATTCAATTCAAATATACGATACTGCGTGTCACCACCTGTCACCACCTGTCGATAATCCGTTACACCTGCATATGCGTGAACGCACACTGACATGACAGCAGAAAGATAACTTAGCAAAACGGCCAAAGCATTTAATTAAATGTTTAAAATTCTACATTGTTTTAAGCGAATATCCGGATACCAAAGTCGATTCGGATATCCGATGATTCGAACGGCTATCGGGATATCTGTTGACATCCCTACAAAATGCTTGTACTAAGTACAGAGAATAGATAAAAATACAGCTGCAAGGCTTCCCATCCACATTAACTCATTTGCTGGATTCCATTTGCCACAAGTAGATTGTTCCAATAAGCTAAATCCTTTTGAGATGATGGAAAGGTAGTGCTGATCTAGAATTTTGCAACTACTGAAATACTTCTCAGTTGATGGCTGGAAAGGTAGTGCTGATCTAGAATAATGCAACTACTGAAGAACTTCTCAGTGGATTGCTGGAAAGGTAGTGCTGATCTAGATCATGCAACTACTGAAATACTTCTCATTGGATGGCTAGAAAGGTAGTACTGATCTAGATCATGAAAACTACTGAAGTACTTCTCAGTGGGTTGCTGGAAAGTTAGTGCTGATATAGATCATGCAACTACTGAAATACTTCTCATTGGATGGCTAAAAAGGTAGTACTGATCTAGATCATGAAACTACTGAAGTACTTCTCAGTGGGTTGCTGGAAAGGTAGTGCTGATATAGATCATGCAACTACTAAAGTACTTCTCAGTGGGTTGCTGGAAAGTAAGTGCTGATATAGATCATGCAACTACTGAAATACTTCTCATTGGATGGCTAGAAAGGTAGTGCTGTTTTAGATCATGAAACTACTGAAGTACTTCTCAGTGGGTTGCTAGAAAGGTAGTGCTGATATAGATCATGCAACTACTGAAATACTTCTCATTGGATGGCTGGAAAGGTAGTGCTCATCTAGATCATGCAGCTACTGAAGTACTTCTCAGTAGATGGCTGGAAAGGTAATGCTGTCGAGGGTCATTCAACTACTGAAGTACTTCCCAGTGGATGTCTGAAAGGCAGTGCTGATCTAGATTTTTGCAACTGCTGAAATACTTCTCAGTGGATGTCTGAAAGGAAGTGCTGATCAAGATTCTTGCAACTACTGAAGTACTTCTCAGTGGATGTCTGAAAGGAAGTGCTGATCAAGATTCTTGCAACTACTGAAGTACTTCTCAGTGGATGTCTGAAAGGAAGTGCTTCTTTAGGATCTTGCAACTACTGAAGTACTTCTCAGTAGATGACTGGAAAGGTGGTGCTGATCTAAATCAAGCAACTGTGTAAAAATAGCCTCAATCTGACAAGATTAAAAAAACAAGAAAAGAAGCTTGCTTAAAAGTGTATTAATAATTATTAATATGAAAACAGACACATATAGTATAAAAACAAAAGAAAAATTCTCACGTATTTCAGTGAAGGCAAGACAGTGAAGGAGATGCCTGTTGAAGCCTCCATTTTGACAGATGTGGATAGCTTACAGTAAGTCAAATCATTTTAATTCTCATGTTTAATTTAGGCTTAAATCAAACAACCTCTAATTTACTTTTCTAACATTTATCCAAGTCCAGCTAATTTGGTTATAAAGAGTTGGTGATAGGTATACAGCCATTTACTTTTAAAACTTATTGCTAAAGTCAAATTAACAGCTCTCTATTTGGTGCATTTTCATAACAGTGAAAAACTTAGATTTTTTATAATTAAAGAAGCACAGATAATTTCTTCATACTTAAAAATCATGTACATGTTCATGATATTCCAAATTCTATGTCATTTGCCAACATCTAAATGAAAAGATAACTGAAGGTAGAAAGCTCCCAATAGAGTTGGTCAATCTAATCTATACTATTTACCTAGGAATCATCAGTTCATGCAGACAGGTAAGTACACTATTTGCATCAGGTACGGAAGGCCCCGGGTTCGATCCCGAGCCGCGACATACCAAAGTCATAAAAAAATGGTAGTGGTATAGCTCCTTGCTAACGCTTAAGCATATATAGTTCCACGACTGGTTGGCCCGGTGTCAGGATAATGTGACTGGGTGTGGTATCATGCCAGGTGTTCACGGCATGCTATACACAGTGAAGGCAGCACTATATCTGCTTCAAGTGGACACCGTCTCCAAATAACTGAAATACTGTTGGTGGGACGATAAACCCAATAAACAAACAAAACACTATTTGCCTAGGCCTCATCAATTCATGCAGACAGGTAAGTACACTATTTGCATAGGCCTCATCAGTTCATGCAGACAGGTTAATCTACACTATTTGCCTAGACCTCATCAGTTCATGCAGACAGGTAAATCTACACTTTAAGCCTAGGCCTCATCAGCTCATGCAGACATGTAAATCTACAATATTTGCCTAGGCCTCATCAATTGATGCAGACAGGGAAATACACTTTTTGCCTTGGCCTCATCAATTCATGCAGACAGGTAAATATACTATTTGCCTAGGCCTCATCAATTCATGCAGTAAGGTAAGTACGCTATTTGGCTAGGCCTCATCAGTTCATGCAGACAGGTAAATTAGAAGTCATCAGCTTGGACTGGCTGATCTGGAGTATTTGATGAGGCCTGATTGATTAAGTCATCAGTTTTAACTCACCCGAGCACAAGGTAAGATTTTCTGATACCCTATCGTCGTCCGTCGTCAACATTTTAGCTTGTGAACAATATAGAGGCCACAGTTTTTATCCTGTCTTCATCAAACTTGGTCAGAATGTTTTTCTACATGAAATCTTGGAAGAGTTTTTTATTGGGTCATCCGGGGTCAAAAACAAGGACAATTTTAGGAAAAACTTACGAACATACTAAGAGACACCAAACTTAGTCAGAATGTTTGTCAGCATGAAATCTTAAATGAGTACGTAACTGGGTCACGTGGGGTCAAAAAGTAGGTCACTGGATCAAATCTTAGAAAAAGCTTGTGAACGCACTAGAGGCCACATGTATTGTCCAATCTTCATCAAACTTGAACAGAATGTCTGCCAGCATAAAATCTTGGATAAGTTCATAACTGGGTCTTGTGGGGTCAATAAGTAGGTCACTAGGTCACATCCTAGAAAAAGCTTGTGAACACACTAGAGGCCGCATTTACAGCAGGCCAATCTTTATCAAACTTTTTCAGAATGTTTGTCTGCCTGAAACCTTGAATGAGTTTGTTATTGGGTCACGTGAGGTCAAAAAGTAGGTCACTAGGTCAAATCTTAGAAAAAAAACGTTGTGAACATGCTAGAAGCCACATTTATTGCCCAATCTTTGTCAGGCTTGGTCAGAATGTTTGTCTGCATGAAATTTTGGATAAATCTGTTATTGGGTCACATGGGTCAAAAAGAAGGTCATGAGGTCAAAATTTAGAAAAAGTGTGTAAACACAATAGAGGCCCATTTATGGCCCAATCTTCACCAAACTTGATCAGAATATTTGTTTCATAAAATCTTGGATGAGTTCGTAACTGGGTCATGTGGGGTCAATAAGTAGGTCACATCTTAGAAAAAGCTTGTGAACACACTAGAGGCCGCATTTACAGGCCAATCTTCATCAAACTTTTTCAGAATGTTTGTCTGCCTGAAACCTTGAATGAGTTTGTTATTGGGTCACGTGAGGTCAAAAAGTAGGCCACTAGGTCAAATCTTAGAAAAAAACATTGTGAACATGCTAGAAGCCACATTTATTGCCCAATCTTTGTCAGACTTGGTCAGAATGTTTGTCTGCATGAAATTTTGGATAAATCTGTTATTGGGTCACATGGGTCAAAAAGAAGGTCATAAGGTCAAAATTTAGAAAAAGTGTGTACACACAATAGAGGCCCATTTATGGCCCAATCTTCACCAAACTTGATCAGAATATTTGTTTCATAAAATCTTGGATGAGTTCGTAACTGGGTCATGTGGGGTCAATAAGTAGGTCACTAGGTCACATCTTAGAAAAAGCTTGTGAACATACTAGAGGCCGCATTTACAGGCCAATCTTCATCAAACTTTTTCAGAATGTTTGTCTGCCTGAAACCTTGAATGAGTTTGTTATTGGGTCACGTGAGGTCAAAAAGTCGGTCACTAGGTCAAATCTTAGAAAAAAACGTTGTGAACATGCTAGAAGCCACATTTATTGCCCAATCTTTGTCAAACTTGGTCAGAATGTTTGTCTGCATGAAATTTTGGATAAATCTGTTATTGGGTCACATGGGTCAACAAGAAGGTCATGAGGTCAAAATTTAGAAAAAGTGTGTAAACACAATAGAGGCCCATTTATGGCCCAATCTTCACCAAACTTGATCAGAATATTTGTTTCATAAAATCTTGGATGATTTCATAACTGGGTCATGTGGGTTCAATAAGTAGGTCAATAGGTGAAATTTTAGAAAAAGCTTGTAAACACAGTTGAGGTCACATTTATAGCCCAATCCCTACCAAACTTGGTCAAAATGTTTGTCTATATGAAATCTTGAATGAGTTTATTATTGGGTCTCGTGGGGTCAAAAAATAGGTCACTAGGTAAAATCTCAGAAAAAGCTTGTGAACACACTAGAAACCACATTTATAGCCCAATCTTCACCAAACTTGGTCAGAATGTTTGTCTGCATAAAATCTTGGATTAGTTGGTTATTGGGTCACGTGGGGTCAAAAAGAATCTCACTAAGTCAAATCTTAGGAAAAGCTTGTGAACACACATTTACAGCTAATCTTCATCAAGCTTTGTCAAAATGTTTGCATAAAAATCATGGACGAGTTCATTATTGAGTCATGTGGCGTCATAAAGTAGGTCACAAGGTCAAAACTAAAGACCACATTTATAGCCCAATCTTCACTAAACATGGCCAGAATGTTTGCCTGCAAGAAATCTTGGGTGATATTGTAACAAGGTCATGTGGGGTCAACAACTAGGTCACTAGGTCAAAATTTAGAAAAATATTGTGGAAACAGAGGCAAGATTGATGGCCCAATCTTCCACAAACTTGGCCAGAATGTTTGCCAGTATGAAATCTTTCATATGTTTTGAAGTGGGTCATGTGGATTCAGTAGGTTACTAGGTGAAATTCTAGAAAACATTATCAGCCTAGTGGCCACACTAATGGTCCAATCTTCACCAAAGATTTTAAAAGTATATTACTCTTGATTACCTGATGTCAGATATGAGACTACTAAAAGCCTTTGTCCTCAGGAGATCCATTAAGGGTCATTATGGCCCTCTTATTTTATCTCATTCTTAAGTGTACTGTGCATTTGGCTTGGTTCTTTTATACCAACAGAAAGTTATTGACAAAATCACACAGGAATAGAAACACAAAATTGTGTATTTTTGTTGTCCATGTTTTTTTATACATCTACTTGCAACAAAAAGGTTAAAAGAGCTGGCAGATCAGTTTTTTGTTTGCAGAAGATTTATCAAGGTCCATGTGTCAGATGGGACCTTTGACACTAACAGGTCTGTTGTCCCTTTTTTCTCTGTTTTATGGAATATATCCCACAACCTTTTTTTATTTGCATCAACGTAGAGAATTGTTTACCAAATTAGAAAAAAAATCAAAAATAGTCTTAGCAGTGTGTAATTTAATGGGGTGGGGGTATTATCTCAGTGGTTATGGTAACTAAGTAGTTATGGTAGCTCAGTGGTTATGGCAGCTCAAGGGTTAAGGCAACTCAGTAGTTATAGTAACTGAGTAGTTATGGTAACTAAAGGGTTATGGCAACTCATTGGTTATGGTAACTGAGTAGTTAAAGTAGCTCAGTGGTTATGGTAGCTCAAGGGTTATGGCAACTCAGTGGTTATGGTAACTCAATGGTGATGGTATCTGAGTAGTTAAAGTAGCTCAGTGGTTATGGTAGCTCAAGTGTTATGGTAACTGAATAGTTATGGTAGCTCAGTGGTTATGGTAGCTCAAGGGTTATGGCAACTCAGTGGTTATGGTAACTGAGTAGTTATAGTAGCTCAGTGGTTATGGTAGCTCCGTGGCTATGGTATCACAAGGCTTATGGCAACTCAATGGTTATGGTAACCCAGTGTTTTTGGAAGCTCAAAGGTTATGGCAACTCACTGGTTAAGGTAGCTCAGTGGTTATGGCAGTTCAGTGGTTATGGTAGCTCAGTGGCTATGGTATCACAAGGCTTATGGCAACTCAACGGTTATGGTAACTGAGTAGTTATAGTAGCTCAGTGGTTATGGTAGCTCAGTGGTTATGGTAACTGAGTAGTTATAATAGCTCAGTGGTTATGGTAGCTCAGTGGCTATGGTATCACAAGGCTTATGGCAACTCAACGGTTATGGTAACTGAGTAGTTATAGTAGCTCAGTGGTTATGCTAGCTCAGTGGCTATGGTATCACAAGGCTTATGGCAACTCAGTGGTTATGGTAACTCAATAGTTATGGTAACTGAGTAGTTAAAGTAGCTCAGTGGTTATGATAGCTCAAGGGTTATGGCAACTCAGTGGTTATGGTAACTGAGTAGTTAAAGTAGCTCAGTGGTTATGGTAGCTTAAGGGTTATGGCAACTCAGTGTTTAGGGTAACAGAGTAGTTATAGTAGCTCAGTGGTAATGGTAGCTCAAGGGTTATGGAAACTCAGTGTTTATGGTAACTGAGTAGTTATAATAGCTCAGTGGTTATGGTAGCTCAGTGGCTATGGTATCACAAGGCTTATGGCAACTCAATGGTTATGGTAACCCAGTGCTTTTTGTAGCTCAAATGTTATGGCAACTCACTGATTAAGGTAGCACAGTGGTTATGGCAGTTCAGTGGTTATGGTGGCTGAAAGATTATTTTAACTCAGTGGTAACTCACTGGTTATAGTAGCTGAATGGTTATGGCAACTCACTGGTTATAGAAGCTCACTGGCTATGGTAGCTGAAGGGTTATGACAATTCACTGGCTATGGTAACTCTCTTGTTATAGTAGCTGAAGGGTTATGGCAACTCACTGGTTATGGACACTCACTGGCTATGGTAGCTCACTGGTAATGGTACTCAGTGGTTATGGTAAGCCAGTGGTTATGGTAGCTCGGGTTATGGCAGCTCAGGGGCTATGGTAGCTGTTGGGTTATGGCATCTCAGTGGTTATGATAACTCAGTGGTTATGGTAGCTGATGGGTTATGGCAACTTAGTGGTTGTGATAACCCACTGGTTATGGTAGCTCAGTGGTAATAGTATCTGAAGGGTTATGGCAACTCACTGGTTATGGTAGCTCAGGGTTTATGGCAACTCAGTGGTTATGGTAGCTCAGTGGTTATAGTAGCTGAAGGGTTATGGCAACTCTGTGGTTATGGTAGCTCAGTGGTTATGGTAACTCACTGGCTATAGTAGCTGGAGGGTTATAGCAACTCAGTGGTTATGGTAACTCATTGGTTATAGAAGCTGAAGGGTTATGTTAACTCAGTGTTTATGGTAGCTCACTAGTTATAGTAGCTGAAGGGTTATTGCAACTCATTGGTTATTGTAGCTCACTAGTTATGGTAGCTGAAGGGTTATGTCAACTCACTGGTTATGGTAGCTCACTAGTTATAGTAGCTAAAGGATAATGGCAACTCAGTGGTTATGAAAACTGATGACTTATGGCAACTCAATAGTTAAAGTAGCTCAGTTTATCATATCTCAGTGGTAAAGGTAGCTCAGCGGTTATGTCAACTCAGTGGTTATGGTAGCTCACTGGTCATAGTAGGTGAAGGGTTATGGCAACTCAGTGGTCATGGTAGCTCACTGGTTATGGTAACGCACTGGTTATAGTAGCTGAAGGGTTATGGCAACTCAGTGGTTATGGTAGCTCACTTGTTATGGTAACTCACTGGTTATAGTAGCTAAAGGGTTATGGCAACTCAGTGGTTATGATAACTGAAAAGTTATTGCAACTTAATAGTTATAGTAGCTCAGTTAATGGTATCTCAGTGGTTATGGTGGCTCACTGGTTATGGTAAATCTGTGGTTATGGTAGTTCACTGATTATTGTAACTCAATTGTAATGGTAGCTCACTGCGTATGGTAGCTCAAGGGTTATGGTAAGCCAGTGGTTATGGTAGCCCAAGGGTTGTGGTAGCTCACTGGTTATAGTAGCTGAAGGGTTTTGCCAACTCAGTGGTTATGGTAGCTCAGTGGTTATGGTGGCTCCTTGGTTATGGTAACTCAGTGGTTATGGTAGCTCACTGGTTATGGTAAGTCAGTGGTTATGGTAGCCTACTGATAAGGTAACTTAGTGGTAATGGTAGCACAGGGATTATAGTAAGCCTGTGGTTATGGTGGCTCATCGGTTATCATAGGTGAAGGATTATTGCAAATCACTGGTTATGGTAACTTAGTGGCAATGGTACCTAACTGGTTATGGTAGCTGAAGGGTTATGGCAACTCACTGGTTTTGGTAGCTGAAGAGTTATGGTTACTCAGTAGTTATAGTAGCCCAGTTTATGGTAGCTCATTAATTATGGTAGCTCAAGGGTTATCATATTTCAGTGGTTATGGTGGATCATTGGTTGTGGTAGTTCAGGGGTTTTGACATCACAATGGTTATGGTAGCTCAAGGGTTATGGTCATTCATTGCTTATGGTAGCTCAGCAGTTATGATAATTCAGTGGTTATGGTAGCTCAAGAGTTATGGCAACACTTTGGGTATGGTAGCTCAAGGGTTGTGGCAGCTCAGTAGTTAAAGTACCTCAGTGGTAATGGTAATTCATTGGTTATTGTAGCTCAAAGATTATAGCAACTCAGTGGTTATGGTAGCTGAAGGGTTATAGTTATTTAGTGCTTATGGTAGCTCAGCAGTTATGATAATTCATTGGTTATGGTTGCTCAAGGGTTATGGTAATTGGTGGTTATGGCAGCTTATGAGATATGTTAACTCTTTGGTTATAGCAATGAATTTTCGAGCTGAAAGCCACTGTTGAATTCCTTCAGTCACTGTTTGAGCTTTCCTTTGTTACAGCTATTAATTGTTAAACTATTTTGATTTTGATTTTTTTATTTGTCTCCAGAAAGTTTATCAAGGAGCAGAAGTCAGAGATGGAGCATATCAAGAGGATGTCGTCGACACCCATGATCAAGGTCCAGGAAGATTGCACTGCCCTGCGACAACTTCTCTCCGTCGTCTCCAGTGGTGTCCAGCGAAATGTGTGTGCTGTAGATAAACTGAAGAAGGAGATGACTCAGGTAAAAAGTCGATCAAGGCAACTAGTTTGAAACATCACACTTCAAATCAATTTAACCAGATGCTTTTTTTTTAAACCTAGAGCTACATTTGTGTGTCATAAAAATGACAATATTGGCAGTACCACTATATATTTAGGGAAGACATGGCAGTTTTATTGAAATATGACTTTGCAAACAAACATCAACATGTTTTGTCTGTCCACTCCAGCTGAAACTTTATATATATATATATAATTTTTTCCCTCAATGTGTAGTTAAACATAGCTTTCGTAATTATGAGAAAAATGTATATGATCTAAACGATATTTTTTTACATCCCCACAAGTAAACTGGAATGACGTTGTGTGCACACATTTTGTCAGGACTTCTTTTCTATGGATATGCATCAAATTTTGATGAATCTTTACAAGTATATTAAGTACCATGGAAACCAGTGCATCTGCTTTTTTAATTAAGATCACATGAACATTGCCCCTTGTAACAATATTTAAAATGGCATTGATACAAGAGAGAGTATTCTATAGCCCTTAGCATCTAGTTCTATTTCAGTTCTATTTGGTTTTGTTGTATATCACACTGGCACAAGTTAAGGTCATATTGGAGATAAAAAGCTATGTTATTGAAGGAAGACACCCAGACATTTGTCATAAAAGCGCTGCTAAATAATTGATTTTATCAGACTACATGGAATTTTTTGTAGGTTTTTCCATGATTTGGGCCAGTAGTCAAATTGATTAGATTGAAAGCTTATCTTTATGGAATTGTGCTAATGTCCTAGTGCCCTCATGGCACTTCAACAGGTGGGTCTGGGGAGAAAGTTTTATTGAGGGGAGGTTTTCCAGCTGACGTGCATTATGCCAGTGGGTCTAACCAGGATCTTCCTCCACCAATAATAACTTGAATGCTGAATGTCCCTATAATAGTTAAATTTGTGTGGATGTGATGTCTCAAAAGCAAATTTTTTCAAAATTGTCATTGAAAAAGGGGCTACATGAGAAATTCATCTTCCATTTGTTAATTTTTAAAATACACTTTCAAAAAAGCTGCATTAATTAAGTATAAAATGTTAAATAGTTTCCTAGGTGAAAATATAATTTTCCAAATAGTTATAAACAAAAGGCTGTTACTGTGCGACATTTTGTATTGCAGGAGCTAAAGAATGTAGAGATGGCCTTACGCACCAAGGAGATACCTCCTGGACTGCAGTATGAGAACACCGCCCCCGCCCAGTAAGATCGTATTAAGTACTGTATTTTCTATAGACTGGCAATCAGTGTTACTGAACAAATGAGAGTATATTTTTTAATAGATTGTAATAAACATTTTCATGGATGCATTCCCTGCCTCTTTCTAATACCCAGTCTTGGCAAGCTTAAATTGTCATACTTAGTATGATATTTATTCATCAGTTTCTAATTGAAAATGAGTTACCAGTTAAAGAATTTTCAAAACGACATTGGAAAAAGGTAACATCAATTATCTGTATCAGTTTTGTCTAAAATATATTTGTATCATATGTCTTATTTCTTCAGGTGCCTCAATCTCTTAAAAGGTAGGATTGAAACAAATACCCTCCATAATCTTTCTGATAGGAATCCCTCTGGTTGCCCTAATTAACAATGGTGTTCTATTTTGGAGGTTTTGACATGGGTGTTCTTTCACTTGCTACAACTAGATGGCCTTTGATGATTCACTAAACCAGTAGGACTATCTTCAGCCATTGCTACTTTCCCATGTGGGATCAAGTCCTGTTTATGGTTAAAAAAACCTAATGTAGGAAGGATTCCCTACTTATAGGAGATGTTTCCCATTCTTTCCTTACACAATAAACCTTTCTTTATTGATTTACCTACATTTCTGTTTCTTTTAAGGTGACGCATAAATAACTTGAATGGTTTCAAAGCACCTGCATCTTAGTAATAGTAACGAAGGATGCTGAAATAGTAATAATTGTATATGTAATGTACAACAGAGTAATGTATACAGAGTAATATATAATATTATAAACAAATATATCTGACATGAAAACTGCTCCTTAGGAGTCTGGAAATAATTGTATTTTTTATTATTGTATTGTTTGTATAATATATATTTCTCATTGTATAATATATATCGCCCTATGTATTATATATGATATATCACCTTATGTCTTGGCAGGTATTTCCAGAGCCTAGTAGAGCAGTTTGAGGGTCAGATGTTGGCATACAGACAGCAGATAGAGACACTGGAGAGTCACCTTTCCTCACTACATCAGCCCAGTAGACTCACTCCTGATGGTACGTAATGGGGAATGAGACTTATGACATTGTGCTGAGTAGATATAAAAACAACTGTACAGTATGGTAAGATATCTGCCATAGCTAGAACATGTTTTTGTATATGACAATAGACCATTCATTTAAAGAATGTTGCAGGAATAGTTAAATGTGTCAATGCAAAACTATCATCTCTCTTATCCTAAAAGGTGTTTTATGCATCGGCTGTTTCTTGTGCTAACAACTCTTCCCTTGTAATGTGTAGAAATTGCTTCATATTTGCATGGATGAATATTATTGATGTGAAGTTGTGCATAAAGGTGAGATAAATTAGATTGCATTACTCATTTATGAGTTATTCTGTCTTGTCTTCCTTATGTATGTGAAAATACTTTTGCAGACAACTCCCTTATTATTGATCCATATATTCTTCACTTGCATTATTTGATTGAGTAGATGTCTTAATTCTGTTTCAGATGATTCATATTACAGTGCACTTGTGGCTTGACTTTAGGGTGTATAATGCCTCACCTCATGGTGCTCTTGTTATCAATTGTATATAAATATTTATTTCATAATTCTGATATTTTAGAGCTGGTAAAGTCCTTGAGGAATTTGAACCTGGCATTTGTAGCCGTAGCTGCTCAACTACAGCAGGTCCATGAGGCAGTCAAGGTGAGGTCAACAAACATACAGTAAACTAGCACTCCGTAATGACAACAATGATAGGGCTTCCCAATTTGATAGAGGAGTATATATTACCCCATTTTCAAAATGAAGGTTACATATCAGTGACTTCCCCTGATGTTAGGTATTTGCAGCTGATTCCTCTAATTAACATGATCATTTCACAGGTAAATTAATGCAAATAACCTAAATGTGCATTAAATTGAAAATCATTATATAAGTAACATTTCAGTGATCTCATTTTGTCTTAGGTTGTAGTAAAAAAAAAAAATATTATTAAGCCACTGTCCCAGTGTGTTTCATTAAAAAATTGTCAGTTGTATATCTATTTATATTTTTTCATTATTAGATAAATACTGCACTTATTTACCTCAGATACATTGCATCCTCTGTAAAAATTAGATTCTTCAACAACCACCTATTTTATATGTAATATTTACAAAGCTTCCATTCTTGATGTAACTTCTAAATCTGCATTTGCTATGATGTAAATGATTGTTGCTGTTGTGTATAATAAACCAATGCACTTAATCTTAAACACTAAATGCCTTAGCTACCACTCTATATTGGCAAGGAAGAGAAATGTGCTATCAGAAACTGAAAGATTTATTTATCATGTTTATGCATGGCATCATTCACCGATTGACACTTGACAACCTTTCCCCAAAAATGATAGGAAGCATGCCATTGGCAGTAGACCATGATAGAGGTAAGCCGAACAGGCTGCTGGTCATGCATTTGACACAGATTAATGACCACGTATACTAATCCCCAGGAAAAGGTCTCAAAGTTGTCACAGAGATGAACTACCGGAAGTTAGGGAGTTTCAGCAAACATGACACTTAATGCAAAAAGCCATCTTTTTTTATCTAAGGTTATGAAGAAAAGATTTGGTGTTAAATACTTCATTCAGCTAAAAAGAACATGTGTACTAAAATCAACTGTACTTTATAGAAGAATCAATCTTTATGTATTAATTTACTCATGATTATCTAACTTAAGAAGATGCAATCATACATTTGGCAGTCCGAAGCAGTTTCAGTATTAAAAAGGTGAAAAAATCATACTTTTGCCACAATGTTACTATTTACAGTTGAAGGTTGTTATTCACAGTCGTCAGGACCACAGATTTACTTAGAGAAATGCATGGGCTGGAATAATACAAATTGTAACCACTTACAAAATTTTCATACAGGAGTCCACCATTTTATATTGCACAATTCTCTACAGTTATGTGCAAGAAGTGATGTATAGACCTTTCAATACTTTTCAAAGTGAAACATAATAATTAAAGTCTCTTAGAGACCAACTCATTTGCTTTTGTTACATCATTTATCCAAGGACAGGTATGCTGTTTGCTCTTGTAGCTTTGAACCACATTACAACAGCTTCCCCCTGATTCGTCATACAATCCACACTTCACATTTCGCTTTATACCATATTTTTGGTAGCCATCACTTGATATTATCTCTTTTTTTTAATATGCTTAATGTTCCATCAGTGCCATTTTTTTTTTGTCAATACACTCGACAGTCCTTTTTTTCTCTTTATTCCTCTTTCATTCTCAACAGTCTATGATTTTCTAGGTTCTGTATTCCTTATAAAAATAGAAATTGTAGCTGATCTGGGTATCTCCCATGGCTGGGACCTTCTCCAGATTAGTTTAGATAAAATTTCATCCAATATACTGGTCATTTCTGAAGAGAGACAATGGTGATATTGTTCACCATTTATGCCGTACCCAGGCTACCCACCCTGACAACTTAACAATACTGCTGTGAGAAAAAGTGAAAAGCGGTCAATCTTATATATGGATTTTCACTCTGCTTTAATTGATGGTACATCATGACATTGTCAAACTAATCCACATATCATATCCAATAATCAACTGCAACGAACCAATTAGTGAAGCCAAACATCTGATGTTACTGAAATAACCACCCTTCGCAGGTTGACAGGGTGAAAATACACAATGGGTGATGTAAGCGGGCGTAGGTAATATGTGTGAAGAAAGCAGTAAAATTTTACATTGGGGACCAAAATTGACTTCAAATAAGGCCGAAATTTGAATAATGTAAATAGATAATCAGAGATTATTCACATTAAATTATAAAGGAGAAAATTCATTGGCTTGAAATATTGCATTGTCTTCGGAAATTAAGATCTTGAATAATCAAGGCTTCGGCTGTACCTGCCCACAAGGGAGGTAACACAATTTAATTTGAATAGGTACAGCAATCTCCCTTTATAAACAAAAAGAGTGAATATTCCACAATTTTCCACCTAACACTATATTGTTGGTACTGATCAAAAATTCAAGTTACCTTGAGATAATTCTAATTGGTACTAACTAACATGCATTGGAATATATGTCACCTTTCTATTGCTTTATACTTACAGCCTAACAATACACAGCATAATCCTACAAAACTGAAAAACAAAACAAATTTGTTTATATTATATTATATCGAATGCTAAGAAAATTGAGAAAATAAAATATGCTCGGAATTTCCTAGACTATATGGACTTTTATTTGAACCATCATTTTGATAAACCCTAACAACTAAATTTTGTATGTTACACATGGCTCATATATAATGAGTATCCATTTTAAAAATCATTGAATCTTATGAAAAAATTGCATAAGAACTAAGTCAAACATTATCAGTATTCAAAGTAATACTGGTTTGTCTTCCTTTCTGTCATGTAACAAAGTCATGGTAGTGACAGATGTCTTTTAAAAGAAAATTCATACAGAACTGAAAAATCTTATTAATTTAAATTGTTTATTCATGTGCTAAGTTACTGTTTTTTATTTTCTTCATTTTGCAGACACAGAAGGAACATTACTTAAACTACAGGAAGGTATTTCTGGGGGACAGTCGTGATATCTTTGAGCGCCAGAAGAAAGCACCAGTCAAAGTAGCATTGCCCTTCTCACACAAACCCCTATGGCCAACCACCATTTCCAGGAATGAACGATGCTACTGCAGTTGCCATGGCCACAGCATTGAACCGCTCCCAGCAGCCCCAGCCCCAGACAGGAGCACCACCTGTACAGGGTTTAGTCAGTTCCCACAGTCATCAGCAGGGTTTGGTAGGTGCAGTTTACTTCATAAATGTGTAATCATAATCATTACTTTGTAGTTTGTGTGTTCTTTCATTGGCTGGTTTTCAGTTTGTTCTTGTTGTCCGTAAAGGGAGGTTTAAAGTTTTTACATACAAAGAGAATTCATACCTTTTTTAGTGTGTATGTGTTCTTTTGGTGATTAGCTTTATTCATTTCCAGTCAGTTATGGCGTTTGGAATTTTTAACACATGTTAAGAATTCATAATTTTTAAGGGCATGTTCTTTTGTTCTTTTGTTGACTGGTTTAGGTCAGTTTAATGTAGCATTAATTGGGCTTGGTATTGTAACATGCAAAAAGAATTCATTAAATAAGTTCCTGCAGTCACCTAAGCTTTTGTAGGTGTAACTTAAATATGTATTACTTTTTGAGTATGTTTGTGATGTGTTTTTGTGTTAATTGCTTTTTTAGTGGGGAATGGGGCAGTCAGTTTCATCAACAGTGTTTGAAATTTATGACTATGTTTAAAAGTAGGTAAAGTTAAGAAGGTGAAGTTACCTTTGATTAAAGATATCTTTTAATAAATGTTAATTATAATTTATGATATTCTTCATCATGATGCTATAATGTTCATTCCCATGAAACATATCAGAACAATACATAAAATTTAATTAAAGTGTCTTTTAAGACATACAACCTTTGAATTTTCATTGTTCTATATTTCAAAACTTGTTTTCACTTTAAAATATTCTCTTTAAAAATTATACTTATTATACAGATAAAGACAAGAAGAATAAAATGGATAATCTGTGAGTTCAAAGGAGAACATCTGTGTATAATTAAGAATGCATTTTTTTAATATGTCGGTCCTTTTTCTATTCACAGGATTCAGTACTCCTAAAAGCACTGGGTTGCTAGGCAACACCCCTATCCTGGCAACAAATCAGTCTGGTTCCCTGTTTGGAACATCATTTGCAAGCCCTAGCACCTCACTGGCTCCCACATCCACTGAGCAGCAGCCCTTTCCGCTTGGCCGGCCTCCCTTGGGCTCCAAAAGAAACAAGAGATAGGTCCTTCTCCATGTGAACATCAAAATAATTCAACATTTTGTATGTGCTAAATAGGTAATCTCATCATTAACCATTATCATGCTACATTTAATAACAAGCACATGCTTCAATCTTCATGCAATAATTAGTATGTGTATGTTGTGTCATTTTTGCTGAATCTGAACTTGATGATGGAGTTTCGACTTTTAAAAAATTAAGAACTCTTGTTTGATGTGATGCATTTAATTTTCACATGCTGTATTAAAATGTTTTAGTGAAATCTACACTATGCATCTGTAAATTCATATTTTGTACGTGTTATTATTTATTGATACAGGTTCAGTAAATTAAATTGTCATCATACATATGAACTCTATGAAGGTACACAGCCTGCCTGGGTTTTTTTTATGTTGGCAGAAAATAACTTGAAACATCAATTTTTATATCACATCCAATCCTTTACATGAGAACATCATTTCCTCCCAAATATTTTCAATCTTAATTTTGAGAAATGAAGTGTTGAACTCAGACTATTTTAATCCATAGAAAGTCAATCTACCTAGTACATCATAAAACTGTGTGATTACACATTACAGTGCTCCAGCTAGAAGGAAAAAGGCAGATTGAAAAAAAACACAGCCCAAAGCAAATTATTTATTAATGTCTTCACAAGGTTTTTCAACTTTTGTAAGGCTGTAATGGTTCACAGCCAGAATTTCTTGTTTAGAATATAAAACAGATTTGAAGTAATGACTGTAAACTTTGCAAGGTGCACTGTAGGGCATCAGGGCAGATGGAAAACTGGAATGGCTGATGCACCAGGTTAAAAATGGGCTTGATGAAATACTGTATCACATGTATATGTCAGTTATAATCTGTAGAATATTTGCCAGAGTGTAAATATTAACATTTAACACAGATCACTATACTCCCAGTGAAATATTCAGTGCCTCCTATGTACCCAGCCAGGCTGTTTATTGTTTCAGTAAGTTTGACGTTGCCCCCTGTCCTCAGCTGTTAAAGTTTTAGGAGTACACATGTATAACGTCAATAAATATATACATATTTTCAACATACACATTATTTGTCATCATTTTCTGAGATATTGTTGCCGTTTAGTGATAATTCAAATGTGTATAGGGGTTATGTAGACAAATAATTACTGTGCCTTTTTGTTTGAAAACATTAAATTCAATACCAGTATGTATTATTTTAGAATAACTTGTGTTCAAAAACTGAATAAAGACTAAGAAGCTATTGTATTTTCTTGTTTTCTGTTTAAGGTAAATAAAATTATTACAAACCAGTTTTTAACCAGGTTTTCAACAAAAATTCTGGTTATTAGATTGGGGTTTGGCGGGCGGGTGGCGCCAAAAAGAGGGTTTCTAGTCAATAACTAAAGTTCGGATAGACCAATTTTGCTGAAACTTTGGATATAACAAGCTTGCAAGAAGACATAGGGCCAGTCTGGTCAAGGTCACTGTTAATAGAAAAACAGGCACGTTTTTTGTTGTAAGTGTATTTCTACCTACTTTTATTTTCCAAATGCCATAGTAACATTGCCTTTGAAATAATAGGTTCTAAATTGAAACATCGCTTAAATATTTTCTTAATTCAATTTTTTTTGTGTGTTTTAAATATAACAAAAACACCTTTGTGATATGTTAAGGACATGCATGGAAATGTTTTTTATCATATATATTGCAAATATGTACCTGGTGCATGAAAATGAATCCAACTTGGTTGTGTCGTTTGTGTTCATTTAATTAGATCTAAATATGGTAGATGTAGCTATAGACTCTGTTCCAAGTTTTAAGAACGGTATATGGTTTAGTCTGGTTTGATTTAAGTTAAGATGCTAGATACTTACGAAAGTACATGTAATGTAGTGTTCTTTCACCTTGTACATATTTAGATTCCTCTTAATTTATGCAAGCACTTTGAGAACTATAGTCCAATTGATGGTGATTAACCATGCAGCAACGGGATCAATAGCTCTAAGACTTTATTAATTTGGATAGAAACAACTCAAACTCCAAAATGACAAAAAAACACCTCATCTCAGTCTATTGTTTATTTATGTATTGCACTTTTATCTTAACAACCTATGTTAAACAAGTAACTAATCTACAAGAGCAAGTTATTTCATGGTTATGTTTCTTAAAAAGTCAAATCATGCATATGACATCTACATACATACATAATTTACTATACAACATCAAGGCTGTGTAATAACATTATTAACAAAGGCTGAATAATAACATTAATAACAAACTTCTAATTAGGAGATGAATAACCTCTTCAATTAAATACTTAGGTAACTAATTCTAAACTTAATTTTCAAACATTTAAGGAAAGTCTTTGACAGTATATTGAACTATTTTGTTAAAAACAATGCAATTTCCTAAATGGCGGCTAGCAATTCAGACAAATCTTGTCAGATGACTAACTTTATTAAGAGACTGAATAAACTATATGTAACTAATATATACGAGTAGCTTCAATATCACTCAATGTACTCAACATTAAACTGATACATAGTGCACTTTATAAACGTTACTTTCTTCAGTACTGAACTAAAACTCTAGAACATTTTATAACTGGACACCAAATTCCAACTGAATTTGCTGTTCAATCTCACCTAAGGTAGAGCAAATGTAATGCTGCACCTCCAATTGAAGAGTATCAATGTTAGGGTTAAAATGCTTCAAAACTTTGGGTTGTTGTTTCAAATCTCAGTATGAGCATGCATGATAAACTTTTTTTCTTCCTACTTTTTCACTATAATAATTATTCTTCATAACTTTACCAGATTAATAGGGAAATACATAGTTTTTAATTTAAATTTTGTTAATAATTTTTATTGTATGATTTGTGCTAAATTTGAAATGAACTGTTATATCTGTCGAGAGCTCAGTGATTTTTTTAACAAAACAGAGTTATCATAAAAATGGAAAAATCAGTCATAAACATGTTGGGTTTGTAAACAATTACATATCTGGGATGGTTTGAGTCAATAAATACAAATGTCTTAAACTGGATCAGCTGGGCTTTGTTTTCCAATGCAGAGATAATACCATCTTCATGACTTAATGCTATAAGATGTCAAGCAAGTATGCTCCTCAACCTGGCTTCTGTATTCAGGATGAAATAGGAAAATTAATATCAACCATATATATCTTTACACCATAATTACATGGTGAAATATTTTACATTATTATACAACCAAATTGTACATTAAGCAAACAAAATAAGCATTAACACACTATAAAAATTATTTTTTTTCCTCAAATACTGGTAAACTTTCATCATAAATTGTGTCTCTAAACAGTAGGAGTAAATCCCATTAACATCAATTAACTTAAAAATATCGTATTAACTGGGAACTCTTCCAATGGACAGAAATGGACATTGACCTGTTTCTTTATTAAATGACCTGAATATGAACCCTTCTATCGCTCAGTACAATAAGTATTGTTTAGGTTTAAATATAATGTCTGTGAACACAGTGTATTCTATATCAAATCATGGAGCTGGATCCTGGCTCTTCTCTATAGTTGCTTGTTGAAGGACGGGAAGCAGTAACTGGAAGCCATCTTGGATATATGAACTGCTGTTGCTGGCCTGTGGCACACATAAAAAAGCAACTTTAAACTTCATTATGATTAATGAAACTGGCAACAACTTTTTAAGTAAAACTTACTTAATTAAACTTACTTACGTAATTTAAGAATCTTTTTCAGACACAAGACAGGTAAGTACTTCAGTCTTCACATAATTAGAAGTTATTATCTAAAGAATTTGTTGAAGCAAGTAAATATTTATCATTATAATTTTGTAAATAAAGAATTTAATTAAGATGGACTATTATTTGCTTATTAAGCTTCAACTTTTAACAATTAAAAGAGATCAATACAAGTTATTTTAAAGGCACTGAAATATGCAAGTGTCAAAAAATGTAGGATTGTATAGTTTTGGTAATACAAACCTCAAGATAAACATTAGTAACAAGTGTTCCAACATCAATGGTTTCATTAGTTTCCTGGAAAGAGAAGAAAATAGAAAGGTTAAACCTTATATTAAGAGGATGTAGCAATAAAATCATCAAAAAAGGAGCTGTAGCAAAAAAAATCACCAGAACAGAGGCTGTAGCAAAAAATTGACCAGGAAAAGAGGCTTGTAGCAATAAATTAACCAGAAAAAGGAGCTGTAGCAATAAAATCACCAGAAAAGGGGCTGTAGCAATAAAATCACCAGAAAAAAGAGGCTGTAGCAATAAAATCACCAGACTAGAACTCCGCGAGTCGGATGTGTCACCTGACGAAAATTTTGTTAGTCAACATAAAAAATGTTAATTAGTTTTTTGTTGTACAGATATAAGCAATGTATTTGCACAAAATTCACATATAAAATAACCTTTTAATTGTCTCATTGCAAAAAACATGCACAACAAGTTATGCCCTTTGCAAGAAATGCACTAAAAATCAATCAAAGGGGAATAATTTAAGAGAATGACAAGAAATGCTCTATAAAATCAATCAAAGGGGAATAATTCAAAAACTGAACAAGGTAGAGTTACTGTTCTTGTGCGCTGCACTTTGAGTCATTGCCAGAAACATGCATACAAAGATTGGAGTCATTTGGACCTACGGTGACAAAGTTACACACCGGACAGGAAATGCTCTAAAAAATCAATCAAAGGGGAATAATTCAAAAACGGAACAAGGTAGAGTTACTGTTCTTGTGCGCTGCACTTCGAGTCATTGCCAGAAACATGCATACTAAGTTTTGAGTCATTTGGACCTTCGATGACAAAGTCAGGCTCCGGACAAGAAATGCTCTATAAAATCAATCAAAGGGGAATAATTCAAAAACGGAACAAGGTAGAGTTACTGTTCTTGTGCGCTGCACTTTGAGTCATTGCCAGAAACATGCATACCAAGTTTGGAGTCATTTGGACCTACGGTGACAAAGTTACACTCCACACTCCGGACAAGAAATGTTCTATAAAAATCAATCAAA
Source organism: Sinonovacula constricta (assembly GCA_007844125.1). Lineage (NCBI taxonomy): Eukaryota > Metazoa > Mollusca > Bivalvia > Cardiida > Solecurtidae > Sinonovacula > Sinonovacula constricta. The sequence goes on from CM017558.1 coordinate 53,722,986, forward strand.
GGGGAATAATTAAAAAAACGGAACAAGGTAGAGTTACTGTTCTTGTGCGCTGCACTTTGAGTCATTGCCAGAAACATGCATACCAAGTTTGGAGTCATTTGGACCTACGGTGACAAAGTTACACTCCACACTCCGGACAAGAAATGATCTATAAAAATCAATCAAAGGGGAATAATTAAAAAAACGGAACAAGGTAGAGTTACGGTTCTTGTGCACTGCACTTCGAGTCATTGCCAGAAACTTGCATACCAAGTTTGGAGTCATTTGGACCTAAGGTGACAAAGTTAGGCTCTGGACAAGGAAATCTGGACGCTGCTGAAGCCGCGGACGCTGACAAAGTAATCCCTATATGTCGCCTTTTCAGGCTACACAAAAAGTGGCTGTAGCAATAAAATCACCAGAAAAGTGGCTGTAGCAATAAAATCACCAGAAAAGTCGCTGTAGCAATAAAATCACCAGACAAGAGGCTGTAGCAATAAATTAACCAGAAATGTGGCTGTAGCAATAATATCACCAGAAAAGTGGCTGTAGCAATAAAATCACCAGAAAAGTGGCTGTAGCAATAAAATCACCAGAAAAGAGGCAGTAGCAATAAAATCATCAGCACAAGGTTGAAGTCATTAAATAACCAGAGACAAATGCTATCTACAATTACCAGCAAGAGGCTAAAGCCATAAAATTACCAAAAAGTGACAGTAGCCATTAAATCATGAGAAAGAGACAAATGCCATAAAACAAAAAATGTGATAGTATTGACAAATGCAGTGATTTTAATTATAATAGAAATGGTTGAGAATTGAAATAAGTAAATTGCGTAACAACAATATGGTAATAAATAACAAAAAAGGGTGTCTAATGACATTTTTACTTACTGCACACTTGTTGAGTGTCTCTGTAAACTTATTGGATATAATGCCCACTTCAGTGCACAATGTCTTAGTTAAACTGAAAACAAGTAAATGTACCATGAGGTATTGCCGATCCATTCATCTTTGTACATTGATAAATGTTAGTAACAGTTGTAAAATATAAAGAAACAAAGCTTTGAATTTCTTTGATTTTTTGGGGAAAACACAAAAGTCTGTCTAGTTACTGTTCTTAAATAAATCAAAGTGACACAATCATTATTATTACAGCCTTGTCCAGGTGTTTGTATTGAGGCAAGACTCCAGATGTATGTCTGAGTAAAGCCAACAGAACTTTACTGGTCAGCTGGTCATAACTCAGGTGAGCTAAAAAACTGAATGTTGCATTCGGCCATTTAAATTTGTTATTTCATATGATCTGTTTGACAGAATCACCTTATATATCTATTTATCTTTCATGATGAATCCAGTGGCAAGGCTGCCATTGCAGCTGCCAAACATCAACTTCTGAAAGCCATTCATTACTGAGGGTTCATCTTTTAAGTAAAGATCAATCTAATATGGCATTGCTTCAGTGCTGATCCGACAATGAAAATAACCTTCTAAAACCATATTGCTGTATTAATTGCCAATGGTACACATACCTATGCAGGTGTTGACTGGTTGTGACCAGACTGGGTTGCTGTGACAACTGGAGTAGAATCATCTCTCCAGACTTCTGGAACAACTCTATAGACTTGGATGTCAACTCAGCCAGACACTGGATAGATGACTGATGAATCAACTGCAAGTAGAATGCAAAAATAATCTGCTCATGTCAATCTGCTTCTGCTGTTGGCATACCATAGAAAAATATAATTCAAATATTCATAACATGTGCTACGTTTGTAAAAAAAAAACTATAAAATGCACAAACTATTGTTTTACTGCTAAAATATGTAGCATTTTTTGCAATAATTGTAATTAACAAATGAAATAATCTGATGGCCTCATACATAATGTTTGCTTGCATAATTACTAAATTGTCAAATCTACCTGGCCTGATTTCATTAAACACCACCACTTTCTTATTTATTCTATTATCATGACCAGCATTTGCAAAGCATGCTTGGCCTTGTTTAGAAACTGTTCATTGTAAGCATCAAGCACATATTTTGTGAAATATTTAATGTTTATGGTGATGCTTTAGATAAAATGTATATTTTGTATAAGCAAATAAAAAAGCCTTTTAAGATTAAGTTTATAATAACAAATATATATTTAACAGATGCCAATGAAGAGTCAAGAAGATACTGCATTTTCGTATATTTTTTTAAGTAGAACTTATAACATCTAAACTATGCTTATGAAGGCTTGAGTGATGGCCATAACAAAATTGTTATCACAATAAAAATACAAATTTTAAACTTACAATTTAAGACTTATTTTATTTCATGTTTGTTTCTTTCTTAAAGATTTGATAACATGCACATGTATCACATACTTTTGGCTCTTTTGTATCTCCAGATTCCAATTCTTGCTCCAGCTCCTTCAAACTGTCCCTGATTTTCTCTTGGGCCTGTGAAATTGGGTAATGCATTAAATTAAACAATCACATCAGAAATGTAACCAAGTTTGCACATCCTGTCAGTAATACATTGTTTCATAACCCAAAGGAAGCTTCATGTTTGATTTTATTTGTCAAAGTTTAATACTTTCCTTTCTAATTAGCCGCGAGGTACATGTAATTGTATTTGTTGTAGTTGTCACTGAACAATTTTTAGTTAAAGTACCTGTTAACAAAAAAAAACAAACTTTTTTACCCAACACCTCTCCCAAAGTATAAAGAATAAACATAAAAAAGAAACTATGTAATGTGAGTTTCATCAAAACTTAAACATTTAATATATGTTAACAGTAGCAAGACTAACACAAGAGGGCCATGATGGCCCTTAATCGCTCACCTGATGACACAGGCGTTTAGAAGGCTCAAATCTGACATCAAGTAATAAAAGAGTTATTTTAGATATCTTTGGTGAAAATTGGGCTACAAATGTGGTCGCTAGTGTGTTCACAAGCTTTTTCTGAGATTTGACCTACTGACCTACTTACTGACCCCACATGACCCAATAAAAAAATCATCCAATATTTCATGCAAACAAACATTCTGATCAACTTTGATGAAGATTGGCCTATAAGTGTGGCCCCTAGTGTGTTTACAAGCTTTTTCTAAGATTTGACCTACTGACCTACTTATTGACCCCACGTGACCCAATAATGAACTCATCCAAGATTTCATTCAGACCAATATTCTGATCAAGTTTGGTGAAGATTGGGCTATAAATGTAGTGGCTAGTTTGTTCACAAGCTTTTTCTAAGATTTGACCTACTGACCTACTTATTGACCCCATGTGACCCAATAATAAACTCATCCGATATTTCATGCAGACAAACATTCTGATCAACTTTGATGAAGATTAGCCTATAAGTGTGGCCCCTAGTGTGTTCACAAGCTTTTTCTAAGATTTGACCTAGTGACCTACTTTTTGACCCCAGGTGACTCGATAACGAACTCATCCAAGATTTCATGTAGACAAACATACTGACCAAGTTTGATGAAGATTGGCCTATAAAAATATGGCCTCTAGTGTGTTCACAAGCTTTTTCTGAAAATTTGACCTCGTGACCTATTTTTTGACCCCACTTGATCCATTTAGGAACTTATCCAAGATTTCATGTAGACAAACATTCTGACCAAGTTTGATGAAGATTGGCCCATAAATATGGCCTCTAATGTGTTCACAAGGTTTTCCTAAAATTTGACCTAGTGACCTACTTTTTGACCCCTGGTAACCCAATAATGAAATCACCAAAGATTTCATGCAGACTAACATTCTGACCAAGTTTGATGAAGATTGGCCTATAAATATGGCTTCTGTTGTGTTCACAAGTTTTTTCTTAGATTTGACCTTGAGATCTATTTTTTGACCCAACGTGATCCAATAACGAAATCATCCAAGATTTCATGTAGACAAACATTCTGACAAAGTTTGATGAAGATTGGGCAATAAATGTGCTCTCCATAGTGTTCAAAAGGTTTTCCTTAAATTTGACCTTGTGACCTACTTTTGGACCCCTGGTGACCCAATAATGAAATTATCCAAGATTTCATGCAGACTAACATTCTGACCAAGTTTGATGAAGATTGGATAAAAACTGTGGCCTCAAGCGTGTTCACAAGCTAAAATGTTGATGACGAACGACGGACAACGGACGCTGGACGAAGCGGTATCACAAAAGTTCCCCTTGAGCATGTTGTGCTCAGGTGAGCTAAAAACAGGAACCTAAAATAATACCTTGATCATTTTATGTGGCGATGCTCCAATATTCATCTCTTTAAGTAAATCTGTTACCAAGGTCACAAAATCGTGTTCCTCTATCTCTGCATCCTCCTCCTCATTTTCAATCAACTCAAATATCTGCTTGATTTCCATTAGCTGGGGTTTTAGAGAGCTAAGCGTTTCGGCTGGTAGTGCAGTCAACAGGGAGTTAACTTTTTTCTCACTCTGGTTGGACAAAATCTCCAGTGCTTCTAAGTGAGCCAAACCTAAAGGTTAAAAAAAAAAAATGTTAAAAATCTATTTGTTATAAAATACTTTCTAATAGGAAACAACGATAACAACAAAAAAAAAACTATTAATTAATATCCTCTCACTGTGGTTAGACAAAATCTCTGGGGCTTCTGAGGGAGCCAGACCTTGAGGGAATACAAGTAAACAGTATTTTTGTACTTGTAGGGGTTGTTGATTTTTGTTGACGCCTATTTCAAAGCAAATGGCTGGGTAAAAGACTGAAATACTGTATGCATATTGGGTAACTTAATTTAGAGAATATTTAAAATAGAGATTATTAAACTGCACTTTTTTTTAAGATAAAGATGTACAGTTTGTTTATTTGTAGCTGTTACATGCATACAAGTGTATATATATATGCTTCATCAATGTTACTCATTATAATATTCAGAAATACATTCTGTATAAAAGTTTACATGGTCAGATAAGACACCACATTTTGAAAAACCAAACCACACCCTTACCTTGAAATTCATCAAAGAGTGACCCAAAGTGGGCTTTCCTTGCCTCTTCATTTTCCTTCTCTTGTTTGACCATTGCCTCATTGTGCTCCTTTGCATCTCGCAGCATGTCTGAAAGGTTAGGTTTATCTCCCCTGTCCAGCAAGAAACCTCGAGTTTTCTTCAATCCTGGGTCACGTTCAGTGATGACGTCAAACGTCTTCTTGCCAAGAGTTTCAAGGGCATCTAGACTTCCAGTGACAATGTTTTTGCTCTGTAAAAACATGAAAGTAATAATCTAACTGCCATTTTTTTCAAAACACCACACTGATACAATAATGGTCATTATAACGATCTCAAGCTGCAACCAGTGGAGACATGTCTAAAAAAAAGCACCTGGTGCACTTCAAGTCAGCTGCAAGATCTTTCCTCATTTATGTTCCTACACAGCCCACACAAATGGGGTTGAGAAATTACAAGTTACCCCACTTGACATGATGCCCACTTCCATTCCCATAGGAAAAGCTTCAGATTAGATTACACTTGAAGCTGTAAATCTTTTTTAATATTACAAAATATGGTAATGAAATTAAATTTTAAAAATACTCACAGATCATTATTGAGCCATTAATTTTATTTTATTCCAAAGGCACATATATATGCCCAAACCTAATGACAGAGTTAGAAGAATGTCTGCTATATGTACAGAAGGGGTGGAGGGTTTAAGTCACATGCTTTTTTTATACTTACTGTACTTTCCACCATCTTGGCCATACTAGAAACTCCCCAAGATGAGAACCAGCTGTCACTGGAACCCTTCACACTCTGCTGGGTACCAGATGCTTCTGATGACTCTGTATCAACTGGAGGTTGGGCTTCGACCTTACTCACTTCAGACTCTGTGTCAGCAGTGTTCACTTTAGTGTCTACATTTTCTTTTCTTTCTTCTTCACCACCTGTTGCTTCTTGACTATCTCCATCTGTCAAAACTTGAAATATATGCAAAAAATACTGCTTATTTAATGTTTAATACTAGCTGATGAAAATGGTTGTCACCAAGGTAAGTTTATTTTACTTACATCATACAGACACTACCACGATTAAAATGGCTACTTCTAACTAGTTATGACGGTTCCAGAATTTGTTTGCAACTCTTCCCGCTATTGATAGTTCCAGAGGTAACATTTTTTTTAAATAAGGTTCAATTCAATCTTTTGAAATAAGTTGCCTGTGTACTGGTTCTACCCACTCGGGTGGTAGTGAAGAGGAATGATCTATAAACAGCTAGTTTTCCAATCATCTATCAAATAATAGGTGTAAAATAGGTAAGCAAATACTAAAGGTTAGTTATTATACATCATTTCACAAGAGGCGATAAGCAGATGCAAACTTAAAGGTGGTAGTCCAACAGTCTGGACCAATTTTTTTCTCCAATAACCTAGTATGTCACTGTTTCCTGAAAAGGTCCTGCAAAATGCTGTTCATTGATGCCCTAGATCTGTGAGAACAAACAAGCTTTATTCCCCACTTATCTATGCAAACAGGCATTTCCTATCTGAGCTATGCTGCATGGTTAGCTATTTTTAAACTAAGAGACTTATAATGTGACCACTTACCATTGAGATCACTTGACATGATCATGTGGGTAATCAGCTCTGATGTCAACAACTATTTTTAGCTGAAATTCCCATCATGCTTTTTTATATATTTAAAAAAATAATATAGGTTTCAAGTGATATATTTCATGATTTGTAATATTTAACTATTGATTAACATTATTAACAACCTTTACTTAAATAAAGTAGAAGATGATGCAGCAATTACGCAAAAATTCCCCGAAACAGGAGGTTAACAAGTTGTTAAATGTATAAGATAAAGGCAAACTGTCAGATACCACATTAAAATGAAGAAAAAGGAAGTACCTTCTGAAGATGCTTGGTTGCTGCAGCTTCTCTTCTTGCAGCTTCTTATCCCGGACCAATTCCTCTGGAGAGGGCACATTAAGGGTGGACTCAACAGTCTCCAGAACTGTGCTGAAACCCTCACCTAGAATACATAAAGTACTACTGTGGTTAGAATAGAAATACATTTACACAAAACAAACAAGATAAAGAAAGGTTTTAGGTGCTGGTGAGGGTACATTAGTGCTACTACTCTACTGCTTGTTAGACTCTTGAGTTGTGATGAAAATAGATCCTTTAGTAGCTATATGTGCACACTGAGTAGGAATCCAGAATGGACTGCACAAGACTGAACCATGCTAAAATCTTCACCTAGAAAATGTGAAGATACTGTGGTTATAACACAAAATGATAGATAAAATATCATCATATTGGTCAACATTTATCCACTTAAAAATTTGTAATGCAGAAAAACTTTGTTACAAATGTTAGAGCTTGTTTGGGGGTTTTATTTTATTTCTAGTATCTAAAACAAATGCATAGAAGTAAACAACAATATGTTTAAATCCAAGGAATCTTTATTCAAAGCAAAATTGAACTTATTAACTCAAATTTCTAAGCTTCATGTAGTTGAAAAGTTGGTTATAAGTACTAAAGTATAAGCATTATTGCATGACTAGCAGTTACAAAATCATGATACATGCTGCAGACACAAGACAGTAAAGGTCAAGTTAACTCACCAACTTGACTGGTAAAGGTAGTGACTGACGTGGATGCAGCCTCAAGGATAGAGGATCCCCATCCCCAACCCCAACTACTCTGAAAACAGAACAGTTTAATGAACATGAGGAACAAAAGATACAGATTGTAATAATTTATGTTATTGGTTGTTCATCTGGCATTTGCTTTGAACTAATTGTAGAAAGAGTCATAAAAATAAAAAGGATAAGACATATTGAGGAAGGGTGAATGAAAAGTAGGAACAGATAAGAAAACAGGGGAGAGAGAGAGACAGACAGACCAGAAAGACAGACTGACAGACAGAGAGAGACACAGAGGCACAGAGGGACAGACAGACAGACAGACAAATAGAGAGAAGAGACAAATAGAGAGAATGAATAATAAAGGAAACAGAAAAAATGAAGAGAGAAAACGGAAAATGCTAAGAAAGAACAAGGGGGGAAAAGACAGACAAAATGCCACAGATTATGAAACATGATTCAATGAAGTTGTTTTTATCAATTTATATATTAAATAGGAATAGTTTAACAAAACTGCCATGTTACCTTCTTTTTTTCTGTGGCTGCTGATGCCAGTTTATTCCAGCACCTCCTCTTCTTTCTGTGAGTGGATCAGGCTCAGGTCTTGAAATACTCTGAGAAGAAGGTGACTTTAACAAACTTGCTTTCTCAGCAACACTAAGAGTTTTACCTTCTTTGTCATCACCTTTAGTTGGTGTCTGCAGCTCTTCTGTTGACCTCTCAATAGCCTGGTCAGGTGTTGGTTCAATGTACTCAGGCAGTTTTTATATTTGTGGTTTCTTTTCCAGTATCAGAAAAACTCTCTTCCAGTTTAGTCTTTTCTTGAGATTCGGACACATTTTCTTTGTCATTAGTGTTATCATTTGCAGATTTTTCTGCCTCTTTAACAGTAGACTTTACTGATGAACAGTTTTCTTCACAGTACAGTCGCCTCGGTGAGTTCATTAACACTTACACCCTGATCTTCTTCAACAGACTGTGTATTGTGATCCTGACTTTGTGCAGGCTTGGTCTTCTCCTTCTTGTCTTTTTGTTTACCTTTTTTACCCTTACTTGACTGAGTTGCTTGATTCTGTGGCTGTGACTGCTGTTGTTGCTGCTGCTGAGTTTGCTGAGTTTCTGCATTATCTTCCCTTGACATGCTTTCCTCCACCTCCTTTACCTCCCTTGCCTTTTTTCTTGTTTTTCTTTCCACTGCTGGCCTGTGCTGGTTCTTCTTGCTGTGGAGCTTCCTTTATGGGTTCATTTGTAGGTTCAAGTTTTGGGGCTGCTGTTCCTTGAAAGTGAATAAAATAATTATATTATTGTGAATATTTTCAGTAAAGGGCCAATGTACATGTAAATAAAAAAAAGAAATAAGCATGGACTAACATCTAAACTGACCTTTACTCATGGGAATTTATGTTAAAAAGAAAAAATTGATAGCAGATTTATTGAAATGCACAGATATTTTACTGATACATGGACATAATGGTCGGCCCCATTACATGTCCTTTTTGTGTGAGTGTACATGAGTGTCATTGTTGCTTCCAGTGGGTTTTTGTTCAGAAGCTGAATCCTTGAGCGACTGATATTTGCCAATTTAACATCCTAAACTGAGGTTTGCAGTTGTTGTCACTTTGCCTTTGTGAATCTACTTATCCACAATATGTTCTCTGTAAGTCCTGAAGAAACAGTTACAAATCTCCAAAGCTTGTAGCGTAATTGTATTTAAAAATTAAACAATTAACTTATTTAAATACAGCATTTGGTATTTTCATGTATGAATATTAACAACACAAATATGCTAGGCTGTAATGGAGCTGTTTGATTGGGATCTGCACTAATATGCGACTGAGTTTCTAGCAATATTTTATTGCCTTAAACACGTAGATATAAGCAATTTTTACTTGGGTCTCTTTACAGGGGCCAAGATTATACATACTGCAGCACAATGAATTGTCATGTTAAACATTCATTGTTTTGCTTCATTTACCATTTGTTTCCTCCCCCTCATCAGCACTTGCAAACTCTTCCTCTGAGTCAGACATGGTTTGATTTGGTGACGGATCTACTGCTGATTGAAAAAGAATACAAATAAATCTGTAAATATTAAAAATGGGCACATTGTGACAGCTATAACAATAACATAAAAGTTTAATGGATTGTAGTTCTAAAATAAGCCATGCTTATCACATTTGTTTTTCATCATATTATTTGCTGGTATTTTCCGTGTTAATTTTAATCAGGCAAAATGAAAAATGTGGATTTATAAAAAAAAATGAATGTTAAAAGTCTTATATAATAGGACTAATATATAAAAGTAAATCTGGACATTCACATAGCACTTATATTTTTTATTATTAGCCATCAGAAGACAAATGAACTCAACCATATTACGCGTGATATGTTATCATAGAGTTTTATCAGAACTAAACAGATATATGTGTCTTCTTACTAATGATGCATGCTGTTGACTAGCAGCACTGAACCCGCTAAATCAGGGTGGTGCATAAGAGTCACGATCTTATAATATGGAAAAAGATGTAACTAACAGTCTATTGGGTTAAAGACTGACAGCTATTAAAGTAAAGATGTTGTGATTGATAAACAAAGGCAAATGACATACTGAAATAATTGTTAAACTTCCAAATGCACATTTATAATCAAAGCCACGTCATTTCAGCTTTACCTCAAGTTTTGTCAACAATTCAAGTGCGCATGCGCTAGATCACAGTACGAAAATTGTTTGGACGAAACGTTGTATAAACAACAATAATGGCCTACGAGGTATCTTAAGTTTTTATGTTAAGCATTTGATAGTTTCTAGATATCTCAAAATAAGCATTCTGCTCATATCTTATTTTAATTTTCAAATGCTTACTTTTTCATTCTGTATGATATTTACGTCAACATTTATGTTATAAATGAGTTTTCGCGACTAATGTTTATTTGTCCTTAAAGGCTTATTGTGTTTTCAAATATGAACTTTCATAAACACAGACATTCATCATATTTCTTTATTCATGCACTTGAATTTAAAGATATACATGTTGAATGAGTAATGATGGCTGTTAAATCAATATATCCAAAAAATATAATCACTGGAATTATGATTATAAATGAGGCTAAGAAGTTGCTAATTTAATTTATAAACCACCAAATAAAACTGAAACAGATGGTTACCGGTCACTTTGGTAAATGACCATTTCATTAAATTGACTTTATAGGGATAAGTCACTCGTTTGGTCGGTAAATAGGTAAACATATAATATTATACCTGATTGAGATAGAGAATTGGGTTTGTCCATGTGTAAAAAGATTTTAACACCTCTGCCCGAGACAGATAATTTACTCATTTATTAATGTATGTATTTTGATCAATCGTAACTGTAATGCTTAAAATATGGTGGTGTATATTTATGTAATATTGTTGTTATTTCCCACATTTGATTAAACTATATTTTTTCCTCAACCTAGTTAGCTGTTTAAATTTGATAATATTTGAACTATAGTGCTGTTATTTCACAATCTGACTCACAGCTATCAGTTTCAATTTCCGGGTAGGATGGGTCAGGTACATTATATGACAGTATGATTTAAGATAATATTTTTCCCAATGCGGTTAGTTTCATGGTCACAGGAAGAGTGTTGTAATGACATGTTATTTTTACCTACATGTAGCATATTTAATATCGAATTGCTCCCAATATCATTAGGATCAATGTCAAGGTTTCTAAAGATATGGTCATCAAATGATGAAGTATCAGACAAAGTGCCTGTGAGGGCATTTAAATCACCTATAAGAACGACATACTTATTGCTGAAAAAGCACATTTTCTACTTCAGCTAAAAATGTTTGATACAAGTATCAGTGAAAAGTAGTGTTTTTCAGGCGGGATATATACTATGCCTAAAAAGACATCCTCATCCAACGAGAAACAAGAATTATCAACTTTTATCCAGTGAATGTATTCATTTTCGGTATCAATATTTGAAACATATTCGATACATTTTTGCTGACAAATAAACCAATGCCACCAGACCATTGTAGTGTTTTTTGTTTTCAATGGTTTCCTGTGAACATGAAGCCATGTAAATGAACATGGTCAAAATTATCTAATTTAGTTTCTGCATATGCAAAAATGTCAAATTCACAGATATATTCACAAAATACAGGCCCATTTAATTTAGATTGTTCCCCTATTTGAAGATTATATATGTTCATAGTCAAAAGCTAATTAATTAATCTTAAATTATCTGTCTCAGTAAATCAGTTCACTTGTGAGCATTCCCAATTCTCCGTTTCGATCAGGTATTATACTATATGTTTACCTATTTACCAAAACGACCAGACTAATCCCTATATAAGATCAATTTACTGAAATGGTCATTTACCGAAGTGACTGTAAACCACACAGATTACCTAGAGGAGGTACAATTTGACTGTTTAAAAACAAAGTTTGCTATTGTCATCAATTTATTTACTGGGGATGTTTAATTTGCCAGACATTAATAGATAGTTTCCACATCAGTGAAAATCCCTTATCTTGGCAGCCATCTTTGATGGTAACTTCAATGGATTTTCATATGAATTGTATAGAAGGGTAAATTTTATTTTCTTGTAATGTCGTCACTTGTGGTCTAAAAATTAAAAGCTATACACCATTGGAAAGCTCTTGAAATTCATATTTTTAGAATACAATATTTTAACAATTGATAAATATACACAGAATTAATACACAGAAATATATAAAACTATTGGCTCATACTTAAAACAAAATGAACAGTGTATCATTTTCGGTTATATTTCTTTAACCTTTTAAACTATCAAAATACAGTTTTGATATTTAAGATACTTTATAAAAGCTGTTAAATTTGATATAAAATTCAGCAAAATAGACTAGAAAAATAAAAACACAGTGTTGAGATTATTACAGCACATATTTCCCGATTTCGGCCTGCATTAGCTTCTGCCCACAAAGATAGCTGCCTTAAACTGTCTTATCAGTGTCGATGACATCACATGGAAACTATCTACCGGTATTTAGTCAATTGTACAATAGCTAACAAACATTTTTTCCGTAGAGTCAGGCAGATGTAAGAGTTGTGCATAGAGGCACTTCGAACAGCCTTGAAGTTGGGTTAATCCTTAAGCGACATGATTGGAATGTCTTTGTACAGAACTGTCCTGGGTTTGGTCCCAGATAGAGACATGATTTTTCTCCTCCCAGATTTACTTTGATGGTATCTGCATGGTCATTCTGGGTTTGATCCCTGTTAAGAACATAAATCTTTTTCACCCAGGTTTATTTTACAGACATTCCTAGATATTGCCATAGACTAAGCACTTGTACAGAGGGTGAACTTTCCAACAAGAAAAAGATATTCCTTAGACTCATTTTTCATATAACCATTCTGGTTCCAACATTCACTGTAATCCTGAAAAAATGAAAAAAGTCAGACATGATGAAGGCCAGATATATCTCAAAACTATAAATAAATAAAATGTTTTGTAAATAGCTTCCAATCAAGTATATATGTCTAGCATTGTGGGTCCTCTGGATATTGTTTGTGATTTTTAACCAAGTCACATATTTAAATTATTCTTTTTTAAATGTACTCCAATAAAAAACACACCCAGAAAATAATCATTTCTGTAATGTTATAAAAAAATTGTTTTTTATGCATAGAAAATGAAATAATTTTAGTTGTATCCATTTGTTCCATACATAAAGCATATAGGTAATTGTTTACCAGGCACATACAGAAAGATACAAAACAAACTGAAAAGATCCAAAACATACCAAAAGATCCTAGGAACTCCCCCATCTTCACTTCCCCGGAGGGTCCTGGATTCTAACCCAGAACAACCACAAGGAGATCCTCGCTCCAGAAATTTTACTGCCCATTACTCTAGTCCAGGACTGGGTGCTGTTGTTTGGTTATTTGGTAGTTTCCAGTGGTGTTTTCAACCCTGCGGATTTTTGTTGATATTTGGGAACTTGTAACTTGTATATATTTATCATTTCGATATTGCAGAAGCCTGTGGCCGATCATCGTCGGAAATGGGACAAAGAAGAATATGAAAAGCTTGCTGCTGCACGTCTGGAGGAAGAGGAAAGAAAGGCATTGGAAAGAGAACTACGAGAGAAGCCAGTAAAAAGGGAACTACTCAAGCCTAGAGATTATAAGGTATAAGATAAACTCTGTTAAAAACTACATTCTTACCTCCCTTATATGTAGGTATTTGGTGTATAGTTACTGCGGAAAGCTTAAGATTTTTATTCTTTTAAAATTTTCAAAAATACTTAAGACTGAAATATGTGCATTTAATGGAATCTTACTGAGAGAAAAAATTATAAAAATAATATATAACATTGCTTGATTTTCACTATATACAACGCCCCTAGCCTTACAAGGTTTAGGCTTACCCCCTCGACCGGCCGAGGATTGGTAGGCTGTTTATGAGCTACTCTATTTAAGGGTGCAGGAGTAGAAGGGAGTGTACAAAGATGCCCCAGAGAGGGATATGTACAGTACAAGATTTAAATATTGTGATATGCATCATGCAATCACATAAAGCACAAATAGTTAAGAAGATAAATGACATTTAGATTAAATACTAAAATCTTTTTTTTTTGTATTACTCATATTTGTGTTTATTTGGACTTTTATCTTTATACATGAAAGCACACAAGAACACATAAATATACTTCATTATTAGTATTTTATTGATATAGTTAATCTCATAAACAATTTTTGAACATGCATAAAATGTTCTTAACTTGTGTTCCGTTTTCAACAGAATTTCTTTGAATTTTATCATGTTCGCTCTGTACCAATAATATTTGGGAATGTATTTTTTCGAAAATCTGAATACAAAGCACATTCTAGAATAAAGTGACATTCATCTTTAAGCTTATTAGAATATTTTCTCTCGCTAATTGGGACTTGGTTGGGTTTATTCCATCCTCCCATTTCTATAGATAAATTGTGTGACAATCTAAATCTTGTTAAAGCAGTCCTGATCTTGCTTAGATAAATATAAGTTAGATAGTGTTTAAAACCAAAAATAGCAAATGTCTAATAGCATATAGCCCTTGATGATTCTTCTACTTGTTCATGCTCTATCTCGACATAACAATCTCATTTTCTTAAACATTTAAAAACATTAACTCCTAGTTTTTTTTTGCACACATGTAAGTGTACCCATTCTATCTGTACTGTTTCTTTATGGCCCCATATTTCCTGCCCGTAATTTAGTATAGGAAATGTACGTTTATCATTCATTGAGAGATAATGGGTGAAGGAGATGTCTGTAAACTTATATAATAATCTTTTCAAGCTGTGTTAATACACAGGTCCTCTGTGTTGATGCCCATCTCATTTTCAAGTTGTACATGGGGCCCTTATAATTGTTCAGTTATCCCTCAAAATATTATATTATTTCTTCTACTTTTGGGCTGTATGTCCTTTATGTCAGTTGTTTAGTATAAAAGATGTGTTGGGTGTTGCATTAACTTCTCCACCCTATCTACACAGCTATATACATGGTTGTGTTCTGCATGTAAGGTCTTTGGTGTGTTTTCAATTGTATAATAAAGAAAAAAATTACTTGTAAATTTACTTAAAATTAATACAAGATATCATGTGTTGATTTTTGTATTCATATGATCCACCTTTTTTACAAGTTTACTAATGATGTTTTTTTATTTTGGATTCCTATGTATATTCACTTTATTGGTTATTTTAATCATTTTTATTAGTGTGATACATTGCTGGTACTGTCATGTGTTTTCTACTTGTTCTGCTAATTAAATTTTAGTTTGATTTTCTTCCAGGTTGATTTAGATTCCAAGTTAGGAAAGTCTCAGGTCATCACAAAAACAACACCAGCTAATCAACAAGGAGGGTGTGTTAAACTAGTTTCCCTTTGTTGTTCTACAATATATTACTACAAAATACATTTTGACATTAAAAAAATATATAGTCATTATAAGTTGAACTACTTAAGTGTTATTACCAAAATTATACAATTTGTTAAATTACTTTATTGATGATATACACAGTATTTATTTGTAAACAAAAAAAGCATTTGTATGTATCCTCATTAGCAGATATGTTCATTTTTTTATGTCAAAAAGTGAAGTATTACACATCACCTGTGATTAAGTTGTCGAAAACAACACTCAGTTCAATTCTATGTGACATCTGAGTTTTTCATAAAGTTTCATTCTGTGTGGCTTCATTGGCAATTGTTTTTCTTAACATATTCACATGGCTTTGTGAACTGTCTTGTTTTCTTCAATGTTTGCTCACTCTGCTATTTTTCCATTAATACTTTTTTCATCGTCCCAGGTATTTCTGCAATGTATGTGACTGTGTTGTTAAAGATTCCATCAACTTCCTTGACCACATCAATGGAAAGAAGCGTAAGTCTAAAATCGTTAGTTTTCTTTTGCTTGCCTTGAGTCCTTTATTTCTGCTAATAACCCTAAATCTTGGTACACTTTGTACTGATTGTAATCAGCTCAATTTAGACACAGGCCTCTTATTAAACCTCAAAAAAACACATTTATTTTTAGAAAATTCTTCTAAAACCATTTTTACAATCGTATGTAAAACAGTCCAATCTCCCTGACAAGTTAATGGTTTTTCACATTTTTTTCAATTGATCGAAATCATAAAGTGCTTGAATGTTTTCTATACCCATCATTAAGTCACTAAAATCATGACCTCAGGTCCTAGATTGTAATTTGAAAACACTGTGGAGTGCAAATCACACCATGGTTGACATGTTCTGGTCAAGGTGGTCGCAAATGAGGTCAGTGTTTACATAAGCAATAGAATACACAATATGTTCTAGTAGAACTGGTTATTAAGCTGTGGCGTGCCTGTTATTGTGGTCAGGTTTCTCAGATCGCCAAATAGATTGTACTTATGAAAATTGGTCATAATAGAGATGTGGTCACTTTAGTCGTGTGGACGTTGGGTGGCATTTTGCTGTATATTGATACAGTTCAATTAATAAACTCGTTTCGGAAACTGACTTGATTTTTAAGATAACTACATGTTAAGTAACTACTCAGACTTGCTTAATAGCTCTCAGCCAATTGCTTTGTAAGTTCATTTACTGATATGTGTCTAAACCTTTGCAGAATACAAGCAATGAATGTCAAGTTTCCCTTAGCAATGGCACATTGTTAATGATTACATTAGAGAAAAAAAAAAGTTTTATGTGAAGTAAATGTGCCAGCCCGGACCTCCTTTTTTAATTGAAGTTGAGGAGTATAATCAGAAAATTACAGTACTCTATCAGCCATGTTACGGGCGTAGCTGCTTTCACTTCCTTTACATTACATGTATCAGTTGCTCAGAGCTGCATTGATATGATAATTACTCCAAGTTTCAATTTTTGTTTTATTTTTTTTTACTTCAAGTGCATACTTTATATTAACATATAAGCATTGAAGAAACATGCTCATACAAATAGAACAAAACAATACTCATGTTTTTATTTTTTTTAAATATTGTTCATTACACACCTTCAAATAGAACATATATTTGCTGTTTAATATATTGTTATACAAAAAAAAATTGCTACCTTTTGTATATTACATTTTTAGGTTATTTATATGCGAGGAAGAAATTTAAAAAAAAATAAAATCTTAGTCTGTGACAGAGGTAAATCAAATGAATTGATGGAAAAGAATAAACAATTTGAAAAATCTCCTGTTGTTGCAAGATAACGTAGTTTGCTTGTTCTTCAACAGATCAAAGGAATCTGGGCATGTCAATGAAGGTGGAGAGATCTTCTCTGGAACAAGTCCGAAAAAGATTTGACATGAACAAAAAAAAGCAAGAAGAGAAAAAAAAAGAGTATGACTTTGAGGAGAGAATAAAAGAGCTGAAAGAGGAGGTAATTATCCTAAAGTATTTTGCTGTATTAAATTGTTTTTTATGTTAAAGGTAAGATCCATTCCTACGGTAGTTGGTAAATAAACTAGGCAGAGAAGTAGTGGTTTCAAGGCTTAGACTTGAAAGATTTGCTGTAAATGTCTTCTTAAACTAAGCTTATTATTGTGTTTTTTTCCAGGACAGGTAGACTCAGTCTAAGAATAATGTCACAGTTGTTCCTTGCGTGTTCATGCCCCTAAACTGTTTAAGGGTCACATTTGTTTACAGTAATATTGGTAAAACATATACTTCCAACAATTAATATGATTAAACAATATTGTTAAAGGTTTTATAATGGAGACAGTTACTGTTGATCTTTCTGCTTCATGGATAGTTCATAAACAGGACAAGGTGCAAGGTTTAACATTAGGTTTGTTTGCAGCTGACTTTGGTATCAATAGAATCTGTCAAACTTTCAGTTGGGGGATAAGTTGCCTAAATATTTTATGACCCTTCATTAAAAGAGCAACTTTGATACTTTAGTAGGCACTATATTCAGCATGATTGTGTTGTCAATCATTGTAACATGCCTTTCAATGACATATGATCAATCTTTTCTATAACTTCCTAATTATTACAGGTGCTTAGATGTTCAATCACTCAAACGTCTGATGTCCCTTGTTAAGTTTTTTTGGTAGCCTGCCTCTTCTGTAGAGTTAATTCCATCAGCAGCTTTCAATGTACATTTCCGATGCCATCTAGAAATTAGTATTACTATCATAGATATTTAATGATGTATTTTATGATACTGCCTTCTAGGAAGAGAAACAGAAAGCCTACAGAAAAGAGAAGAGAAAAGAGCGGAAGCGAAAGGCTGAGGGAGATTTGGAAGATGATGTGGATCCTGATATGGCAGCCATGATGGGATTCTCCGGTTTTGGAGGATCAAAGAAATGAAGAGCTTATGTGTTCAATCAGCCAATCATGTTGCAGAAAACATTTTGCTAGTCTTGAATATTTACTTTACATATCATGTAAGGAAATTTATAATGTTTTGAAGTGATAAAAACGAAACAAACAAAAAGCACATTTTTTTTACTGATCAAAAGATTACAAATTTCATTTCTTAGTTGTTAAAAGTATCCAGAAAAAAAAAAAAAATGTTTTAAACAATGAACTATTTTGCTTTGAAGCCGATTATTTGACAATGTTAACCACGTTGCATCTTAAAAGTTTGGTGATTTTGTATTGAGAAATTAATAGATTATGTATTAAAATTGACAATGTTAGGCTTTCTGAATGTTTAAACATTTTTGAAACAATGTTTTTATAATACAGAATGGCTTTATTTTTAATTGCACATGCATACCATAACATATAATTCTTTTTATACTAATATTATTATATTGATTTTTTCATTTGCTAATTTAAGTGATCTACAACAGTAGTAATTAAGGATGCAAGTTTAAAATCCATCTTTATTTTGGCATTTCCAACAATGAAATGTTATATGTAGGGGTTTATCAGTATTTCTCAGCATCACTACATTATTTTATATTTTACTGTCATGTGTAAATATTGTAAATATAAATAAAATTTCATAGTCTGAATAATTGTCTATTTTCTGGTATTGAAGATAGAAACAGATTCAATCTTATCAACTGTTACGAAGCATTGTAGTAACATTACAAACTGGTATTTAAGTAATACACTAAGTAAGGAACTTCAACTTTATTTCATGAACAAAAACTATATATTATGATTTAACAAGGTATAAAACATTTTTTTTTTGTTACTGATTACATCCACACAAAAATACTCCTTTTATTACATGATACATCTAATAATATATACATGTATTAACTATCAATTTTCTTGCCTAGGATCATGCCTGTTAGGAGTAATAACCGATGTTTACAAACATAAAACTAGGAACCAACAATATCATTGTATTATCAATTTATCGATTATCAATGTATTGATTATCAGTTCTCATTTTAAAAAAGATACTTTTGGCAGGAACTAATGACTTTTTGTTGGTTCACAATAATAAAAACAAACTGCAAGCCAAGGACTGTCCAATAAAATTAATGCACAGAACTGCTGAACTGAAAATGTCTGATGGCAACTAAATTGATAAGTATTATATTCTTAAAATATTTATGAAATACAGCATTGCCATATTTGTAGGCAACAAAAGACATGCTTTAATAGTGAAACAGGGTTACTGTCATTATGAAAATCAGAAAATCAATGACAACCCTACTGGAAACATAAAC
Organism: Sinonovacula constricta; assembly: GCA_007844125.1. NCBI lineage: Eukaryota > Metazoa > Mollusca > Bivalvia > Cardiida > Solecurtidae > Sinonovacula > Sinonovacula constricta. Next base: position 53,742,723 of record CM017558.1, read on the forward strand.
AATGTCTGAATAATGTGTCTGGTTTTCATGCAAGTGATACAATTACAATTTACCCAGTTATTGTGAAAGGAGTGAATAAAAATACTAAACTTAAAATACAAAAAGATTTGTAGGTTATTAAAAACATGTGAAGAGTTTTGATTAGTGAAAAATATATTTTCATAACGATAGAAAACTCTTGATGTATTTGTTAAAACAATTACAAATTAAAATACTAAATGATACAATCTCAAGCAAATATAGCATGATGATAATTATAAACAATTCAAGAAAGCAAGATTTGGTCATTTGTAAAAGAAAAGGGACAAAATTTGGTTGCAGGTCAACATGAAAAAAGAAAATAACATAATTTAGTTTGGAACTACGGCTGTCACAATAAGTTAAGTTTACAACTTTCATGCAACTGATTTTAACAGACCATTGAGGCAATTATCTTTTTGTGTAAGATGCAAATAAAAATGCAATTAACACTAAAATTAAATGATTGTAAGTTTCATAATTTATTACACTAGTGTTAATGACTTTATTTAAGCCTGCTTTATAAAAACTGCAACAATTAAAGTTTATTTGCAAAATCATTATTATATGGAGCTTGTTCGGGTATTTAACCACCATACTTTCTCACTTATAAGACTACTCGATTTAAAGACGACCCCCCCCTACTTTACCTGTGAAATTGCCAGATTTTGCTTATAAGTCGAGGCAAAGAAAATGACGAGGAGCGTCGACCAGTCATGCTGTCTCAACAAAAGGGTTAATTGGTAAACCGTGACTGTAATTTTCACACGTTTCGGCATGTATCTAGTCTCAGTTGCACGGCTCTCCTGTAGCACGTGGCGGCACGACATTAATTTCTTTGATCAACGTCACCAAGTCTGGTATAACAGTACACGATATATTGGGGAACAGTGCACCGCCTTGTGTACATGCCGCCAATTAATAATTTTATGGAGAAATGTAATCGGCAGCTGCTTATAAAAACACATTGTTCACTCCTTCACTGTCAAACAGCTCCAATCGATATCACCTTGACAACAGCTTATCTCAGAGTCAGTCACTTGACCTGTGTAATGAGGCAAGTCTACACAGATACAGTTTGGTGTATTTGGCAGACATAAGTTGAAAGTTTGTTTCAGTGTTTACTGACGGATAATAAGCCATGTTTCATGCAGAATAAAGGGAAATGTATGTGAGACTTTGACCAACAGAATTCAAAGTTCAATTAAGGTAAACTATCTGCGGTCGATAATGACGGCATGTCGGAGGTCATTGCATAACTGCTAACAAGTTTATGTTTTCGTTCTAAAACAATGTGAAAACTTTGCCAGGTGGCTAGACCCCGCCTATAAGACGAGCCCCATACTTTGAACATGAAGTTTAAAGGAAAAATCCCCATCTTATAAGTGAGAAAATACAGTATTCAACAGGCAAAAAACAAAATATAATCAACTTCTTAAATCAATTTTTCAGAAAATTTTATCACAAAGCAAAATCAGCGGTGATAATGACTAAGTAAAAAGTAAACAGGTCAACATTATGTAGCAAATAAACAAGACATTATTTGGAAGTAAGGGTGTATAAATCATAATTATTTAAAGAGAAAATCATCTTCGTTCTGGAACAAAGCTTTCACATTGAGCCCCGTCTCCGGTGTCGTGCTTGACAGCATTCTGGAAATTGATAAAAAAAAATAAAAAAAATTTTTTTAACTTTCCAAAATAAAATAAAAAGGACTGGATACAATTTTCTGTCTGTTATTAGTTGCAATTTTGTTCATGACAAAAAAAAAAATGAAGAGTGCTATGATAAATATTTTTGTTCCCATATGAAAGTTAACAGCTTAATACAATACCAACATCTAGTTGACCTGTAGTGTGCCATTGTTTTCTAGCCCGAGACTTGTCTAGGGTCTTCTTCCACCAAAACACCTTGACATCACTATAAAAACCATTAATTGTTGCAATTTATTTAAAAAACAACACCCACCTTTGTGTCTTGTATGCTCCTTTTGTTTTCTTTTCTGGAGGGGTGACATCTGTGAACAAGGCGCAGAGGTCCTGGGTGTCACTTGGCTAAGATATAAAGGCAACAGTTATATCATCTTTACTTTATTTCTCAATATCTCAGCACTGTCATGGGTAGGAGCAGAAGATTGAATCAGATAAATGTCATCCCAGCTCTCAACTGAGACTCACTCATTTAATGTTTAAAAAAGGTTACAAAAGCATATCAAACAATGCAAAACCTGGTTTTCCACTATCTGCCCAACATAAAACCAGTACTGGTATGTTGTTTTAAAATAAGTGGCTTTGACCCTGTCCTAAATATCAATCACTATCAATCCTCTTTCCATGTGGTGACCAACTTATTCTGATTATCATAACTCAATCATACAAAAGGTTATTTGATGGCAAATAAAGAATCTATCAAGTAACATTACTAGTATAGTAAGATTGATCCTATCACAAAATCCTGACAACATATGCTGAGCCACATAATTCCAATAGTTCTGTGAAAGCTGTCGAATTCATGCAAACCTACTTTAGTTTTCATATGCAAGTTCTTTTGTTGTTAAAAGGTTCCTAATGTAAAGCATGTCATTCATCTAATGCTTAACAAGGCTCTCCTAAATGGACAAAAGTAATAAACACAAGTCTTGTTCACTGTTCTATTATATATCCAAGTAAGTATAGAATTTAAGTATGGATTTTTTTTAAGCTCACCTGAGCTTATGCTCAGAGTGAGCTATTGTGATTGCCCACCGTCTGTCAACTGGCGACAAGCATCCATCAACATTTTCAAATAACATCTCTGAAATTGCTGGACCAAATTTGGCTAAATTTTCTCAGAAGCTGAAGGAGGCAGGGGGAACGAAAAGTTCTTCAAATAATTTTGATCCTTCAAAAATCATGGCCACCAGGAATTTGGCCATTTTCCATAGAAGGCTATATAGAAAATCTTCTTGTCAAAAACTGCAAGAGCCAGAGCCTTGATATTTTGTATACATGTTCTTTGGATCGTCCTGTATAAAGATTGTTCAAGTAATTCTGAGCCATCAAAAAACATGGCTGCCAGGGGCATAGCCATTGCTCATGTAAGGCTATAAAGGAAAAATTAGAAAATTTTGTTGACAGAAACTGCAAGAGCTCTAGCCTTGATATTTGTTAGACATGTTCTTTTGCTGACCCTGTAAAAAGACTGTTCAAATAATTCTGATTAGTCAAAAAACATGGCCACCAGGGGCATGGTCATTTCCCAAATAAGGCTATATAAGAAAACTCTATAGGTGGTCCTATATAAAGATTAAGATAAAGTAATTCTGAGCCATCAAAAAACGTGGGCATGGCTATTTTTCATGTAAGTCTATAAAGGAAAAATTAGAAAATCTTCTTGACAAAAACTACAATAGCTGAGCCTTGATATTGTTCCTTGGGTGGTCCTGTATCAAGATTGTCCAAAACATTCTGTTAACTATAATGTGGCATGGCCATTTTCCCTATATGGCTACCACAAGAGCTAGAACTATGATATTTGGTATATGTATTCCTTTGGTGGCCTTGTTTCAATAAGATTCAAAGAATTCTGATCCATCAAAAAGCATAGCCACCAGGGATACATGTCTATGGCACTCAGATGAGCGATATAGGGCCATCATGACCCTCTTGTATATATTTATTGTATTGCTTTTTAAAAAGCTAAATAAAGCAGCAATAAAAACATTTTAGCATGCACAATGTTTCCAGTTGATCTCATAAACAAAGATATTTTGAAACAATTCTTACTTTCAGTTTGACACAATTCGCATTGAAATCAATGCAAATATTGTTGGTGTGATCATCAGACATAGGCAGAGACCAAGATGAGGCACTTGAAAGCTGAAACAATACATCAAATGTAATTCATATATATATAAAATACATATATAAAATACCAGTTAATATACATAAGTCATTTAGTTAGGGATACTTTTAAACTGCAATATCTTTTGTGATTCAAGGTGAAAAACAACAAAATTTTGGGTGATCAGAAATTGGGTCACTATGAAATAAATCTTCTGTTTGCAAGTGAAGATAAAAAGGTACATGTGATGAGATTTCAATTACCCACTTTCGATCAGTGGTTCATTATCTTTCAATTACATTGGTTTTGGATCTTTCAATAAAAGATGGCAAATTAATTGTTGGAGGAAGACCCCCAGAAATAATGTCTAGGTAGAAACAGGCGCAACATGGGTCAGTTGGAAAATCCTGTCCTGGCTGAAAGTTCCAACTCTGACTGGTACTCAAATTCTTATGGTGAGAGGCTGAGTAGTGACAAGCTGATGGGCAGCCAAACATTGTTGTGTATAATGTATGTGTATAGGTCTACTTAAAGTGAACATGGTCAGATTCAGAACAAGATTACTATAGTTCAATGCAATGTTAACCAAACAAAAATTACTTATATATTCTCAACAAAATTTGTCAAAATAATGTTTTTCCCAACCTCACTGATTCCAGACATAGCAGGAGACAGTAGTCTTGGTGAAGACCTTGTGCTGTTGCGAGAGGATCCAGGTGACATTACTCTTGGTGATGTCAGGGAGACGTTGGCACTTCGAAGGTCACGGAGAGCTTTTCTCAAAGCAGGGTTACTAGTCCCTCGAGTTAACTGTAACATAATAAAACAACAATTATACATTGCAGTAATTATGAGTGCTGGTTCTTCCATGAAAGTATGCAGTCAAGAGGTATAATTCATTTATATAAGCTGAAAATACTAGCTTTTTATATATATATAATATAATATATCTATCTTATTATGATAGGTACATGTATTTCATTTATAACAGTATGCACTCTTATATTAAAAACATATTCTGAAGAAAAAACTAGTGTATCAATTTCTGATTTCCTACCTTATACCCAGAAGACCTAGATGAACTTGAAGAAGACTGACTGGGACTGAAGTTCCTACTGTCTGAGTCTTGACCCGAAGGCTCAGTTAGTAATGGTAGATTGTCTTCATCATTCATCCTTGTAGTTAACTTTGAGCATGCTTCTCCACCTGAAGTCAGCACATCTGATTCCTTGCCAGTCTGCCTACTTCTTTCCCTAGGCTGATTTTTTGATGTTTCGGTTACAGAACAGGTGAGTCTTTTCCTCAATTTTACAAGCTAAATCATTATCTCTTTTGTTCTTACATTTAGTTTCCATTAGCTTGTTCTTCTGACTTGTCTACTTGGCAAGCATCTCCTGAAGGATTCATTCTGTTTGAAATGTTTTTCAAGATGTGTACCTTTTTTTCAATTTGTGTATCATCCTCTTGCTTTGTTAAACCTTTCTGTTTGTTTTTATTCTTTTTACAGCTTTTAGGCTGATTAGATTTTGGCATCTTCCGACTTCTGGTGTCAGGATTACCTGAGCCACAATCACCAAGATTATTCACATTCCCATTAGGTTCTAACGTCTGGTTGCTGATTCTTCAGACCTTTGATGCTTGACAATGATTTCGTTACATGCTTTCCCTGAGACTTATTGACTTTGTCATTGCTCTTTCTTTTCTTTGGTGCCTTTCCTGCTTCTATTTTAGCAAGTTCTATTTTCATATCTTCAAACAGAGGTGAGCATGTAGTCAAATGTTTTTGTTGCTTGAGCTTCTGGTGTGTTTCCATGCTTCTTAGCCTGTTTGTATGATGTCTTTCTTTCAAAACCATTAGTCACATCAGTCATTCTCTGTTTATCATTGGTCAACACAATGTTAAAATCTGTATCATTCATCAAAATCACATTCTTTGTTTCCTTTGCGTTTTATTTCAGTTGTAACATGTTTCATCTTGTACAGAAAGTTTTGGTGTGTTTTCTATCATCTTTACTTCCATATTGTCCTCATCAAAGTTAAAATCTCTCTCAATATCAAAATGAGCTTTATCTATTCACGACTGTTTTCTGCTTTTGTGGGGCAGCATTTTTCTTGCTAGCTTTAACACCATTTTCTTCAATCTTTATTTTCTTGACTTTTTTGTCCCCAGTCTTAGAATATGCTGCTTTGAGTTCCTTGACACTGCTATCTGAACATCTCTTCCTTCCCCTAGTCTGAGTCACCTCTTGTTCTGGAATTATTTCCTCTTGTGAACTGTCTTTATCAAAGTCATTCCTTCTGATCAAAATAGCAGTCTTCTTCATCAGAAATCATCATCGTCACTAAATCCCATTATGTAAACATCATTGTTGTCTATTTGAGGTTCAGTTTTACTTGAAGGATCACAGCTTCCTCTAAAAATACATGTGATGTGACAAGAAAGTTAGGTTGTAGTCAGAATATATTAGTCAGATGTATTGTAAGTATGTAAGTATGATACTGTCCTAAGCCTATATGAAAAATTCACCTGACAATGACTTTTTCACCTCATCTTAAATATAGTAAAACTGAGGCTTGAGCAAAGGAAGAGGATTAGTCTTTTCACAATTTTGCTGCAATTGCAACTTTTCTGTAAATCCTCCCTAGTACAATCATCCTTTGGATTTATCTGGTGCAATGCTTTGTACAGAAATGCAACTTTTTGTATGCCGGATGAATATGTGACAAGTTCTTTAACAAGGCGATTATTGTAGCTTACATAGTTGTTTCATCCTATAATCTTACATTTTTAATATATATTTCACATTTATAACTGTAACTGCATGTTCGATAGAGTTAAAAAAAAACAGTTATCCTTGTTTTGATGATGTCATATTCACTTTCATGGGGACTTTCACTCTGTACATCCGAGAGATGCTTCAGGAAATATACGAGGATTTCTGATTGAATTGTGCTGTATCTTTAATGAGTAATTTGCAGTACAGATAGAAACACTTTTAACAAGAAAAGGCCTCATATTTACCTTATAACAATTAAATTCATTTATTTTAGAAATAAACTGGTTCTATTTCACACAATAATTATTTATGATAAAAGAAAAGTTGGAAATTATGAAATATGTACCATAATGTTCAATGTGCACAATTATAATGTTCATGACAGTAACTTCCAGCTATAATTACACTAACTTGTAAAGGCCGAATCTTAATTCCCAAATATCTGGGTAGTGTCAGCAGCTCAAACTGCTTGGACCAGATGCTAAGTTAGTGTACCAAGCTGTTTATATTTACTTAAAATTTAATACATTTTTCTAGATTAATTTTAGCAAAATTATTTCTGGTACATAGTATTACTTGGTTTCAACAGAAACAGGTTCCCCTGACAGCTGGTACCCCTGGGAAGAGTCTGGTAGTGAGTAGAGGAACTCCTCAGCAGGGCTGTGAAAACTTACATTCAGTCCACTGCTCTTGGATCCAGAGGTACTGGCAAACAAACAATGTTTATAGGTAATAAATAAATCATAATGGTTCATTTAGACAATACATACAATGTCATATACCCAGTAAAAAATTGATTCTGTCAAGATTGGCCAACTTTTCTCAACATATATAAGATGTCTTTCAGCATTTTACAAGTTAATTTTATTGCTGCAAACCTCTAGTTTAATGTAGTGTTGCATGGTTTGGTAGTTATTTCCCAATAATGAAAACAGTTCAAACACAGAGAAAAGTGGCATTTATGGTGATTTGAGCTAGTTGAAAAGAACACCATAAATCATCATACATTTTATAATAATAATGACCCATGTAGGAATTAGTAGTAAATTATTTAATTATTTTAATCCTAAGTCCCTATCTTATATCAAATATCATTTTCAGCAAGTAAGATATCCATATTTTTTCTACTTGTCCCACGGGAAAGTTGGCTTTAAAAATCTACTTGCATATCATGAAATTCCACTTGTCCGGATGTTTAATAATATTTCTTGAAATTCCCATAGGACATGCACCCATTCACTATGCATAGCATATACAAGTAAATGACTTGAATATATTTGATTATTCTTTAATTATGCGTTTAGCCACATTTCACAAGATTTTTAATGGACATATCAGCCGGAGTAAATCCCCACTGTTTTATGGAATTGTTAGATATTAACTTTTAACAAAAAAATTTTCTTGATATGGAAAGCATTATACAACAAATATTAAGTTGTCCACAGACAACTTAGGAGAAAAATTCCACTTGTACGACAATGAAAGTTCCTGTGTCAGGCAAGTCAGGAATGGGATTTCCACACCCCAGATTTTGTAAAAAAATATGTATATTTAGATTGTATGAAATGTTACAATACCAAGTTTTCATGATGCTGGTCTTCTTCTCTGTCGATCTGACTGGCAATCTGTTCTGATGTTTTGTCCCAGGAGTTGTGCTGTTTGCAAGTTTGGGACTGAAGCCATAACCATCAAACCGAAATAGCTCCAGTTCTAGCTTTTTGCTCCGTGGTTTACTTTGCTTCTTTGTATTCACAGGTAGTGGTTTGGGACTTTTTGCAGGGGTTATGCACTGGGCCTTCCACTGCTGCTTCAATTTACCCATTATTTGATCATCTGTTAAAAAGGGATACATCGTCTTCATCCTTGCTTTTTTTTCTGATGTGAACTGTTTAAATGTGGGTGATCTGACCTCCTCGCCATGATCCTTTTTTGGTGTTGGCTACAAAAAAGAAAAAAACAAATTATACATTTTGCTGTCCTGGGATGATCTAGTGAATTGGAATGGACTGTACCAACACATGACTGCCAGGCACTGAAAGGAGACATGCTGTTCTTGATTAGACAGACAAATTATCCTTGTAAAACGGGTTAATTCAAGGCATTCAAAACCTGGTTATATAAGAAAATTCAGTTATGAAGCCTTTTTAAGTTCTTTGTGAATGAATATGTTTTTATAAGTACATGACTTTAGTTGTCACCATTCTTTTCTACCTTTTGAGACCATGTGACGCTGCCAATGTCAAGGAGAAACTCAATTTCAAACACTTGTGTGAGCTGAATGGCAATATGAATGCACATTATACTTTTAAATTTAAATCAGACAGGCACATCAAATGAAGGATATTAAACTATTCTATCTATCTATCTTCCAATAATGTCAAACCCCTGATGGGGACCTAGACATTTGCGCGTCAAGCTGCAGAGAAAGTTAGAAGAACTGAACAAGATAAAAGAATTTGAACATAATAAACTGAAACAATGATTAGAAAACAAAGATTAAGAAATAAAAATAAAAGATGTTTGCATATTGCTTATGGTGAGATATGTTCAATCTGAAAGACTGCCTGACTGAACTGCAGCAGGGTATTACAAGCTGGGATAACTGGGGATAACTGGAGGTAAACAATTCCAGTGGACGACAGTGCGTGGGAAGAAGAAGAATTTATAACAGTCAGTGGAAGCATTTATTAATCTAAGCTATAAGGTTGTGGGTGATTTTATACATCAGAGAGAGTCTATTATCTATGCATCTTTGATCTAGTCTTCGCCATTCTAGGGATTGTAGCATTTTTGTTATGCTTGATGTTTGGCCATGGTCATGTTTTGCCCTGCATTGTACCGATTCAATTTGTGTTATGAGGCAGGGTTGTCACTAGAAATATTTTGAGCAGGCTCAATTAACTTTTGAGGAGGCTAGGCTATATGAGCGCCAAAGGCACGAAGCGCTGCTAGGGGGGTCTGGGGGTATGCTCTTGACCGATTTTCATTTTATTTCTTCAAATTTGAGGCGGCCCGATTTTCATTTGAGGCGGTCAAATCGGCCGCCAGCTGCCTCCTAATGACAACCCTGATGAGGGCTTAATTGTGAGTTGACCAGACAGAGGAGCAGTATTCAAGTTGCGGCCGTACAAGAACTTTGTAAGCAGTAGATTTCAACTGTTTAGGGTGTACTTTGCTATTTCTCATCAAGAAGCCCAGAGTGACGTTTGCTTTTTTGTTATTCAATCAATGTGGGTGTCCCATGACAAGTTTAATGAGTTATTTTGCTGAGGAGACTGACTGAAGTGAGGTGTTATGTGGATAGTATTTAGTGTCTAGTAGGAATTTTGCTCTTGTAATATAGAGCACCTGGCATTTGGATGGATTAAATTCCATGTCCAACTCACAGCTCCAGTGCTCAAGTGTGTCTAGATCTTTCTGCAGTACTTCAGATTGGGAAGATGAGAATATGATTAAGTAGATGGCAGTATCATCTGCAAACAGTCTTAATTTGGACTTTACCCTCTGAGAAAGATCATTTATGTACACAAGAAATAGAACTGATCCAAGCACTGATCCCTAGGGAACTCCAGAAGGGACAGGTATGTATCAGGAGGAAGTCCCATTTATGACAGTTGATTGGTGACAACCATCAAGAAAACCCTAAATCCACGGGCCGCAATAACTCAAGTGGTAGAGCGTCGGCTTGCAGATCGGGAGGTCAGCGGGTTCAAACCCTGGCCGGGTCAAACTAAAGACTCTAAAGTTGGTAGTAGTTTCTTCTCTCCTAACGCTCGGGGCTAAGGGGACAGCATTACGCCCGAACTCGTCTGTGTCAGTATAATGGACCAGTCCCTGGGCATTTCATAAGTGCCCCTGTGCTATAGTTATAGAAATGTCGCTGCACAGTATCTTCAAAAATGCCTGCAAATACCATCCCATCCCAAAACCCTTAATCCACTTAAGAGAAAAACCTCTGATGTCAAGGCCATGATGCTTAAACAAAAGTTTTTCATGGCTAATCTTGTCAAAAGCCTTGCTGAAGTCCAGCAGAATAAGATTCGTATGTTACTTCAAATTAAGAGATTTAACTAGATCGTCAACAAGCATCAGTAGTTGAGACTCGCAAGACCTCTTTCCTCTAAACCCATGTTGGAACTCGTAGAATAGGTCAAGATCAGTAAGGTGTTTAGAGATGGATGAAGCAACAACATGTTCTAAGCTTTTACACAGGAATGCAGGTTAAGGATATTTGTCTATAAGTTGCTGGTTTGATCGGTCACCCTTTTTGTAGACAGGTGCCACATTGGCATCATTCCAGACAGATGGTAACACTCCAGAACCTAGAGACTTCTGCCAAGTTCTGACATAGGTGTTGGAGAATGTGAGATAATGCTGATGCAAGATTTTTGAGAAGTATGGGTTTTATCTGATTAGGGCCTGCTGCTTTATGTGAATTCACATTAGAGAGAAGCTTTTCAATGCCTCTGGCATTTACTTTGATGTCCGCCATTGCATTTGTGAGTCCAGTCACACAGTCTAGTTTTTCATTGATTTTCATCTGACAGAGGGAACCTTAGGCTATTAAGACTTTGGGTTAAAAACCGACTGAAATTGCTCATTATGGATGTTGGCATTTGCAGTGTCATCTTGGTGAATAGTCAGATTTACGATGATTATCCTGTTTCGTGTAATTTACACAAATCTTTGGGAATAAAATAAAATCGTAACAAAAACGTTAATTTCTTTAGCCTGGAACTTAGAAGTGGTCAAAGAATGCACTTTGAAAAAGACAGGGTGACAACGTCAACAATCTTAAATTTGGATAATACGTTATTTCTACCTGACCACTCATCAGCTGACGACAAACCATGGAATATAAGAAAACAAATAATCTGCTTATAAATGTGTCAGTACCATATCGATATAATTCTTATGTGGTGTGCCTTGCAATAGTTTATTCAAATGTTTGCGCCAATTTCACTGTAGCAGGTGTTTATCCCATAACCGGAAGTCTCGGAGTCTCGTTATTTATCGCGTGACGTCATTAGTTGCTACACAAAACAAGCAAAATGGTCGACATGTCAGGGTTTGTCTGAAAATATTGAGTGCACTCTTTTCACCTGTGAGAAAAATATCAAATTCAAAATGGAAGACGTCGACTTTGATTTTTTCGATACACCGCGAGTTAATGATTCCAGTGGGCGAAAGTTCGATATAGGGTCGTTGTCTGACAAACCGCCGTTCAAGTCAAAAAGTAACGAAACAGAAAGAAAGGATGTTAAGAAATCGGAGAAAAATATTGTTTCACAAGACAAGATTTCAAAAGGAAAAAACATGCGAGACAGTTTAAGCAGTGACGACGAAAGGGACTATTCACACTCTGAAAATGAATCTGGAACTCCCAAACGCGAACGGACACCTGCTAAGAAAGATAGACAGATAGGTAATGATAGAGTGAGAGACAAACATGATGAGCTGGTATCAGAAAGTTCTAGTGCATATTCAAATTCAGATTATTCATCCGATGAATCATACGATAACAAGAAAAGTAAAACAGAAGTTAAAAAGAAGGAAAAAATAGAAATTCAAATGCCAAAAATTCAGGAAGCTTGGGGTAAGGAAGATCGGCATTATGAGCAAGAGAGCAAAGGTTTACAGTATGATAAAAACAGGCCTTTACGTAAACATGACCAAAGGAATAAAGATGAAAGAAATGGCAAAAAGAGCTCATTGAGAAGTAGCTCAGATTTATCAGAAACAGACAGTGATCATTCTATTGATGATAGTCCTCCAATAAGGCAAGTTAAGTCTAATAAGAGCAGTGAGCGTGTTAAAAGTGCTAAGCAGGGTAGAAGATATGGAAGGCATTCTAAAAGTGAAAGACTAACAAGATCTAATAGTTCCCATTCAAATACTAGTGATATAACCGATGTGTCTCCATTAGAGAGTGATGAAGAAAGTCCAAGACACAATAAGAGAAGAAGTGACACTAATGTGCAATATGACAATTCACCAGAGCGCAATATTGCAGATATTAAGTTGGAGACGGATAAAATAGACTTGAGTATATTGATGAAGTGCATGGCCGATATTGATAGAGAGAAACAAGAACGACTTAAAAACAACTCAAGAAGAGTTATGTTTGCCCCGCCTGTGCATAGTGAAAAAGCAAAATCTAACTACACATTTGATGCAGCCAGAGCCAAAAGTATTGAACAAGAAAATCAGAGACTTCTTAAACAAATTATGGGTCACATTAACCCATCCAGTTCTAAGACAAAATCTGTGGCACCAGCACGTGGACCAAAGAAAGCAGTTGAACCAGTTATTCATAGATTGACACCCTCTGCAGTGAACAGAATAAGAGAACAGAGAAGGATAGAAAATGAAAACATGGTAAGAAATATGTACAGCTGTATTGTTATGTTTTCAATATTATACTTTATATATCAGGGCTTCCCTTAACTGGGCATCCGGGCATAAATTAGGTCCAAAAATTACCAGCTTACACTAAGATTTTAAGGTCAGGCAGTCCACAGAGTGTCTAGTTTTATGGCTTTATTCCTGGTCGCAGTGCATTTGTCATACTGCACATTACAATTCTGGTCCATATGCTTCGTTAATTTCCTTAAGAGTGTTTTCATAACGCCGCAGTCTGCAGCAGCTGATCCGATATGGCATCCAGTGAAGACGTACACCAGCAGGTTACTTGGGTAGTTCCTGTCAACTGTCGAAACTCCACCTACCCTAATAACTATGCATACAAATGGGTATTGCTAAATGGCCAACAGCGAAAGTACTGTACCGCCAACTGTCGCTTAAAAACAGGGTTTGATTGGCCGTGACTTGCTAAAGTGCCTGCACGTTTTTGTGATCATTTCTCTGCATATCATTATCACATTTTTAGGTAAAGTTTGTTACAGTGCAGTAATTATCATTGACTATAATGGTTGATTAATTTGTTCAGATAGCATTCAAGTGTGCATTGATACCGAGTTAATATGTAATAGTGTTATCATATCAATCTTAAATTGAAAGGATTGGTGTCCGAATTTAAACAGGCAGTTACTTATCACCTTTCACCAATCAAGTAATAACACTTCTTGGTTTTAATTATTCAAAGTTGATAATATGAAGTGCTTATAACTCAAATCATTTCAATATATGCTTATAATGGGACTGAAATTAAGTTATTCCATTTGCAAAATGCCACTGCATTCACTTCTCGATTGTGGTATTTCTAAGACGCTCAAGTTTAGCGAGTCCTAAAGTAGATGACCCATCGCACCGGCCAGCTAAGAATTAGTCGAAAGCTCAATCCTTCTGTCTATTTGGCTAAATCAAGTCCCATGGCTAGAGTGTATTTCTGGCAGTAAAATTTTTCTGCAAAATTAGCAGAGCATCCAAGAAGCAAAGCTCCTTCACAAAGGAAGGTACTTACAATAAATAAATCTAAATTGAATGTACTTGTTAAAGCATATATTCCCTGGTAAAATACTTTTAATAATAAAAAAAACACACACCAAAAAACAGTTGAATACTTTAAGCACACAACATAATTATACAAATATACATGTATAATGAATGAAAGTTATCCTTTAAGCATATCAAATATACAACACACCTAGACACCACCAAGGGGTTTATATAAATATGTAAATAACAAGGATAAACATAAGACATACACGTGTATACATATGTAAATGGCATTTTGTCATTTGTAGTGGTATACACATTGAGGGACAGAAAAAAAATGGCTGGAACTTCCAAATATTAATACCTGGAGGTACTTAAAAAAATTCTTATTGGAAGCGCTGATATATAACTATTAGCAAGTGTATACAGCTTTGTTTTATATACCTTGGGGCTCTGGGAGGAGTCAGAAAAAAATATTAAATTTCATACTTTGTTGATCACTGACAAGAAATATCGAAAAAGAAGTCTTCTACTGGCTTCACAAGCTTAAAAATAATTTATACATTTGAGAAGAATCACTCTAAGATGAGATGGTTGTATATTTGTAATTGTTTAATACAAAAATCTGCATAAAATAGGGAGAAAAAAGTGCAACCAGTCTGGGACTTGAACCAGGAGCCCATTCAATCAAAGAGATGCTCCACCACTACCATTTTCGCTATCTGAACAACTTAACATTATTCTTATCACAATCATCCTCATTGTTTAATGTCTGTGGTTCCATCATCCATGGGTGGGAGGATTGCAAATATTCTGGGCAATTTTACTTCATCCTTGATTTAGGTATAATTGGTTTTATATTACCTGCAGCTTATGTCATAAATAAATTAAAAATCCATTCAATTATCTTTCATTCTCTGAGTGTACATGAATTTATGAAATGCAATGCTGGTAACAGTTAGCATACAATTTTTGATGACATGAGAGTGATATTATTACATCAGTAACAAATCAGCAGCTCTGATATGACCTTGGAGATAAAGCTTAAATGTTATTATTACAGAGACATTGTTTACCACTTTATCTTTCTAACTATGAATTTTCTGACATGTTAGTTGTAAATAATATATTCTACAATATTCTATAAGACCCTTGATAATGACTGTTTTTGGAACTTATCACACAAACTGTAGGCTGTGAACGGTATGTGGTAAAATTGTTAAGGAAATTTATCATGGGAAATCTTAAACTAGACTCCTAAATTAAAGTATTGACGATTACCAGTCTTTGAAGGGCTACAGGTCGAGTTCTAGCTTCAGGTACAATGCCAAGGTCTCAACACACCAGAGTCATATAAAATTGTAGCTTTATAGCTAGCTGGCCTTTCCTAGGGCTCAGATGATAAATGACAAGTTGTAACTAATGTTGGCTGTTCCATGACTAGTAACCACATTGGCAACAGCTCAGCACTGGTGCCAGAATAATGTAACTGGTGTGGTGTTCAAGGCATGCTGTTACATTGGAGACAGCTCTGTATGTTCTCATTACATTGGACTGAAATATAATGCATTGATGGTTGGACGTAAAACTTTGAGCAGACCGAATGTTCACATGGCAGCTCAAAAAGACCATAATGGCTTTTATGTTAACCTTTTCATTGCCATATTTGTGTTTGATATAAATTTCCTGCCTAAGTGTTTGCTAGTTATCAGCCCGAAAGCGCTTTAGTTTACAAATGCTTTAAAGAACTACAAATACATGTAAATTAGTCATAAACACACCTGATTTTTAAATAAGAATAGATAGCTCATGTTTTCTTGGATACCTTTAGATATATTGAACCTGAGTTTTAAGGCCTGATTGGTTTTAAAAGATTTATATTTCATTTGACCATGAAACTTAATTTCAATTTAATTTCTTTAACCTAAAACAAACTAGAGTCTCATCAAAATAAAGATTCACTGACACCTGGTTTCTATTGATATCTCTTTATAAAATGAAATACATTTTAAGTTGGATTCAACAATCAATTAGACTGGCAAAAAAAGCTAGACTAAGAATATCACCCCAAAGTTGTTCTTTTTTCTGGTTGTCAGATATAAGTGTACACATATAATGTGTCTAATGTTTTCACCTTTAGAATTGTACCAGCAGAGACTGTTTGTGTGTTCATTCTTAATACCCTATCAAGAATTCATTTATATAGATCCCTGTCCAGACAATATATGTATGAGTAACAATGCAACCTCTATACTTGATTGAGAAATAATCATAGCAATTTTTAGTGGAACCATAAAGATATATTCTCGCAGATATAAAGAAGAGTTTGTTAACTTATGGCTTACTTAACACCATTTGAACAAGCTCAGCTAAACAATGTTGTTTTTATACCTAGATATTCAGAATCAACAACTGTTTCCTGTTAAGTTTATAAAAACATTATTACCTAAAAATGCCCTGTGGGTTGACTCGTTTAAAATATGAGAGTTTAAAAGGTGAGAACTACATGAGGCCCCCTTAGATCTTAGTTTAAAATCTGTCAATAGCAACACACTAAACAAAAAAGGAGTGTTGTTGCTTGTTTAGCTATCCTTTGGTCATGTTCTGCTAAATGGCTGTCAATATTGATATGTTGTCACACTAAGCTGGCGGCTCTATTGATTATATTGATTATTGACTGGTTATGCTTGATTGCCTATGATCTACATGGCTGACAGTTTATTCATTCTTGTATAGACATGTTTAGATGCCCCAAGTGATTGGTTTGATAGCAGAACAAAGGACCTTTTGACAGCAAGTCAAGAATTTAAAAAATATTTCAATCTTTTTTTAACTGCTCATTTGATTTATGTAAATTTGTATACAAATTTAATATAGGAGTCCTTTATTATGTAAAGTAACTGGTGTAAATGTATTAAGTTGTTTAAAAGATTTATGAATTGAAAATACTTAATTGTTAAAAATGTTCCAACCAACAATCTTTCAGTCATCCAGAAATGCCTTACATAAAAGTGCTGCCTTCTCTGCAGTAGAATTCATTAAATACCTCACATTACACCTAGTCATTAGAGCCTTACTCCAGCTCAGCTAGTCATGGAACTAACGTCATATGTTGAGCATAAGCAAGAAAGTTTACCAGAAATGAAAAGTTCTGCTTTTGAAAAACCTTTTTAAAAAAACAGAATTTGCCACTTAGAATATTCTTCCATTTTACTCATCCCACTATTTCATCCAACATTTCAGAAAATGCTTCAGCGATTGAACACAGCCAAACCTACTTCTGGGATGTCACGCCAGGAGCAGCTAAAAGAGTTTGAGAAGAATGCCACCTACGGCATACCATCTGGTACCTTACTCATTCCTGGAGACACCAGACACTATGAGGCCACACGCCGTACAGCCCACAGCTCAATGAGTTTCCACACTCCTGGTACTACTCAGAGATCCAGACCATCCAGTGCTAAATCCAACACATCGCAGACTCCAGGTCGAAGATCACGCCCATCTAGCGCCAAGTCAAATGCATCCATTAGGTCTACGGCTTCAGTGAGGTCAAATATGTCAATGGTGTCTACTGCTTCAAAAAGATCTTCTTCTCTTGGATTTGGAGGAACTAAAAGTAACAGACCAGAGTGGAATGATAGGTTTGCTTTCTCTTGAACTGACCAATGATTCTTTTATTTGTAGATGTAAATGTGCTTCAAATGACTCACAGTTCAGGATGGAGTTGCTACTTTTTAATCGTTTGATAGACAACCTTGTCAAATGAAGCCCCAAAGAACCTATTTAAATCTTTAGTTATCATAAGGAAATCAAGTGCTTCCTTTTTTTAATTGCAAAAAGGTTGAGTAATGACTTTATGAAAGTTAAAGTTTATGTGATGTTTAATGAAACTAGAAAACTATTGTCCCAGCTTCATAACAAATCAATACTGGTCTTCTTGTCATGATTCTCTGTCTAACAAATGGGTGTGCCAAACCCAACATATATACACAACACTAATGTTTTGAAATATATCATTTTTAGCTCACCTGAGCACAACATGCTCAAAGTGAGCTTTTCTGATACCGCTTCGTCCATTGTCCTTCATCAACAATTGCGCTTGTGAACACGCTAGAGGTCACAGTTTTTCTCCAATCTTCATCAAACTTGGTCAGAATGTTTGTCTGCATGAAATATTAGAAGATTTCATTGATAGGGTAACCAGGGGGTCAAAAACTAGGACAAAAGGTCAAATTATAGGAAAAACTTGTGAACACACCACATTGAGACCACATTTATAGGCCCAATCTTCACCAAACTTGGTCAGAATGTTTGTCTGCATGAAATCTTGAATGACTGTAACTGGATCACATGGGGTCAAAAAAGAGGTCCACTAGGTCAAATCTCAGAAAACATTTGTCAAACGCAGGAAACCACCCTTATGGCCCAATGTTCACTAAACATGGCCAAAATGTTTGCCTGCAAGAAATCTTCGATGAATTTGTAACAAGGTTCTGTGGGCTCAAAAACTAACTCACTTAGGTCAGATTTTAGAAAAAGCATGTGAACACACTAGAGACCACATTCATAGACAAATCTTCACCAAACTTGGTCAGAATGTTTGCCTGCATGAAATCTTAGATATGTTTTGAAGTGAGTCACATGGATTCAGTAGGTCACTAGGTAAAATTCTAAAAAAAATTATTAGCCCAGTGGCCACATTAATGGTCCCATTAATCTTCACCAAAGATTTCTAAAGTATGTTACTCTTAATTATTAATTGCTTGTTGCCAGATATAAGCCTACTAAAAGCCTGTGTCCTCAGGTTAGTGATTACGGGCCATCATGGCCCTCTTGTTTAACATTGCAGATATAACCAGATTTAGAGTTTTCTAACTTTTCTAACAAACATACATCACATACCACAGTATAATATTAAATCTATTTTGCAATGTCAGTCACCATAATTTGGCATCCATTTAAATAAGGGTTTTTACAAGACTTTTTTTCATTTCATTTTATCTATATCGTACTGTGATATATTTTAATTGTCCAGCTTAGAAATAACTTGGTTAATTGTCTCATATTTAATCATATTTATAAGTAGTTGATCAGAAAGAAAAAAAAATTGTACAAAAATAAATGTCAAAGAAACAGTCCCATGAAACTGTTATAAATCACTCTTAGCTTCTTTTAAATAAGAGAAATTTCTTGTCTCGTGTTAAAGTTCTAATGCCAAACTTCATTTGATGTTTTAAATATGACCCACAATTGTAGTCTAGGGTTTTGTTGGTTTGTTTGATAAAACATACAAGTGAACTTACACAATGTAGCTTTATAAAAGTGACCACCTTGCATTAAATAGATTTAATATGTATAGATGATATATTTGTTTTAAACCAGTAGGGTGTATGTTGTGTCTCACATGCACATAGGCTTACTGCACTACCATTGGTCAGTCGGTTCTTGCTGAAGACCCTAATTACTTAAACCTCATCCCATTATTAAGACTGCTGGGTCCTCCACCTTTCATACCAATTTTTAATGCCTCACCTGCAGACAATCATATGGCAAGCAAACCATACTTGAGAAACAGTTGCAGGTTGTTGTTTTTTAAGTCCCCAAGTATATGTTGATACATCAAATTAATCACATTAAAATTGCAATATATCTTTTGTGAAGATATTTGTTTATTTTTTTGTAAACATTCATGTAGTAGATGTTTTTAATTTGTATTTATTCCATTTAAATTTCCTGCTTAAAATCTTCTTATGTGATATCCACTGCATTGAATATACAATGTCCATCACTGTCATATGTGTAAGTCAGTGCTAGGCAACTGTAATTAATACATTTGAACTAGCTTTCTGTGTTCTCTAATAAAATGTTGCGAAGTTCTTTCAGGTTTAGGAAAGGACAAAGTTTTTTGAACTCCGATCCAGAAAGCAGGTTTTATGTAACAAAATTTTAATTTTAATTTGTCAAAGGAGTGTCATACATCTGCTTTTTGGCAGGAGATATTGTCAAAATTATCAGTAAAGTGGTGTTAAGAAGTGCTGGTCAGTTTTTTAAAGCAGACATTAAAGGTTTTATGGAGAACCTTTGGTTATTCTCCTAGTTGCTGGTTTTACATAATTTGCTTCCAATATTTTTGTATTGTCATTGGCAAATCTTATGACCATCTTCAAAGTGTTTTTTTTTCTCTTAATATTTCTCTCATGCATTGTCATTGCAGAAATTGAATGAGGCAGTTCATTTTTTCTCTACCGATTAAGGTTTATTTATTTTAATCTTTCTCTAGTATAAAGTCATGTTGATATTGGCATTATATTGTCTTTTAATTAGATGTAATAACAAACCTCATAATTTGTACAAATATATATTGCTTAGTACGAATTAATAAAATTGTATAATATAAATAATATAAAACCACATACTTGTTACATTCAGCTGTGTTATGCCCTGAATTATCTCAAGGTAATATTATGTACTATAGTTTACATGTATATATCGGTGTATATGTATATAAAGTTTGTTGCTTTTGTTTGCCATTCATTGTTCATTGGTTAATTATTAATGTTCTTTTTATATGTTTTGGAAAAATCAGCTGGATTGTTTGTAACTGGTTAATTTAGATTTTTTTAGTTATATGCTTGTTTATTCACAACACTCATCATTATTATATAATGGAGATTTTTTACATAAAGTATGACATTTTAAACAAACAAAATCATTACAACATGTTAAATGCTATTTTTGGTACTTCTTTTTATTAAATTTTAAGACATAACAATTAGAAGGGAAACCAACTCATACAGTTGATCACAGTATGATTTGTTTCATTGTTTCAAAGACATTTACTGATTCTACAATTACTTTCATATGTTATATCACTTCAAGTTTGGTGCAAACATTAAAAATAAATTAAAACCCACTTTTATTTTATTTTAATTTTGAGTTTCTAACTATGAGTTGGTGGAAGATGTAGAATTATGTTAAATGTGGAATTTCTTAATGTACCAGTAACACCTATTTTGCATACTTGATGTAAAAACAAACAGAAAAACAATTAAAACAGTTTTAATTGCTCCTTTTGTAGTTTTTCAATTTTTTTCAATCAAACATTGTTCCAACTTCTTGCATTTGTCAACTTGTATTGTTAACAATACCATCTTTAGTATGTTGTATTTTTTATAACAGGTAATATTGAGACATTGGTGCTCAATTAAAACAAATAAGAGACATCTTTACACACATACATCCAAAATACTTCAGAAAATGCAGCACTTATGACATGTTTCTTTATTTATCTGGTCTTTGTATATTTTTATAAGTAGTCCACATTGTCTTATATAAAAAGTATGTGTACAGAAAATTTAAAGGGATCTGTATAAAACAGATTTACTTAATAACAAAGTTTACCTTTCCGCATTTGCCACCATATTCATGGTTCCATCATATTCATGTTTTAATTTTGTTATTTTCTTATTTTTGGTAGAATACTTTGAGATATTTTGTGATTGAATTTCATTAAACATTGTCAACACATTTAAGTTTGTCTGCTTTTTTAACTCCAAAATATTAAAAACATTTTATCACAATGGTTTATTTGTGCTTTTTGTTGTGCACCTTTTATCAGTTTTCTTAATCTGTATGTGTGTTTGCCAGTCTAATGTTTTATTCATTTTGTGAATGTTTGCCTTCTTTTTTCAGGCCTATTCTCCTGTCCATTTGTCTGACATTCATCTGCATCTGTCATGCCAAGCTGTCACCTGGTTTGTCTACCAGGACATTGTTTCATCTCTATATCTTTCTCTCCTATCTTTCTTAAAGTTGGGACAACAACTTCACCCAAACATGTACTCTTTCTACTGACTAGCTTTACATGCCCAACTCAACTCAATCCAGCAAACCTTGGCATTCAGTTCCTGTAAGTTTCTTGTGTTGATTTATAACTTCAACAAATGTGGAAATTACACTCTTTTTTGTTTAATTATCATTGAGATGTGAAAACATAGAGATGTGTAAACAAAGAGACAGTGCACCCGACCACCTGAGTGCTAGAACACATGCTTCTCAATGGTCTTCAATCAATGACAGGGACGTTATGTCAACAAATGGAAGAGATTGTTTGATAATGTATTTATTATGCCTGGTACTGTGGTATAGAGCAGGACATACTACATAGGTCCCAGGTACACTCAATGATTGTCACTGATTACTGATTGATTATGTTTGTCATGTCCCTCTGTTGTCTCACAGCAACCCTGTGTCATGTTTGATCCATTAATTAAACACCCCCGCCTTGCACAGTAGATATATGCATTAGATGTAGAGCCTTGGCTCCAGGTACAAAAGGCTGTGGGTTCAATGCCAGGTTGAGACTGACAGGTTCCAAACTGTAAAGGTCTTAAATAAATGAAATGATATAGCACCATTTCTTCCATTCATCTTTGACCAAAAACTTATTTACCATATCTCTCTTCTGTATCTGCATGAAGTGTCACATTAAGTGGCATTAAAATATGCTTCAACATAATGTGATTAAATTCTTTCTGTTATAATGACAACATTTACAATTTATTAAAGTAACAATAAATGATTTGAAAATTAAAGGATTTCTTCACCAGATTAAAGTACCAGAGGAAACCTTTCTATTGTTTCCATCCTAGCAGATAACACTTGTGTAGTGAGTTTTCATCAATACAGATCATAAACAAAGTGATTAGTCCATACCCTATGTTTTACCAAGTGTCATGTTTAAGTCAGGTATCATGTCAGGTGTTCTTGTAATGAAATGGTAGAGGGCGGTACTATTGATTCAAATGCTTTAAATGAGCACCTCTCTGTATGTGAGCAAGATTGGTGTTTAAACATCACCTACAATAAAACACCACACACTAAACAAACGGGGGGCACAGGCCTGGAACACCAGTGATTGGTTACCTTTGTAATGTGCCCCTGATGTCTCTCAGCGACCCTGTGTCATGACTGATCCTGTTACAAGGGTAATTAGTGTAGCAAGGTTGTAAAGAAAACAGAATATAGCCTAGTGTGCTAGAAGGTATGTCAATCTATAATTAGTACTCAACCAGCTATACTAAGTGGAATAGACATGAAGCTCATATAGCATGTAAACAAATCAATATTTAGCACTTCAAATGTTAAAGGTTTTGGGTAAGTGTTTCATCGGAGAGGAGACCTATCGGGGAGAGGAGACCTATGGCTCGAAGAGGAGACCTATGGCTCATTAGAACTGTTATGAGATTTCTTGTTTGATGCTCATGTTTGTATTATGAAGGTCTCCATCTAACTAGTAGTATGCCTTTGGTTCTACCCAGACATTTGTCTGGAGTCTAAATATCTTAATTCTGGGGTCGTCCTCCACCAATATAGCTGGACATTGTTTGTATGGGCATCATTGTGTCGCTGTGATGTATTTATAAAGCAAAACAGGTTGTATATCTCATTTGAAGCTAAGTCTTGTTGTAAACAGAAACATGTTCACTTGAAGACATAATGCTGCATTCACAATTATAGTATGACATGAACACATGACATTAACTGCTCAATCAATGCAAGCCAGGTAAGCGATTAGAGGTTCGTTATATCTGAACCTAAGAGTTAACGGTAGTATGCATATGGATGTATAAACAAATCGATATTGACCATAATATTGTATTGAGAGATTAAGATTGTGTACATGTCTAACCTCAGAGCTAGGTTATAAATGTCTGTCTGTCAGTACTCTCTAGATGTAGCCGACCTATACACAGTAATTGCAGTTTCGGGGTTGTTGTTGTTGTTTTGTTTTTATTTTGAAATTTTTTAATTCATTTTCTCTATTTTCGTTGCTGCTTGACATTGCACAGTGCTAGTGAACACAGACCCAACTCAACTAATGTAATAAAATACCGCTTTTATCTATTATCTAGAGGAGTGATGCACACGTAGAATGGCTTATTACCAAAGTGTGTATTGTGACAAGACAACTACCAGCTGGAGCTAGATGAACTGGTGCTGTATCATTTACCTCGGCAAAGCAGCCTTTAAAATGCAGATCCGCATTGCATTTATTGGTTTAAGTAACCAGGCAAAGCCGTATTATGAATAAGTTAAACTGCAATCCCATAACGCTTTTCTGCTTTATCTTAATCTGCTTGTATGATTGAGAAGTGCAGACTGAAAATCGATACGATTTTTTACAAACATTTGTCGTTGATAATGCAGATAGAGCCTTTTGTTTGATTAATTATGGAGTCAGTCTGTCTGCACAAAATGGAAACAGAGATTAATCTGCCCACGTCGCATAGAAGTGCATGCTTCTGTAGAGGTGGTAACGGCTATCTATGAAGAGCGATATAGACTGAGATGGGACATAGACTTAAATGTGGAAAGGACGCCTTAGACATTTTGGGGTAGAACAAGCGACGCGCCCATTGGGCAGTCCGATAACTAAGTTGTCTTCCCTTGAGTACTCTCCGAATGCGCATGCGCATTAAAACTTCCGGGGTATAAGTAGAAATTTTATCAGCGTGTATAACACACACATCAAGTGATATGGAAAGTTGATTAAAGAAAGAAACAAAACCAAAATGGAAATCGCCGAAATATTGCTGAATATGTAAAGGTGTTGTTTATAGCGGGAAGGTGGTCGAAAACAGAACTGTTTCATTGCATCGATTTCCTCAAAACAAGCGGCTGCGACGCATTTTGATGGTATTATAACACTTCGCCCTCCCTTAACTGGTAATAGTTCGCCCTTGATTGGTAACAGCTCGCCCGAGATAGGTAACAGTTCGCCCTTGCTACATGTCGCCTTCGGATATAAGTGTATACATCGAGAAAAAAAGTAAATTGGTTAATTTATTTATAACCATTCACATTGTATTTGTTTTCTTCGTCTTAATATACATTATGAGCTCTTCTGATATAAGTGTATACGCCACCCTTCGCCCTTAAAAATCTTTAAGAAATTAAGTAAAAAGAATGTAAACTTATTAATTTTTTATTATTTTGACACCATTCACATTAAATTTTTGCTTCTTTTGTCTCCTTCTTTATTATTATAAACACCGTATTATTAGCATCGTAAATTATTATATTTTTATTTTTCATATTTTAAAATTGTTTTAACCAAAGAAAAAAAAATCTGATCCTCCCAGTACAATATACGAACTGTCACTGTTCCGTGATTTAAATGCAATGTTGCGACCTAAAAAATAATAATTATACTGTGTACGTGGTTTATTTATTTCAAATTGTATATTTAAATTAAATTCCGCTGTTGCAAGGATTTTAATGTTACTTAGTTGCATACATATTTTGTTGCAAATACTTTAATAAGGTTGTCATACTCAAGATGACTTGAGTATGCAGTTATCTTATAATTGCACATAAAAGCGTGAACGTTAATTGGTGTTTGCCTACAGACATTATTGTGATGTTACCATTCGCACTAATCTTGATTGATAATTAGTCAGTGTGATCTTGATTAATGTTTACCGACATAGGCGTATATAAAATTTAAAATTAATAAATTGGTCAGTGTGTGATTGTTAATTGATTTTTGCCTAGTCATTATTGTGATGATAGCGTCAGCACTAATTTTGATTGATAATTAGTCACCATGATCTTAACTGATGCTTGCCGTCATAGACGTATATAAGTGCTTGCAAGTAATAGACTAGTCAGTGATTCAATCTCGCAACGTACGCTAGCTTTATCACAATACAGTATGAAGAAGTCGACTAAGACGGCAACCAACTAATTGTATTTGTATGCATATCTTATAAAATATTATATATGATACACTATATGACAAATTAAATCAAGTATAAACTTTACTTGACGTCATTTTCCCCCTTCATTTAACGCGTGGAAATGGTACACTTATATCCGAAGTACTCATAATGCATATGAAGCCGATGGAAACAAATACAATTTGATGTGAAAGGTGTCGAAATAATTATAGATAAGTTAACAAGCATACATTTTTGATTGACGTATACACTAATATCCGACGGCGACATGTTACCGATCAAGGGCGAACTGTTACCGATCAAGGGCGACCTGTTACCAGTTAAGGGAGGGTGGAGTGTTACTAATTCTTCTCGAGTTGGTGTCTCCTTTTCAATTCATAATTGTCAGTAATATCTAGCTTGTGAGCGCCGATAATTCGCTCGATTAGCTGATATTCCCCTCAGGATCTAGTCAAACGACGATTCGCCAGGTACTTCTTCAAATCTGTTAGCTTGAAATGGTCCAATTCTTAGTTGTTTACACAAGCTTCGTTGATTTCTTTGTCCTTGTCCGCCATCTTTTTTTTTCACTTAGTCCCCAGGGGAGTAGCCTCCCTTTGAATTCAAGGGAAGTAACCGAGTTATCGGACTGCCCAATAGGTAAGATAGAAGAAGACTTCCCCTATTAGGATCTCTCTCAGGCCGGAAAATAACTAGAAAATAGCAACGCCAATTGGAGGCATTTTTAGACAGAAAAATCTTTATGAAGGACCACCAAATTATATGTAAAACAAGTATCAAAGGTCTCATGCCCTTCTAGTTTTTTAAAAGAAGATTTTCAAGTTTGTTAGGTTTTATTTCTATAAAACAAATATGGACAATGGCTACGCCACTGGCGGTCGTGTTGAATCTTTTTTTGAAGTAAAAGTCACACCTGAAAGTCCTTTACTGCCAAATTAAAGTTGAAATGTACATCCCCAATCCTATGCGTTGCTTCAAATGTCAAAAGTTCGGTCATCACGAAAGTGATCGCAAAAGCACTAAGTTTGTGGCAGATATGCAGTGCTTCAGGTTATGACCATAATGAATTCGCCTGTACAACATTTAAATGTGTACATTGCGGCAAAGAACACCCTGCCTTTTCAAACAATTGTGAAATTTGGAAAAAGGAAAAAGAGATTATAAGACTCACGACAAAATTTCCTATTCTGAAGGACGAAAATTAATCGAGACTCCAGCAAAACTTACTCCACAATTATAGCATCAGGTGTAAAATCGATCACAATGAAAGATGCACAAACACAGACGGAAACAGAGTCAGTACCAGAACCTCATCAAACTAAACCAAACCGACGAAACAAACAACAGCACAACCAGTACCACAATCACAAAGAAAACCAAATAAACCGACAATGAACACCGGTCCTCCATCGAGGCGCAAACAAAAAGGATCAAAAGATCCAATAAATATAACAAACAAGTATAACTCATAACTCATTGACTGGCACTGGCGACGGCGATATGGATTGATTAGCTAGTGAGCCTTCCATATCTGACCAAAAAAGTCGGAAATCAAGGTCGTCAGACAAGAACCAAAGGTCATCCGTTAAGGCTCCAAAATAATATTTTAATACATGTACTTCAAATTAAATCTCATGAATAACAAAATCATTAATTGGAATTGTCGAGCTAATTTAAATAAAAAATTACTTTTATTGACCACTTTAAACCCAGCCGTGCTTTGCCTTCAGGAGACATTCTTGAAAGAAAATGATAAAACTGATTTAATGGTTATTCTGCATATCATCACATTCATACAATAATTATGTGACAGGGCGTCTGAGGGATCGACAATTATTGTCAACTCCAAACTGCCACATTCAAAGATTAACCTTAATACTGATTTATAGGCTGTTGCCATTCGTTTAACAGTCCATAAAGTCATTACAGTTTGCTCTGTTTATCTTCCACCAAACTCAGATATTTCAAAAGTCAAAATTAGTTTATTAAATTAAATCAATTAACTTTAATGGACATAACCCATTATGGGGGTGTTCATATTATAACAATATTGGAAAAAAACGTTAAAAACTTCATTGCCCAAAGCGATATATGCCTAATGAATAACAAAAATAAGAATATATAAGACAAAGTCCTTTAAGCATTGCAACATATACAAAAATTGAAACGACACAGGATCAAGGTATTCACATGCACGCCAAATGTAAAAGTGAGAACAAATCTGTGATGAGTCATTTAACAATAAGAGCAAACCCGACAGTTACCGCCTTGGAACGGTCACTCGGCAATATGGACCGACTGGGGTGCTTAAACCGGTTTTACAGAGCTCTCACCTCGCACTTCCTGATGGGTTTCTTGAATGCAAGCAATGAAAAGAAAACCGACCCATTTGAATAAGTGTCCAAGCGCTGACATTTTGTTTGACAAGTTATGACGAAAGTAGTGACGTCATTGAAAAATAATGCCCCATAGTGTTTATTAGAGAGATAGGTATTATTTCGATTAGAAGACCTAAACAAAAACGTTAATAGTACTGGAGGATGAACAGAGCAGATTGGGAATTATTAGCAATGTTCTGTACTGAAGAACTGACTATTTCAACATTTGAGAATGCTGATGATAAAATACATTCATTTTCAAAAGTTCTTCATAGCATAGCAGAAAAGTGTACACCTAAGACCATGACAAATTCAAAGCTCAACAAACCTTGGTTTAATGACGAATGCAAAAAAAAATTCAAATAGAAAACGTAAACCGGCACTTAAGAAATTTAATGTTCGTCCTACTAGTGTTAATTTAAACAATGTCAAAAATGAAAGGGCAAAGAGCAGGCGAATCATAAAACAAGCCAAAATAATATCTTGGGAGAAATTTGTTTCTGGTATAACCTGTAAAACTTCGGTCAAAAATGTCTGGTCAGCCATAAGGAAAATTAGCACTAAATCTTCTTCAGCAAAAATCACTTAAAATCTAATGACTCGATAATAACAAACAAAGAAGAAATTTCAGACACTCTTGCAAAAAGTTTTGCAAAAAATTCATCTTCCGAAAATTGCTCCAAACTATCTTAAAATGTGTAGGATCGGGGTGAAAAAAAGTAAAATCAATTTTAAGTCGAACAATAATGAAAATTACAACGAACCTTTTTCTTTAACAGAACTAAAAACGGGTGATAAATAATAGACTCGTTTGGTATCTTGAATCAATCAAACAATTTATTAACAGAATTTCGAAGTGGATTCAGACACTAACGCAGTACCCCCGATCATCTCGTCCGATTTGATACTTTTATAAGAAATGCCATTATCAAGAAATAACACCTCATAGCGGTGTTCTTTGACCTTAAAAAGGCATAAGATACAACATGGAAACATGGGATTTTAAAAGAGTTAGGTGACCTTGGTCTCCAGGGTCGTTTACCCACATTTATTAACAGTTTTCTTTCTGTAAGAAATTTTCAAGTTAAAATTAGGTCTACTTTGTCTTCTGTACATAAACAGGAACAAGCTGTCCCTCAGGGTTGTATATTGTTAGTTACTCTCTTTAACATCAAAATAAACAACATTGTAAAAACTCCAAATAATGGAGTAGATTGTTCACTTTATGTGGACGATTTCCTTATATGTTATCGTTCCAACAATATGAATACAATAGAAAGGGAATTACAACAATGGTTTTAAATTTTCATCCCCCAAAACATTCTGCATACATTTCTGGCAGAAAAGAACTTTGCACAACGATCCTGAATTATTTCTTAATTAAATTCGTATTTCTGTCGTCAAGGAAACTAAATTTCTTGGTGTCATATTTGACAGAAAATTATCTTTTATACCGCATATTAAATATGTAAAATCTCTTAACCTGTTGAAATTTTTATCCTATACCGACTGGGGATCTGATTTTATTGCAACTTTATAGATTACTAGTAAGATCGAAATTAGATTATGGCAGCATTGTTTACGGCTCTGCCAGGAGATCATATCTCCAGTTGCTAGATGTTGTCTACAACCAGGGACTCCGTCTGGCCCTTGGATTTTTCAAGATCTCTCCTGTAGAGAGCCTTTACGTTGAAGCTAATGAGCCATCATTATACCTTAGACGAGAGAAACTTGCGTTTCAGTTTATAACAAAATTTAAATCTAACCCTAAAAATCCAGCACATAGCGATATTTTTATTCTTAAATATAAACACTTGTAGGAGCGTAAACCAAAGACAATAAAGCCGTTTGGTTTACGGATATTAGAAAACATACAATTATCATATCTGAATTTAAATCAAGTAATAGAAAATAATATATTGGAATTTCCACCATGGCAATATAAAAACACCCGATGTTGATTTAACTCTGTCTAAATAATAAATAAAAAACAGACCCTCTCGTACTACGCTCAAATTTTATCGAACTTCGCGACAAAAATACTCTGACTATCTGAAAATATATACTGATGGCTCAAAAGCAGATTCATATGTCGGCTGTGCTTCCGTAAGTAAAGTTCATAACATTAAACAAAAATAACCTACTGATTCTTTAATTTTAACTGGTGATAAATTTGAAGTGTTTACCGACTCGATCTGTCAGTTTAAGAATCCCTTAAAATGGCTATTTGTCTAACCCCTACATTAGAGAGTAACTTTTGAAACTAAATGAACTTTCTTTTAATTAGAACAATGTTTTCTGTTGGTTACCTAGTCATGTAGGTATCCGAGGACACGAGCATGCAGATACGAGTGCAAAATCTGTTTCAGTCCTGACTGAAAAAGATCTTTGCATCCCACATACGGATTTTAAACCACTAATAAATCGATATATTTTAACCAAATGGCAAAACAAGTTGGGACAATACTATTCATAACAAATTACACGTCATTAAACCTAACGTCGGTGCCAATATCGGCAGATAAGAAACTATCCTCCATCAGGTGTT